>JAHREE010000461.1:863768-955727 GCA_033628505.1 Tringa tobata | reverse complement strand
CCGTGGAGGTGCCTGGCACCGGCGTGCCCCCAGCACATAGGTGGTCCGGGCACCGGGAATGCATGACCCGAAGGGAGACACATTCCTGGCCCCTTCAGCTGCAGCCTCTTTTTATAAAAAAAATCGTTGCGTTTCTTCCGATCCTGGGCTAACTTTTCTGGAAAACAAAATGACGTGTACCTTGTCCCTCCGAGCTCTGTAAGTGCCAGACCTGAATAAACATGCTCCTGTTGTTTCCTGAGGTGGGACGTGTGCTGTGTGTGTTTCCTTGCTCCAGACCGAGAGATTAGGAATGCTCTTAGAAGAAACCCAGATATCGTACCTGGCACGAGGGCTTCTTACCCTGTCAAGCAGCTTTTCAGTGCTTCGTCTCAGCATTCCTTCCAGTTCACCTCTGAGCAGCAAGTCCACCTTCTCCTTCTCCCTGTCCTTGCTGATAGACACACCTGGGCCAGCTCATTCCACCTCTCCTGAGAATCACCTTTTCCAGGTGCATTTTAGTGAAAAATGCCAGTTACTGGGGTCTGAGTCCACCCCGTTACTCCTAACGGAGCAAGCACACTGGGAACAGGACCTCTAAAAATTAGTCTGCGTGTTACAAAGACTTGGTGCTTCTATTTCCCCACTTTGGACTTGTGGTGGTGATAGACAGTAACATCGACACCTACATGGTCAAGGGCAACAGGTCTGGACTTGCAAAATTTAGTGAAGTCAGAGGCAATGACACCAATACTCAGATCTTTAGGTTCAACTCGCAATCCCTGGCTGATGGTGCACGTGGACTGCAGAAGGTGACTCCACCACCAAACCTGCCACTCCTGCTGCCCCTCAGAGCCCAGGATCTTCCCAGCTCTTTGGGCAGCATTGCTCCTGGAAGTTCTCGGCCCTCCCTGGGGAGATGTATCCTTCTGCCATCTCTTCGTTGTGCTGGTTTCCTACCTGATTTGCCTACTTGTGGACCTGCTAGACATGAAACAAGCCAAAACTGACCCTTAAGCTGGCAGGCAAAACCTTGCTGTCACTTCCACTGGTCGATCAGAGGTGCACTAGGCTTTTTTTTTCTCTTTTTTTTTCCCCAAAAATGAGGTGTGCGCTTGGCACTCTTTAGCCATCCCCTCCTTGAATGCAGTTTTCCCATTTTGTGTCAAAAAACAAGCAAAAAGCCTCTCAAGCTGCACACACTGTTCAATTATACCTCTGTCCCCACTTAAATGAGTGAAAAACAGCCTGTTTTGAACGGTGTGTGTAGACGTATAGAAATATTTGCAACAAAAGCGGTTGCGTGGGTGTTTTTTCCTTCTCCTTCTCCCTGTCTTTTAATTAAAACGACATGGATGCTAATGACAGCCTTTACAACAGGAGGGACTGGTCAGCGTGACGTGACCTGTAATTAGGTGATGAGTTTGGTAAGAATGCATTGCTTGTCTCGTTGGTCCTCAGATGTGCCTTCCTCTGGTTAATGCATCCTCCCTCACCTGCTGGGACCTGCTGGGACCACAGGGCTTGAGGTGTGCCACAAACCTCTGCTATGCACGTATGGCACAGGGAAAATTGGGGAAAAAAGTACTAGAAATGTGGTGGATATTTCCTAGTTTCCCTGTGCTTCCTCCCAAGAGGGTTAGAAACCTCATTTGCAGGGTTAATTTCTTCCTCCCTACTCTGTGTAGATGCTATAGCAAGACCAAGGCAGCACCCAGAGTCCTCTGCCTTGCAAGTCATGGGGCTGTAACTCTTTCCTAACCACCTGGTGAAAGGTATCTTGATTCTGGACTCAGTTCCCCTCACAACACCTCTGCTGTGAGCCAAGAGCTAAACTTAAAAGCCATCATCAGCATAGCTGTGTCCTAACGCCTGTCCACGCCTTGATGAGGCCAAACTGCACAACCCCATGGGCTAAAGCTACGAGCAGGGTTATGAGACCTGGTTGCCTCATCCAATGGCCAACTCCTTCCTATCTCCAAACTCCTATTTTGGAGTTTCCTCGTACCAAGGACTTAGTTATGCAAGGGAGCGAGGGCTGATGGGAAGCTACTTACCCTATACAAATAACAAGTTATATTAATGGTATTGCCAGGGGAGAGATCTGAAGGTCAGTTCACACGTGTTCTTGAGCCTATAGATGATGAATAAATTGCATATGGAGATTTATTTTTTTCCTCTTCGCTCTTTTTGTCTTTCTCTCCCCCTCATGTGCTGTATTTCTGTACGGTTAGTATATGGAAGGGGAGATATTTCCAGTTTCTCCTTCCAAATACATATAGCAAAGATCTCCTTGATAGATACGTACATGTATTTGAGGGAGAGGGAGGGTATGACACCTCGTCAAATGCAAGAGATGTTATTCAACAGTTAAATCCCAGGCATCATATGATCAGTTCTGCCAACTCTCACAATTTCTGGTCCTGCTATAGATTTTTTTTTGTTGTTGTGTCCCCAAATCCCCAGCACCAGAAATCATGTGAGAACCTCAGCTGTTGTAAAGCCCAGGAGTGAAAGGCTTGAAAATGTGCAGCCGTAGTAATTGAAAACATTAATAATAAGAAAAAAATAAATAGCAAGGACCCAGCATCTACAGAGCATTAAAACTGGTGGCTTGTTAAACCAAATGCCTGATTTGGACCTTGAGGGCCATGGTGGGGCACCCCTGAAGTGCTTTGAATGTGTTTACATGGATCGTGGAATTAAGAGGTTGAAATCTCAGCAGAAAACTTGGATCTTCACCTTTTCTGACAAGACAAGAAGTTACAAGGGGAGGCAGCTTTGCTCCAAACAAGCGTAAAACATCTCAGAGAGCAGTTTTCACTGGGAAATGAGAACAGCTCAAGTCAAAACCCTGCCCAATTTGGAGCATGCTGGTGAGAAAATGGTTTCTGTGCTTCCGTCCTGAAAATGGCTGTATTTCAACGGCAGCTGCTGCTGTCTACCACCACGCCAACGTCGCAAGGGCTCTCATTTTTTGTGTATTGTCTGTACGTGCTCAAAAGCTTACTGCAGCACCAGCCCTTCCCAGTTGGGTTTGCTCTTTGCCGAAAAGGAGGACTTAAAAATGAACTTAGAAGTTCTTCCAACTGTTTCTGAGATTTATTTTTTTTTTTTCTTGGTCAAAAGGGCAAAATTTCTTCTTTTGGACAACACCTACCTGATGTGACTTCCCTACACAGGCAGCCAGAACAAATAAGGCTAGTTGCTTAATCATTACTCAAAGGATCTACATTGTTACTCAAAAGAATGCCCTCCCTTGGTATTAATTTACTCAAGTTGTGGGTTATTTGGAATGACTCGCCTCTCAGAGACCCAATTTGCTGTGAAGGAGGCTGTGGTCCCACCGTGCCTGCAGGAAGCCTGGTAGCTCTGGTCTGGGTGGCTGTGTCTCCATGCTGGAATGAAGTATGGGCATCCATGCACATCTGTCTCCGGGAAAGGCAGATGTGATGCACATCTCGGTGCTTAGAGGTTTATCACAAGCCCCTCCTGTGATCCCAGTGCTTTTGCACCCTTAAGCTGGGCTGTGCTTTCGCTGTCCTCCTCAGTGGTAAGGCATTACAGGTCTCGGCTCTTCGGGATGAAGGTGGCTGTGAATGCTTCCTTGATCCTGGAGGAGTTATTTTGCCCCTGGAAAGCTGCTCTCTGAGGCTATGGAACTGGAATGGGGACGGGCACACCCGAATTTGCATCTTGGGAGCATCCATGGTGCCCAGGGAAGCAAAGCCCTGGGTCGGTCCTGCCACCTACTGGCTTTTGCCGGACTTGGTAGAGATGCTTTGAAGCCCAAGATCTCACAAGTCAAGGGAGGAACCCTTAACACATGAAATCACGAGTAGGGAGCCAAGGGCGAGATACCTTTAATTGGATAATTGCATGCAAAGCAGAGAATCAGAGGCATCAGGGACAGATTGAATGTTTTAATTTGTCCAGCTTTGCTCTGATAGTGTAAATTGAGGCTTCCCAGGTCCAGCGTTTTCAGAGGAATAACTTTTTCCAGCCCAAACCCTACTGTCTCATCAAAACTGAAACACTTCATGAAAATGTAATAAAGTCCAATAAAGTGTTGCAGAAAAAAAAATATTGACACGTTTTATTTCAGCTTGGTTGGATGATCTCATTTCACTGAGATGGTTACACTGAAATGTTGATTTTACTAATACATATACGTGAAATTTGTAATTGTGCATTAACTTTATTGTAACAGAATATGAATAAAGAAACATTGATTCCTTTAAATCTATTAACGTAAGTATAAGTGCAGTGTATGTTACATATTGTTTCTTATACTCTAATAAAATACATGAAATTAATAAAAAAAGGTATACTTGGAACAAAATTTTTGGATGCTTCTGCAGATATTGCAGATATTACCTCTTGCTTTGTGTGAAAAGAAAGTGCTTGGGTTGGATTCAGAGCCCGGGGCTGGGAGTTGCAGGCCGGTCAAAAGGAGGACAGACATGAGGCTGAACCTATAGACTATAGGGAGGGATAAATCTATACGTGCCATCTCAAGGCCATGGGAGTCTCTTCCTGGTGATGGATAAAGAACAGGGATTGTCTTTGCCTTCAATAGCCGTGCTCATAAATATCATTGACTTGCCCATGACCCGACTGGGAATGGAGATGGGATTTGTCCTTTGAGCCTGTGCTCTTTCTTATTGGAGAGGGCGGCTATTTTGGGCATATAATGGCCCCTGTGTGGGTGTCTGTGGGCAGCTGCTCCTCTTCCTGAGCTCCCTGGGGCTGCCGTGGTGCAGGGGCTGCCCTGAGCCTGCTCCTGCCTGCAGACAGATGCACGCATGGACACACAGACGTGGGGCTGGTTGCTCTGGAGACTGCCCCCTTGCTCCCCTGAACCAGGGAGCATTCATGCTGCTTTGCAAAGATGTGTCGTTCTAATTTTTGTTGAAAGCTTTATTATTTTTTGGGAGCCCAGTTGGATCCCCAGGGGAGAAGGGGATTATGTTCCCTAAGGAATGTAAGATAAATGCAGAATAACAGCCACAGGCTCTCAGGAGTTTCTTAGGAACAGCCACAGGCTGCTTGAAACAAAGACATAGAAATATCTTTCCTTTTCTCTGGATAACCCCAACCTGGACTATCTTCCTCCTGGGAATAGATCTTTTCCACTGCTTTCCCTCCTTGCAATCTGTGTTTTGCAGCCTTGCTTGTAAGTGTTTTTGGGATGGGAGGCCACAAGTGGGGACAGGGAGTGTTTTGGGGACTGGAGGGCATCGCACAGCGTGTGGTGACAGAAGGAATTTGCCCCCAAGAGACTACACCTTCTTCCTACCTGCTGTCCCCCCATGTCCCCACTCCTGCTGCTCCATGGGGACCTGTCTGTCTCTCGACAGGCCCAGGATGGGCTCTCCCATATTTCAGGTGTTCAGAAAGTTCAGGAAAATTGTGCCATTTCACCAACTCTAAGAGAGGAGATTCCTTTAATATTTTCACTCAGAGGTAACAGCTTTTCAGTTCCTTAAGATACATATTTCCAGGTGAGCCTCGTGAAGAGATTTAGTGATGTGAAACACCTGAAGGTATTTCTGGAAACTAAACAACATGGGCTGTTGCCAACGTTTCTGTTTCAGTTGGCTCTGCAGGTGTTTTTCATTGGCATCCCAAGGTCTTGTTGATCAACTCAGGGTATGAGACACCACGTGCTAGCAAATGAGTCTGGAGTAGGAGAATTCCTGCCTCCCCATCCCTCACCTTTTATGTCCCTCTGGACATATCTCCGCTGTAGCCATATCTCCACTCCTCCAAAACACAGGTTTTGGAAGAAGAAACAGCTCCAGGCTTGGAGGAGAGTCTCCAGAAAATGGTTTCATTTGCTAGTTTTGATGTGGAGGAGTCAAGAAAAGTGTGTGGGTAGATGGTTTAGAAGATAAAATTTGAGTGGTGCTAAAGGAAATAAAAAAATTACTGAATCAAGAGCTCCACCTTCCTGCCAGTGCTAACTTTCTCCACTTGCTCCCCCTCTCCTTCCTTTTTTCCCCAGTTCATGGGTATTGGGGTCCCTCAATGGGGAGCAGGGGCACCTCCAGGTTGCAGTGCTGACCGGAGCAGCAACCAAGGTGGGAGGAGGGCTGGAAAGCTGGGAGGTGCTTTTCGTGGCTGTGGGAACATTCCAATCTTATTGCATATCATCTCCCAAGAAAAAAAAAGAGAGATTCCGAACGATGTGCAATGTACCTTGGTCTGCTTGGGTTTGGTGATCTTTGGCCCTTCTTGAAACACAGGGACATCTGGCCATTGGAGCCACCATTCAGTTAATAACTCCTGTCCTTTGTGTAGAAGGAGTTAAGCCGGCACAACTAAAATATAACACACACAACATCAAACCCGTGGGGGACGAGGTGTGAGTAGCGGTGCCTCGCTCTCCTTCTCTGCACCAATTAACACAAACAACGACTGGGTGTATTGCATTTTGCACGGATTCTTGCCGTGCCCGCGTCACTGAGAGCAATGTCACGCTCTTGTCCCCGGGGCACCGGGTGCTCCTGCTCTGATTCAGTCTCCCCATGGCTAAAATTGCAGGGGTGCAGCCACCCGTTCTCGCACGAGACTCTCGGTTTCGCACGAGGACCCCCTTCCCGAGCTCAGACCAGTTCAACCTGCTGGTTTCAGGCACGGCACCCATTTAGCATCACTGGCCAAACCATTAGATGAAAGATGACAAAAAAAAAATACAAGCACTCACTAGATGTGGGACTGTGGCACCTTGTATGTGATCGCTTTGCAGGTTCTTTTATAAGGGCAGGGTGTAGCTCCTCACATTGGAATTGAACTCAGTTTGTTGAAGGCAATTTAGATAGACTGAGTTTTTCTCCTTCTTTTATTTTCACAGGGATGTGTCCCATCCTAAAGCTGATTGGAGCCAAATGATTATGAAACCTGAGTTTTAGAAACAGTGAAAATTCAAATCCACCCAAAATATTCTAAAAATGCCTCCCCTCCCTCCCTTCCTTGGGAGATGGGCTGGGACCAGAGGCGTTTGCATTTTCTTCTCTTGTCGGGAGGTGGCAGTGGCAGCCCCCAGATCTGCCAGCGAGGATGTCCTGGGATGGGTGTGTTCCTCTACCAGGACAGAAAGCCCCTTCTGCTAAATGACATGATGCAGGACTGGGGGTGAGGAAGAAGTGCCTTAGCTTGGCAGGCTCTTCACCACATCTCAAGCACGGAGATGCCACGGCTTTTCTGGTCTCCTGTTCCAATTTTTTAACACTCACATGGAGAAATAGTTTTCCTTGTATCTGACAGAATTTTGCTTCTTGCAACTTGTGGTCAATGGGCATCCTTAAGGAGAGCCTATTCCAGCCTTTCCTTTGACCTTTTTTTCGGTCAGATGCTGTTAGACCCCCTGAGTCCTCTTTTCAGTAGTGCTCAGTGCCAGGACAAGAAGCAATGGACACAAATTGGAACACAGGAAATTCCATTCAAACATGAGATAAAACCCTTTCTTCAAGCATGGTTGCATGCTGGAAAAAGCTACCCAGAGAGGTCGTGGAGCTTCCACCTTTGATGAGATTCAAACCCAACTGGACATAGCCCTGGGCAACCCATTACATTGACTCTACTTTGAGCAGAGGGGTTGGACCAGGCAATCTCCAGAGGTCCAGAGGTGTGAATTCTGCTGATTGTGTGGCTGGAGGTGTTTATACACCTCTGCTTTGTAACAAGTGCCCATGAACCATTTTATCTTCCCACAGACCTTCCTTTGCCTGTTTCCCAGGACCATTAGACAGGCTGAAGTACTCACCTTGCTGGAAAACATCACAACCAGGCTGCTTCCCTCACCTTTACATGGGACAAATGCTCCAGGACCAAAAAGCTTTTTGGTTAGAAGATTTTTCCTGAAATCCTCAAGCATCTGGAGGCCAAATCTGGGATGTTTCTTGCAGCTGGTGGGAGATGGGTTGAGCCTATCACCTGGGCAGTGGAAATATCTTCAAGACACTTAGGTTTTCTACTGGTTTGGACAGACTGAACCTGAGAACACACTCCTACCAGTCCAAAGACATGCAGATATTGCAGCTTCAATGCCAAACACTGTGGTATTCAAGGGAGATGAGAAAGGCCTGGAGCAAACCTCCTTCCTTTCAGTCAGGTCATTTACTGTTTTACATGTGTTGTCCTTGTTCTTCCAGTTCGGGGTCAATGAGAAGTGACTCAGATAGGAAAGTATCTCTTGTTCATTGGATTAAGTCTTGAAGGTACACAGGGGATAATTAAAGCAGGTGACAGCTAAGCTGAGCAAGTGATTTACATCCCAGCATCATTAACAATGCCTTGGAAAGCTGGATGGAGCAAATAATCTTGAAAGAAGTGATTACTGCCTCATCAGGGTTGATGGGAAGGCAAAAGATACCAGCTTGGAAGCAAAAAATTAAAAAAAAAAAGTAAACTAGAAAAATTCGATAGGGAAGGAAGCCAAATTCCCACTAGTTATATGATCAATCCTTTCTACACACATTATGAACAGAGAGGGAGAACACACTACCCTTTAGTAGTTATTAACTCCTGTAAGATTCTCCCATAGGACTACTGTATCCATATTCTGGCCACTGGCAAGTGATAAATCTGAAGGTCCCACCCAGAAAGAGTTAATGTTAGTCTAAATAATAGCCTAACGATAAGAGGCACCTGCATTGATTTCAAAGGGAAAAAAAAAAAACAGGTCAGAAAAAAACAAGGCAGGTGAATCATTACATACAGGGAATGGGAGTCGTTATAAAAAGAAATTATTTTGTTCCCTACCTCCTGTCCTGGTGGATATCCAGGGGCAGCTCTAGTGAGGTCTGGTGGGAATATGGGAAGAGCAGCAGAGTTAAAGAAACCCTTTGCACTTGTCATCTGGTCTGGTCTGTCTGCCCCTGGTCCTGCACTAACCAGCATCCCTCATGTCCCAGTCCGCTGCCAAGGTGGAAACCAGTGGGGAGAGAGCTGCCAAGCTTTCTGTACCCATCTGCAGCTTCAATCTATAGCAGACTGACCTGCTACCAGGTGTGAAAGTCACAACTCTGCTCAGCTGGGTGCTTTGAGCCCAGGGCTGGTCACCTTGAGGTTTCCCCAAAGGCACCTTCCAACCACTGAGTTCCAGGAATCACCCAGCCTTTATGTGCTCAATAGACTTGAGAGAGGACTGAAGTGTCTTGCAAAGCTGTGCCAATATAATGGTTTTAAAGCGGGCAGAGACGTGTTGGATCTTGGCCATACATTGTAGGGAATTGTAGTAAAATCAATTAGTAGGAATAAGGCTGCTGTGACTAATGAGCTAATGAGTGATGCCTGAGTGGAAATGGCTCTAAGAGAGCTGCAGGGTTGGATTCCTGATGCATTATTCATAGGGATAGGCCAGATTTTGTCTTGGCACTGTTTATTCCTTACTTCGCTTTTCCAGGTTCCTGTAACTTTTAAAGATGTTCCTCATCAATGGAGCAAATGGAGGAGGGAAAAGGTATCTGTTTAATTCCCCTCTTTCCAGTGCAAAGTGGCTCTCATCTCTGGAGAACTGTGGTTTCTACAAGAGACGGATGGGGGACACGATGCATCAGAAGTGAAGTTCATAGCAATTTAATCCCTGGAACTCTGCAGGTTTATTGATTAAACTAACTCATCCTTCCTTAAGTGCCTCTCATCATTGACGCTATTTTGAATCTACTAGGAGAAAACTGAAGTTTTTGAACAATTCTCCTCTTTAGCCTTTCTGCTGCATAGCTTATATTGTAGTTATAATCAGCCCTACAACATGCACAAACTTTATATGTAGAAAGGGGAAACTGAGGTTAATTTTCCAGGGTCAGCCAGCAAATCCTTGACAGAGCTTAGAATAAGCCTTTAAGGACATGGCTTTCAGGCCAGCACTCACTCTTGTTGCTTCTAGCAACTCATGCACCTCCTCTCAGGGTTGCACAAAAATAACAGAGGAGGACTGATGAGAAAACAGCATTAACGAGTGGTTAAACTATGTGGAATACAATGCTGGCTCTGTTTCTGGAGTCGTTACTACCTGGCTCCATGAACATCATTAACCTCTCTGTCTATCGGCTTCCTTATGTCTGACTTTGAGATAATATTTACTCATCTTACGGGATTTTTTTTTTGGTTTAACCTACTAGTAGGTGTGCAGCAAAAGCTCAGCACTCCTTATGACACTGCCGTGTCAGCACCCATCCACATCTACCTTTGAATCCAGTCACAGATTTTGCTCCTACATCTCTCTGCTCTGGAAAGCTGTGGGATTCCTAGGACATGCATAAAGAGTTGATTAGAATCAAGAAAATGGAGTTTAAGATCGTAGAATCATAGAATTGTCTTGATTGGAATGGATCTCTCAGACCATCGGGTCCAACTGTCAACCTAACGCTGCCAAAGCCATCACTAAACCAAGTCCCTCAGCATCATGTCTACTCATCTTTTAAATACCTCTGGAGATGGTGACTCACCATTTCCCTGGGCAGCCTCTTCTTGATAACCCTTTTTGGTGAAGAAATTTTTCCTAAAATCCATCCTAAACTTCTCCTGGTGCAACCTGAGGCCATTTCCTCTTGTCCTATCACCTGTTACTTGGGAGAAGAGACAAGCCCCCACCTCTCTACAGCCTCCTTTCAGGTAGTTGTAGAGAGTGGTAAGGTGTCCCCTCAAATGATCAAGTGAAGAAGGCTCTCAGTTGAAACCAATGCCTGCACTTCTCTAAGCACACGTGGCCCCAATCCCTGAAGCTCTGCCCTGGAGGTGGATGGACATATCTTAGGATATGCCCAGTGGGACTTCCTCAGCCTGGTAATTAGGCAGTGAACCGAGTCTGTTGGGAGGTTACAGGATCTGGAGACTATTTCCAGCCTGGATGCAACTGTTGTAGGACTGCTCCCACCAGATGAAGATGCCTCCACCCAGAGCCTGTCTCAGCTGGCCAGGTAGGATAGCAAAGGGGTTTGGCACAGGTTTCTCAGGCTGGAAGTAAACATTTGCCCCTGAACTTTTCCTTTTATTTATGACAACAAACTCCTCTGAAATGCAGAGAGTTTTTGTACTAGTTTGCCTTTAAACACATACACTAGAAAATGTCGTCTTTTTTTTTTTTTTTTTTTCCCAAATCCATCCTGTGGGTTGTTGAGGCAGATTTATACAGCTTGTGTCTTTTTTTTTTTTTTCCCTCTGTAGTTAATGGAAAACCCCCAACACAATAGGCTGTGATTACCCACAAAAGAATAGAAGGGGTTCAATAAAACGCTGTTTGGATGTTCCCATTAACTCTTATTATTTCTTTGGTGACGTGCCAACACTTCAAAGCAATTGCAGAGGGTGTGCATAAAAGAGGAAACCTTTCAGGTGATGCTTAAAGACTCAGATAAGATCAACTGAAACTATAAACAAGGGAGGTATGTTGTCACTCCCCCTCCCCAAAACAACCCTCCAAACTGAAGGAGGGCACAGGTTTTAAGCAGGGTGTTGGCATATATTCTTCCATCCAAAATCTTACAATGCAATGAAGATCACATTTCAGATGTGCATGTGAAACCAATCATCTGGCACACATTGTTTGAGGCCATTTAATAGAGAAACCAGAAACCACACCCTTTTCCATGTTTAGGTTTGGGTTTTTTTCCTCAGAACAAACACAATCAGCGTATTTCCCCTTTCTTAAGAGGATTATGAAATTCTCTACTGAACATGAAGAATGCAAAACCAGGAATACACCAAAAATGCCTTTCCCTAGATAATTTTGGGCTAGAAATAACTGCTAAACTTTCCTAATGAACAGAATGACTGTATTATGGAGGCCACATGAACACAATGGGTCCAAATTCCTGAGGGTGTAGATCACCCAGAATTAGTGTGTGTAAGTGAGACATGACTTGCTAAAACGATGACACTGTCCCTGGATTTGGAGAGATGAGGTCTGGGTTGTTTATCTGGGAATAAGAGAAGACTCTTTGCTTTGAACATTTCAAGAATTCAAGTGATAATAAACCTGAATAGTTCTTCTGATGGTGTGGTAGATAACAAAGGTGGTGGGAACACCTCCAAGAACAGCTTTGTTTCAGCTCTCCCTCCTTTCTTTCCTTATTTAAAGTGTGTGTTGGAGTGGGGCACGGGACATAACTGCAGAAAGGGCACTTCCTTACCAGTTTTTGCAACCCCCCAACCAAATGTGCCTGTCACACGTTGTAGGAGGGTTTATTAGCACGGGGCTGGTCTGAGGCACAGGAAAAGCAGGCAGATGCCTGGTTCAGCAGGGCTTGGGGGTGGGAAAGCTGAGGTTTTTGGCAAGCAAAGATGTTGTGGGCTGGCTGCCAGGCTTGGAGAGGGTTGGCTCAGACCAGAGTGGCTTCTCCATGTACCATCCTCCCTGAACAGCTCAGGGGAGTGAGCCTGAGACACTCCCTTGGCCCAGACTTTCAAGGCCTGGTCCTGTTTTCTTCCCAGTGCTCCTGTTGTTGAAAGAAAAGGGTCAACAGTCACAAAAAAATCAGGTTTTGAAACCAGGCAGGTTTATGTAGTTGGTGAATGGGGCATCAGACCTTGGTGATGCCAAAATGACGTCAAACAAAGACAATAAGAGTCTCAAGAGAAAAGAATGGTAAATTTCTATTTTCATATGTAAAGTTAGGACTGAAAAATGACCGACCAATCATTTACTTTACTGTAGTTTCTTCTTTGTTGTTATTTGGTATATAAACCCCTGATTCTTTCTCAAAAGGTGTGCCAGCTTTGGCAATTATCGCCCAGCACCCTTTTCTGCACAGAACTGGGATAAAACAAATATTTCTGCTCCGTGTGTCGATTGGTTTTTGCACACAGGGTAAAGAACCCAGATTCGGGACAATGGCCCCACCACCTGTGTCTTGTAGAGGACATGGAGAGGAGAGAGGAAGATGTCATGCTTCTACCCACAGCCCCCTGAAACAGCTTGGGGAGAGGTTTTATAATACAAAACCCCCAACCATGCTGTGCCTGGTGAGAAAGGGACTGCAAGGCATTTTTCCACTTCTCCTCCTGGTGATAAACTCTGGCCCTCACTGGGGGTAAAAACACAGAAGAGAAAAGTACATGGGGTTTAATGCCTTCTGTGAACAGCTACAGACTCTTCCCCGCTCTGGGTTCCTGGAAATCACCCAGGTCTCTCTAACCACTACAAAAAAAGGGGAAATATCAACAAGCTGCAGGGCAAGGCACGGACACTGGGATTATTTAATACCCCTGGGTTTAGATGTCATGCCGAGACACAAAGCACCCAGCTTAAATAAGCTCAGCTATTGTCCACCATGCAAAACCTCATTTTCTTCTCCAAGGAACATGAAAAGAGATGACGGTATGGCAGGAGGTGGGGCCCGCTCTGTAGCTCATTCAATTCATTTATAGCTCAATCAGACTCGTTTTTCCAGTAGAATTGGATCTTGGGTCGGAATCGGTACATGGCAAGCCACCAGGAGGTGTTCCATTAAAGCCAGTGGTGAAGAGCGGTGGCAGCTCAGTGACCTGGTGACAAGGGTCTGTGCAAGATGAAGGTGTTTCTGTCTCTTCTGTTGGTTGCCATTGTTTGCATGGAGTTTGGTAAGTTCTTGCTCTGCCTTATCCAAATTCCTGCAGGAGATACAGCATGATGGGATGGGGTGTGTCCTGATCCCTCTGAAGTCCGTGCCTCCTACTCTGAGCAGTTTTCAGCAAAAGAATCTGTCTTTGGAATATTTCTAGCCTGTCGTACGCTAGGGATCATCGTGGTCTCGTTGGGATTGTTAGTTCAGGTTCTTTAGGAAGTGTTACGAAACAAAGTGTGTTTATATTGTGTCATTTCTTTAATGCATTTTCCAGCTCTCACTTTTTACTGTTCTTGTTCAATCTGACTCTCATCTTCTAGGTTTTTTTGTTTTATTTTGTTTTGTTTTTATTTTTTTTTAATATTTCTGTTCCTCTTTTGACATTTAACCCTGAAGCCAGATAGACAGTTTAATGCAGTGTGTGTAGCGGCTTTCTCTAATGATAGGTTTCATGTGTGGTTTATTAAACTTCAGCCACTAGAAGTGGGAAAGATGGGCTGGGACACTAAGCTGGTGGCCCAGGTACTGCAGACCTGACGTTTGTAGCTCTCTTTAGTAATACACTGTGGGTTGCATGAAGTCAAAGACAGTTTTGGCAGGCCACCTTGTAAAAGAAACAAGTGTGAAGCGTTTGGGGGATTTTCTGCATTTTAAGGAGGATTTGAGAGTTTGTCACCACAGGGAGTGATCTCCCACCATCCTCCCTCCCTCCTTTCTGTCCCCATGAGACTGGCTGTCACCTTGCTGGAGGTGGTAGGCTTGAAGAACACGGAGAAGGTGGGCAGCCAACAGCAGCCTGATATTGGGGGTGACCCATCTGGGATGTGGAGGTAGGGAACACTTTCCATGAGTCCAGTCTGTACAGGGATGCCATGCAAACCTTAGCCCTCCCTTTCTATCAGTGGGATTCAGTTACTTCTCCTCCACCACCAACTCTACGGAGCCAAACATGGACAGGTATTTGGGATATGAGTGTTTTCATTCCCTAGGAGGTAGAGATTCCCCTCGTCGCAGGCAGTCCTACATGAGTGGGGGTGCCATAACCTCTAATGGTGGAAGGTGACTGCATAGTGGACAGAACGCCCTGGTATAGACTCCCCATCCCTTGATGATGCCACCAGAGTTAACTTCTTGCATAAAAGCCTTATTTTATACTGATGTTCCCAGGCTCATAGTTGGTGTTAGCCTGGATGGCCAAGGTAAGTCCTACACAGGGTCAGTGTAGGAGCTGTGATTGTAAATTGGGATGTTTGCATGCTCTGCACATCTCTTCCAGATCCAGGCAGTGTAGGGTCTGATTTTATCTGTGCCTGGCTGGGACGTGGAGCTACGGTAAGATTTTTTCCCTTTACATTTATTTTCTTCTTATGTAAGGATTTTTTCCTCCACCATCTCCTCTATCAGTCTGCAAAGCAGATTCTGCAGGGGAGGAACAAGTGGGTGGAGAAAGAAAAGAAATTTGGAGGACTTTTTGGGAGAACACAGCTACTGGTTGGAGAGGCAGACCCAGAGCTGGAACAGTAGCTCTCTCTTTGCGTAATGAACTGACTGTCCTGTTATCTCTAAGACTTGCTCCTGGCTCTGGTCACTGATAGTTCAAAGCCTTGGGTTGCTTGTGCTGTGCGTCAAGATCAATGGGACCTTCATATGCTCACCACAGCTGTTACAGTAGAGATCAATCATCACTGGTTTCCAGAGCAGGAGATTTTTTCCTTTCATCATTATACCCTGTTCATTCTGGGGATTCATGTCTGCTTGTCAATGGAGAGACAGCAGTTCAGAGAGGAACATCATTATTTAATAGAGGAGAGAAGGGGACTCTATAGTCAGATCTCCTTAAGGGATGGGCAAGAATCTGAAAGGCAGAATGGAGCAGGAAAGCAATGGGGTGGGATACAAATTTGGTCTAGGACTGAGTTACCAACCTAATTTTGCCATCCTATTTAATAAGACTTTGTCAAGAGTTGGGTAGCTGGAGAGAAGCAGCTCCTGCTGTGACCCAATGCAGCCACATTTCTCTCTTCTGGTCCTTCCCCACTTCCCTGTCCCATTCTGGTAGGTGTAGTCAGGATGGATGCTTTGATTTGGCAGGCAAACATTGGCAGATTTTTGGAAACTTCACAGTGGAATTGGCAAGCAGAATTTTTTTCTCCACACTCTCTCCTCTGTAAAGCTGACCACAAACCATGACATATCTGTAGCTCCTCCAAGCTTTCTTCTGAGCATGAGTGGAATCTGTGTAATTTTGGCATGTCCTGGAAAGACAGTCAGAGTTGAAGGATGGATAATCTGCCAATATCCAAGTGGAGCTAATATAATCCCTTCTAAGAATTTCCAAGATCTGCTTTTTTATCTCCTCTTTTGCTTTCAGCACTCTAAAAAGAATATATGTGCTATAACTGCATTGAAAATAAACACCTCTTCTTTTAAAGAAGGCTTCTAATGTGTCCCTATTCCTTTTTATAGTGTAATTTCATTTTTAAGATACTGCATGTCTGCTTGTCTATGTCATGTGTAAGTTCATAAGCTGTTAAAACAAAAGAGGACCACTAGAGTTTTGTTATCTGCACAAATCTCTACCTTTCATAAATAGACCAGACAGATATATGGAGCTTTTAGACCACAGATATTTAAGTCTCTGAGTCACAGTGTTTCTTCCCTGCTCTGTGAGGTGCCAACTGACTATTGCTGCTGAGGGGCTGCCTCCTTTGCAAAAGTAAAGTTGTTTTATTCCAGCTTTCGGTTGTTTTTTTTTTTTTCTGGTGTGAAGCACTTCCTGATCTGCTGTCTTTTCCATCTCAAAAACCCCCAACCCAATTCAGAGCTATAGCTGCTATTTAACATATTTAGCTGTGTTTGAACCTGTTAGTCTCAGTAAGGCTAATGAAAATACTGGGTTTGCACAAGTTGGGGACAATGTCTTCTTAATTTGATGTCCTTTGTGCTTATCTTTTGTTTGGAAATTTTTTTTCGAGGAGGAAACACAAATCCTGTGGCTTTGACTTGTCCAGTGATGACTATCATGAAATCTGGGAATAATGATGAAGATTCATCCCTAAAGATGCATTTGACAGCTGTCAGACGTAGAATTAATGCAAACAAAACACCAGCCCACAATGGGCAAACCAGAATAATAATGTTTGCTTTGAATACAAGCAAGATAATTGCTGTGTCTGTTTATAAAAGGGCTCTTTCTGGCTTACTGGTTAGGGTGAAGTTGCATTATCTATTTTCATAAGGTGGTTTGCTTGCCTGAGCCTGCTGTTATGACACCCCATTTTAGGCATGCGGAGATGAGCTGAATTGTTTTTCTATTTCAATGGGGTTTAAAGGGATTTCATCAGGGTTGTCACACAGATGGGGTAAGAGCTGCTTTCCAGATCAAGGAGGGTCTGTGATGGTACCAAAAATGCATTGCTATGACTGTAAAGCACACACTTTCAGGTGTCTGCTGGATGGTGCAAGCGTTGGGTTCCTCAGAAAGACCTGCAGAGAATAAAGAACCCTGAAAAGCCTGTCCAAAAAATGGCTTCTTTGGAGACAATTTTGGCTTGATATCTTTATCTTGGAGTGCTCTGGAAATACTACATCACTACAATCTGGGCTCTTCAGTGTCTCTCTCTCTCTAAAATCTCTTCACCTCAAAAGACTTCGGGTACTGAAGGACTTGGACTGTGGTTATTCTGCATGTCTAGCAGCTAATTGTCACCTGCAGACTTGCAAGGGCTTTTGCAGCTCAACAGGGAGGTGATGAAGAACACCTAGGAATTGGTGAGTGATGAGGCAGGGTGAGCTACCTCAGACTGGATTTGGGGACTTGGGTACCAAAGTCCATTTTTATGGTCTGTGTCTAGATGGCACATGTCTCACAGAGTCTATTATTATGGTCACTGTCATCTTTTTAAAATAACTTTTTACACATTTTTCTCATGAAACCAGAATCTCAGCACAGGGGAATGATTGTGCTTAATTTGTTCTCATGGCTCAGTAAATTTGATGGAGACAGTTCCTTCTCTTTTGGACACTCTCCTATCCAAGAGCTCCTAGTCTTTGGAAAGAGCTGACAGTGGAGAGCACCAGATGAGATTCTCTCTGTGCAACTCACATTCAAGTCAGGATTCTCTGTGTATCCAGATCCCTCTCCAAGGGGAAATCATGCTTGACCAACTTGATAAACTAGCATGATGAGATGATTGGCCTGGTAGATGAGTGGAGAGCAATGGATATTGTCAACTTGGAATTCAAAGGAAGGTCTTTGACACTGCCTCCTGTAAGATCCTCATAGACAAGCTGTTGAAATACAAACTGGATGAGCAGCCAGTGAGGTGGAGTGAAAACTGGCTGAATGGTCGAGCCCAGGGAGTGGAGATCACTGGCACAAAGTCTGCTTGATGGCTAATAACTTGAAGTGTACCCCAGAGGTCAATATTGGGTCCAATTCTTAACATTGTCATTAATGATCTGGATGAAGGGGCAGAGTGCACCCTCAGCAAGCTTTCGGATGACAGAAAACTGGGTGGAGTGGCTGGTATACCAGAGGGTTGTGCTGCCATCCAGAGGGACCTTGCCAGGGTGGAGATATCAGCTCATAGGAACCTCAGGCAATTCAGCAAGGGGAAGTGCAAAGTCATGCTCATGGAGAGGAACCACCTCATGCACCTATATATGCTGGGGTCCATCCACCTGGAAAGCAGCTTCACCAGGTTGAAGATGAGCCAGCAATCAGCCCTTGCTGCAAAGAAGGCTAATGGTTTCCAGGGTTGCATTAGATGAAGTATTGCCAACAGGTCAAGGGAGGTGATCATCCCCTCTACTCAACATTGATGAGGCCACACCTGGAGTCCTATGTCCAGTTCTAGACACCTCAGTACAAGAGAGACATGGACATACTGGAGAGAGTCCAACAAAGGGCCATAAAGATGATGGAGGGACTGGTGCATCTATGCTTTGAGGAAAAGCTGGTAGTCCTGCTTGAGCTGGGGTATTGGACTAGATGACCTCCAGAGGTCCCTTCCAACCTCCATCATTCTGTGATTCTGTGAATTTGTGAGTCTGTGAATCTGTGATCTCTTTCCAAGGCTCTGCTGATGCAAAGTCAAGGATAAAAGCAGATGCAAAGTAAGAAGAGGGTTGAGGTAAACCAGCTACTACAAGTGTGTTTACTCTCCTGTGGGAATAACAGAGATTAAAGGAAAGTGGGGATGTGGTTGGCTGGCAAGCAGAACAATTAGATACTTGTCATAAACATCTGAAGCAGGGTCTATTGACTAATTGTGATAATGATTAAAATACAAACATCTCACTAATTGCACTGTTGAAGTATTGGGCTTCTCCTGGGTCCCTGCATGGAGTCACTGCGTGTTTTAGGTTGTTGCTTGCCTCTGGGGCAAGATCGTGAAGGAATTCAAGCACTGACATGTCACATCTTGCAAAATCTGTCTGTTGGCATCCAGCCATCACAGAACAGTCACCCCTGTCTTAGGCAACCCAATTACCCCCACAGTGATAAGGCAGAAACAGGTGGGCAAAACAGCTCCCCCTGTCTATTTTCATGAACTTACTGAATTCTTTTTTTTTTTTTTTGATCACCCCCATCATTTTTGTTGGTTTTTGAATGTCGCAGCACTTTAAGCCCATATTTAATATGTGTTCTAGGGTGCAGATCCAAAAATTAAGTAATATTACCCTTAAACTCTCTTGTGGACTACTTAAGACTCATTTACAAAAAAAACCCCAGTTTACCAAAACCCCAATAACAAAGCAAGAGCAGAAGAACCATCTTTGTGCCCCAAACATTCAGCCACTTGGCGCTGATAGGACTTTCCTGTATCATGGGGTCTTCTCTGTGTGCGGCTCTGTCTTGTTTGACTTGTAACAAGGGGTCTGAACCCACATCTGAGGCTGTGCTTTCACCACTAAACTACTGTATTTCTCCTTCCCATCAGTAAAAACACCTTTTACTTTTCCATTCCTGTTCTCAATATGAGTATTTTGGGAAGATACCTTCTCCAGAGGTTCCTGGAGAGGCACAGACAGAATATGGTTGTTCCCACTAAGGCCAACCTCATGTTTTATCACCTTGCAGCACAAACATTGCAATGTTACACTTGTCATGAACCTACCGCTGCTGAAAAGTGCCTGAAGATTCAGAACTGTACAAAGAATGAAACTATGTGCAAGACAACCATGTATTCCCTGGAGGATGGTAAGGGCAATTACTTCTTTATCCCTGTTTTTAACATGAGTCAGTGTTTCTACAATGACGACTGCTGGTGTGGGGAGTAGTACCTTTTCTCACTTAAGGACAGGCTGAGAGAGTTGTTGGGGTTCAGCTGGAGATGAGAAGGCTCCAGGGAAACCTTAGAGACCCTTCCAGTACCTAAAAGGGCTCCAGGAAAGCTGGGGAGACATTCATGATGAGGAAGCGGAGTGATAAGATGAGGGGTAAAAGATTTAAACTGAAAGAGGGGAGATTTAGATAAGATATGAGGAAGAAGTTATTTCCTATGAGGGTGGTGAGACACTGGAACAGGTTGCCCAGAGAAGCTGTGGCTGCCCCATCCCTGGAGGGGTTCAAGACCAGGCTGGATGGGGATTTGAGCAACCTGGTCTGGTGGGAGGTGTCCCTGTCCAGGGCAGGGGGGTTGGAACTAGATGATCTTTAAGGTCCCTTCCAACCCAAATCATTCTTTGATTCTAAATATATAAGCCTGGAAGAGAACTCATGTGACTGACTGCTTAGTGAATGCAAGCTCATAGTTAATGCTCAGAGCATGGTTAGAAATAACATGTTGCCTGAGCTTGAGGCATGGAGCTAAAGAGTTCTGGGTCTCCAGAGCATTTGCATGACTTGCATAATGAGTGTGTGCTAAACAGTGCTCTCTTGACCCCAGAACTGTTTATGAAGGCTGGGTAGAGTAGACAAGGTACTACAGATGAACCAAGAACCATTGCTATTTGCAATAAGATGCCAATAGCAACTTCTGGTCATCTGGAGGCAAAGTAGAAGCGCTCTTGAGTTCTCTGGAGCTCTCAAGAAGCCATCTTCAGTCTGACTTGTGACCTTATATGTCATAAGCTGTCCAAATAAAGAAATGCACTGCAAAGGTGCTCTCTTTCACGTGGTCCTGCTGATAAGGCTCTGGTTGCACATGGGAGAGGCAGGACATAGTGAGTAGAGTCAAAGTAGAGGCAGAAAAAGTGTTTAATTGATCTTCTGCAACATAAAACTGATGCAGACAGGACACAGAGGATACAAGGTGCTGTTCAGCGTGTGGCCACTCAGTGGGAACTGTTTTCTATATTCCTGGTAGGAAATGGACCAATTGTGTTTGAACTGGAGCTAAGACTTTTGTGGTGAAGGCAGCTGAAGTTTCACTAGGGACAAGGAGAGTTCTCCTCCATTCCTCCCATTCCTAATTGTTACTTCATTTTCTCTTTGCTGTAGTTTATCCCTTCATGGGTGTCTCGACCGTCACCAAGATGTGCTCTTCTGTCTGCATCCCATCTGATGTGGATGGGATTGGCATGACACGCCCTGTCTCCTGCTGTTACTCTGACTTGTGCAACACCGATGGTGCAGCTGGTTTGAGGAGCAGCTTTTTGCCAGCTGGGCTGCTAGCAAGTTCCCTCTGTGCCCTCTTCTGGACTAGGCTGTGAGGAGCTGATGGGGAGGTCTTTCATGCTGAAGAACCCAATGAAGAAGACAATAAACCCCCGCCAGCCCAGCTTTCTCTTCGGATGCCTCATGGACAACCCTCAGCATCTCCTAGAAATTGTTTTTTTTTAGTATCTGCCCTTTTCCCACAACCAAGAGAGAAGCAAAACTCAGGAAGTCCCGACAAAAAATTTTGAATTGATTCTTCCTCAGCTCCCACAAAACTAACTATGGAGTTCCTTTGCTGTGCTGGTCAGGTTGGTTGGGTTTGAACTAAAAAATTCTGCTGTATGAAATATAATTAAAGCAAAAAACCTTGCACTAAGAGCTTTCCATACCCCCTTAGAGAATTTTCCCCCCAGGTGTTAGTCAGCAGAATAGCTGAATTGGCCATCTTCTCCTTCTTTGTACACAAGAAATAAAGGAGACACTTCTGTGTCCAAAATATGAGGCAGGAGACTATATTTCCCATGCCAGTGATCTGATCCAAGGAGGCTAAAATCTATTCTGTACCCTTTTGAGCCGAATAAAAAGAATGTTGTGTTAAAACTGCAGTGATCACTGAAGTTATTTATAGTGCATCTACCCTCTGATAAATTTATTATTTTATTTATTTTATTTTTTACTTTAATTTTATTTCCAAACTCCAGTTCCACTTTCCAGTACAGTTTTTACAGAGAGACGAGTTAAGTTTTGTGGTCAGTCTTCCAGTAGATGTGTAAGACGTTTCCCATTATCCCTCACTGGCAGTGGCCTTCCATCAACTTTTCTTCTACCAACCCCACTGGTACGAAACTATCTTTACTTGGAAGACTGGGTGATTTGTGTTAACAATTCTGGTCTGAATTTCGAATTCAGTGGAATGACTTTCCCCTTTGCTTCAGTTCTCCAGAGCATCATCTACAATTCCTTGTGTGGTGTTAAGGGCTTCTACATTTTGGTGTTATCCATCCTGGTCTGGTTCTTCATTTTCCTATAATCCCCTTTACAAGATTCAGCAAAAATGCCCTTCTCCAATTATCACTCTGTTTGTGATATTTGGAACAAACAATAAAAATGTGAATTTATTCCTCTATGTAGCATATACATTAGAGCAAGTTTCCAAGAGAGGTGGCATAATTTCCATCCTTGGAACATGACTCAGCTGGATGAAGTCCTGAGGAACCTGGGCTGACTTCACAGTTGAGACCTTTGATTGGAACCTTGGATTAGAAGCCTCCTGAAGTCCCCCTTCCAACCTGAGTTTCCTGTAATCCTGTGATGCTCCCACTAAGATCACCAGAGAACAACCACCATTATTTCCAGGCATTCTTCAAAGTCCGACAAATTTTTCCTGATGTCCAATCTAAGCCTCCCGTGACACAACTTGAGGCCATTTCCTCTTGTCCTAGTGCCTGATCCTTGGGAGAAGAGACCAACCCCACCTTGTTACAACCTCCATTCAGGTAGTTGTAGAGAGCAATAAGGTCTCCCTTCAGCTTCCTTTTCTCCAGGCTAAAAAACCCCAGTTCCCTCAGCCACTTCTCATAAGACTTGTGCTCTAGACCATTCACGAGCTCCCTTGCCCTTCTCAGTACACACTCCAGCACTTCAATGTCCCTCCTCTAGCGAGGGCCCCAAAACTGCCATCAGTCATGAACCCATGAGTGCACAAACCCATCTGTACTCCAGGTACCAAGTGCAATAGAGAGAACACCATTAAAAATCCCGAATGAACCCCATGGGTAAAGAAAGGTGTCAAATATTCTCACCAGTCCCAGGACATGCACGAGTTGCCAAGATGTGAAGTGGGCACTTCACGTTCTTGCTCTGCTATTGCTGAGACCTAACACAAGTGATTTGTTATGCACTGGTAAAAGGCAATGGTGACAGGACACCTCGTGGCCACCGGGTGCTGTCACCACCCCTCTGCTTTTCATTGCATCACAGAATGATGTTTGTCACATCCAGAAGCCCAGGACACTTTACCATAGACGGTAACTTTCTTCTACAAGCTGAAGAAATGGAATTTTCCCTGAGAGCAAAGCTGGATCCCAGGTATGTGGATAAGCATTTCCTCAGCTGTGTCCGTAGGCGCTTGTGACAAACCATATTTTATCTTCTTTCTCCAAACAAAGCCGAAGGGAGCCCCATTTATTTTGCATTGTTGTAAATGAAGGGTTTATTAGGACATGGTTAAACTACCTGGCCACTCACTGACTTGTTAGGGATAGAAAAAATATTAGACATTTCCTATTCACTGTCCAGAAACACATTTATGTCAGCACTTGTGCATGCAAAACTCAGAAAGAAATACTGCTTTCACAGATTTTCACTGCACAGCACTGCTCTTTCTCAGACGTGAGTTACTGGGCTCAGACTACCCTGTCCTCACCCTGTGTTGGTTGATAAGCAGTGCAGCCATGGCCCAGAACATCACAAAATTATTATGTCAGGGTGCTTTTAAAAACAAATACATCAGCAGCCAGATTATTGTGTTATATCGTCCTCTTAGAGAGCAACACTAAAAATACCACTGTGGTCACAGACCCTGGGAGTATAAGTCATGGCTAGAGATAGTGAAAATGCTTGAAACCAAGCCTTGGGAAGGTGAGAGGAGCATATATGGCTGGTGGAGCTAAAGTCATGTCACTGGAAAGATGCACAGAAGAAAAACCATTAGTACCCATTGCAAGAGATGATGATATAGCTCTCTAACCCAGTAAACACAATACTGGTATTGGTCGTACTAGGCCACGCTCTTTCTATTGAGTTTGCAAGTCCTCAGGGCTGAGGCCTGTTGGGCTTTCTTTGTCTGAACTTGTCCTGACCTGCCTTCAGCTTTGTTTTTTCTTTGCTCAGCTGTAACAGCAGTTTTCCTAATTGGCCAGTTATCTGTGCCTAATTTCCTTTAATTTTGTTTGTCTTTGTGTGGTGCAACTGTAAGTTTACATAGATAGCCCTGCCAAGGAGTTGGTGCATGTAGAATGAGCTATTTATGACTTCACTGTAAAGAACTACAGACCTGGTATGGCAGTAGAAGCCTCAAAAGCTGGAGGTACAGGACAAGGTCTTTTTTCAGTGGTGCCCAGAGACAGGGACAAGAGGGGACAAACTTGAACATAGAAAGTTCCATCCAAACAAGAGGAGGAATTTTTTACTTAGAGAGTGGCAGAACACTGATGAAAATGGGTAGAAACTAGTAAGTCTGTGTGTAACAATTTTAACTGTAATGTTAGTGAAGCTTTAATAATAGTAATTATTTCGTTTTTCTTTTTATGTCTGTAATAATTTGATTTTCACTAATCATGATTCTTTTTATTAAACTGTTAAGATTTCACACATAATAAATAATAAGTAATAATAAATTATTGGCTGTACATTTAAGGTGTGTTTCCTTTTTGCCTATAACAAGATTTCGAGCATTAACAAAAACCAGGGAGCTTCCCAGCTGGGTATGGAGGAGAGTTGATTGGATGTACAAATGCTGAAGTAGGCATTATTTCAAGGGCTGCTTATGTGGCTGTGGTGCACATCAATATCTCCACAGGAGACAGTCAGTCTAACTCCCAGCACTGAAGGCATCTTCATGGCTTCCAAGAAACTCCCAGTCAATCAATGTGTTATTCTGGGGAGCAGTGATTTTGAAAATGACTAGGTGTTGTGGGTAGACATCTGAAGAAGAACTAGAGAGACTCCAAATCCCTGGCCATTTCTTAGTGGTGGCTGCTCAAGGAGCTTGAATGAATGGCTCTGATGGAACCTTTGGCATAAAGAATGTCCAAGGTTTGGTGACACGGGCCGTATCCTCAGTGTCTTTTCATGTTTGTACAAAGCATGTTCGGGCATCACAGCCCGGAACAAGGAGCATAAACTGGGAAAGAAAGCAAAGTGTGATTGCGCAGTGGTCCTTGGTGGGGATTTCTCTAGCTACGCCAAGAGCACAGAGGCAAGCACGTGGCAAACTGGGCTGGGCACAAAAGGTGACACCCAGGAGAAAATCAGAAAGTCCCAACACCCTGACCGTCCTGCAATTTCATTAGAGGTATGCAGTGAGAATTCTTCATACAGCTGCACGCTTCGGCCCTCCCTTTTACGATGCGCTCGAACCAAGGAGATTTTTTGAGATCCCCACCAGCTAAAAAGCATTAGACACAGCTGATTGCAGCCGCTTCTCAGTGCTGGTGCTCCACGACTTTGACTTATGCATCTGCATCATCGCTTTGACAAGCCACGTGCAGAGGAGGCTAATCTTCCCCTCCCTTCATTGGCCATGGATGCTTCACCCCTTTGATCTCCGACCAGTTTGTCAGCGTGTTTCCCTCATTTCAGCTATTATGGGCAGGTATCACAGCTCCTGGATGAGATCTGGTCTGAAAAGCATAAAATCTGTGTGGGTGAGGCACCGTGCTTTGTAGTTGCACCCCCAGACCAAAACAAAGCTCTTAAAGCTATTTGGTTAAACATAAACCCAAACCTCTCTTGCAAGGAGCAGGTCGTATGGCATGAAAAATTAATATATAGCTCTGTTCCCACTGACCTGGTGTAAAAGCTGCTTGCACCTAATGAAAAAAAAAATTAAAAACCTATGTAAAATATGCCAACAAGTGTTTTGAAATGCTGGGAGATGGCAATGCTTCATGTTACAGACGCAAGGCAAGGAGAACTTCAGGGAGAGATGGGTAACTCGACGTGTCCAAAAGCTGCCTGAGGAAACCAGGCAGAACTTTTGAGAGCCTGGCTTTGCAGTAGACATCCATACCCTGCCTTTCTGACACTTTTACAGGGCTGGGATGAGTTGCTACATAATTTTTTGTTAATGTGAATGCCTGCCAAAGTGATGTGCATTCTCCTAGCTCAGCTTAGCAATGAATCTTTGTAGATCAATCTGGCTGTAGCTTGTTGCTTCAGCTACCAGACCAAGAGACCTTCCCCTGGGCTTTGGAGCCGTATAAGACAGGTTTCCCCAAGGAGCAGCAGGTATCAGCCAGGACTCTCGATGAACACAACATCACTGTACGCACAACTAAGCTGCCTACAACATATTTCTCCGAATATATTGAGTTTTTTCCCAATTCCCCAGTGGCACGGCAAAGGGAGCGTTGGCTGGGCAGGCGAACGCTCTGCTTGGAAGCCCTCCAGGTAAAATCCACCTTCCTGACTGCATGATATAGCACAGGCAAGGAAAACAGGAGGCAGCAAACACCCCTGCTGGAATGCTGCAGGTTGGAGACCTGGCACGGCTGCCTCTGAAAGGCATGAGAAGCACGGACCTGTGTCGTGCTGTCAATCCTCATGGAGTAGTACTAATCTATTGTGTTTGCTAATTCATCCTTAGAGGAAGCAATTCAGGAGGCCAAGGCATTTATGACCTCCTGCTGAGGTTGTAGAGCCATTCAGTATTATCCATACGAGGAATCATGGAGGTTTCCTTTTATGTCCCTGCATAAACACACACTTTGCTGCTGCTGAGTGATGCTGGAAGAGCATCACCCTAATTCCCTGCTGTCCACAGACCTGCACAGCAGGACCTCACCTCATTTACCACTTGTTTGTTATTCACAGCTATCCTCATTTGCTGTGTTTCTTCATGCACCTTTCACATCGAGCCAGGAGAGACTCACCTTCAGTAGTGCAGCACCACATTACCCTCCTGGGAAAAAGAAAACAACAAACCCTGGATAGTGGTACCCAGAGCGAGCGTCACAGTTTGCAGAGTTGTGTGTGTGCACAGTCAGGCAAGGAGTTATGTACACTTGTTAAATCCAGGAAACTCCTTTGAAAACTTATTTTTAAAACAAATCTGGATGACTTATTTCAATCAGAGTAGAATATCCAGGGTTATAGAACAAGGAGCTTATCTTTCACTTAATGACTGTGTAAATATGAGTCATGTCCTTCAGGGCAAGGCTGTGTCATTAGTCAATGGTTAGGTTATGCACTTGGAAATCCCTGCTCCCTGTGGCAAATTCAGCTTCCCCTTTGCAAACAAGGTGTGAAGGACTTGGGTACAGCACAGCCACTGCTCTGTAGTCCTCTGAAGAGGGACTATGGAGACTACTGCTGACAGTTGAAGAGATGTCCAGCTTTAAGCATCAACATCTGGCGTATAGTGAGCATGAGTCCTCCCCTTCCCCAGCCCCAAGGTAGATGCATGAGCTGTAAGTATTGCTTTGCACAAACACCTTGGAAACCTGTAGACTGAAGTCCTGATCCAAAGCTCACAGTAAATTACATAGGTTGAGAGATTTTCCCCCGGCTACAATAGGATGAGGGTGGGATGGGAACTGAGACATCCTTCACAGTTGCCCCGAACTGTCAGCTCTCCCTTATTTATGGATGAACAATATTTCTTGCACACAGAACTGTTTCTGGTTGTTAGGAAGGGTTTGCAACCTGCTTCTGATTTTCTTTGGAGTAATTAGTCATTTAAAAGTGTTCACAAACCACACAGAGCCTTTGTTTCTTATTTTTTGTAAAGGGCTTTGGTTGAGTGTCACATAGAAGGATGCACAGGCTTACGACATGCCTTCTCTGACTATCAAATAGAAAGAATATTTATCACCCAGCTTTGATGCTGAAGTCCTTGTGTCTAGATTCAGGGGCTGAGCTCCTCAGAGGGAAAGCTGTTACAGAGCTTCAAAGCCTTGTTTCTCTGATTTGTTAGCTTGGCAACGAATCCTCACCAGTGCTCCTGTTTGATTTATATCCAGGGAGCGCAGGACAATTTCCAGATGCAAAGGTACTGGTTTTCCTGGGAGAAAGATCTCACAGAAAGCCTGAAGCTTCGTTGGAAATGTTGCAGTCTTCAGCCCCCCAAATCAAGGTCTGGATGCCCAGCGCATCCTTGTCCTAGTTATCAGGCTGAATTAGAATATGCGGCTATTTATAATGGGAACCTACATCTCAGTACCAAAAATAGAGTGGAATAAAGCCTCGTGAGGAATTAAAAAAAAACACATTAGAAATAACAGCGCTGCATTTCGAGAGCTCAGGTATGCCATGGACTTGGTTTGCTTTAAAAGCTGTTTACTTCAGCGGTGACTGGCTCTGCTGCATCCTTCCAGCCCTATACTGGTGGCAGGATTTGGCCCAGGACTTGGGCAGAGGCTGAGTTTCAAGGAGAGAAAGGTGCTGTGAAATGCAGAAATGGAAAAGTTTGCCCTTATATCTCCTCCTGTGATAAGGAAAAAGATGACCTGCCTCTGTGCTGGACCTACTTGAGCTGCAGAGAAGGTTAGTGCAGCCCATGCAGTGACCTGCTGCCACCCATCCCTGTGGCACGGTCAGTCTCTTAGGACTGGGTCCACCCAGGTCACAGCAGAGACATTTCCCAGGGCTCTTTCTACCCAAGTGCTGGGGCTGGGTGACTATGACTATGTCACCCCTCCTTCCCAAAAACAAAGAGTGAGGATCTTGGAGACAATCAGTGGCAGATTTTTGGGGGAGTGTAGATAGTGCCTGACACCTAGCTGGTGCCTGACTATAAACAAAGCATCTCCTAAAAGCTTCATTAATCTTAGATGCACCTACTCCTCCTTAATAAAATAATGTTGCAACATGTTATTTCAAGGTTTGCATGATTACAGGATACCATAAAAGCCATTAACTCTCCCTTGGCCTCCAGGGCTGTCAAGACCATGCCAAAGTAAACAAATGAGATTATGGAGCAACTAGGGAGAAACAATAACACAGGCACATCCATCCACCCACGCATGGAGTCCCACAGGCACGTGCTACCACTGCCCTGGCCTTTGCAAAACACAACCAGACCCACAACTCCCAGCCCAAACCCTGCTGGCACCATGATCTGGAGGCTGGGGGACATCTGAACCTCTGTGGAACACATCCCCCCACCCTGGCTAAGGTCTCTGTGACTTCTCAGCTTGAAAAGAACATCTTTGTCCTTCCCTGAGCACTGAGGGGTGTGGGACCCAGCTTCCTGCTGGTGGGGTGGAGGGTGGTTGAGCTCTACAGGTTGGTGGGCTTCATGGAAACGTCCATGGGTCCAGGGCAAATGGAGAAAAAAGAGAGTCTGAATAAAAGAACTGGATAAAATAAATAAGAGGAGCTGAACACTTCAGCTGAGACTGGACATTGGGAAGCATTTCCTTACAGAGACAGTGGTCAAACTTTGGACCAGGCTTCCTAGAGAGGTTGTTGATGCCCCAAGTCTGTCAGTGTTTAAGAAGCATTCGGACAATGCCCTGAATAATATGCTTTAACTTTTGGTCAGCCCTGAATTGGTCAGTCCCTTCCAACTGGACTGGACTGGATTGGACTATTCTATTCTATTCTATTCCATTCCATTTTTTGGTTTCCAGACCAAAAAAAAAAAAAAATTCAACATACAAACAGCCATTTACCCTTTGCTGCCATTTATCTTGTGACACAGCATTTTCTATAGGGTCTGGACACACTTGTGTGACCAAATGGTTGTCCCCTGATCAGAAAGTTAGTGCTTGACTGCACACACTTGATATTTCTTTCCCACAGACCTTGTGGCATGTTGAAGCGGCAGCCCGTCAGCAATTGCAATTTACTACATGTGAAAAAAAAATAAAATTGTGTGTCTTCCAACATTTTTCTAAGGATTTTGAGAGGATTTTCATGAGGAACTTTAAAAGGTGAAGCTCAGCTCTATGCATGTATCCTCACGCTGCCAATGGAAGGGAGATGCTGCGTCCACGTGTGCTCTGATCAGGTGACAGAAATCCCTGCTCACCCACATTTTTCATTTGATGAATGCTTTCCCCGCCCCATTCAGGAGAACTGGCACAACAAGAGGGCTCCAGTGAGGCTCTCAGCTGTGTTTTTCCATCAGATAAGGATTCATGAGCTGCCTTCATCAAGGGGTAATACTGTAGCTCAGAGACTGCCTGAATAAAACTGCCTCTCATCTCCTTTATACAACCCAGCTGTGCCCCAGGAGACCAATGAAGCAACAGATTCTCTCAGGACCCTTTTTGTTATGGCTTTCTACCTCATGAGGTCTTGCACATAGTTTGGATCACCCAAGATAACCATGGCTTGAAGACAACACACTCACAAATAATGAACACTATTGTACTTGGAGAGAGGATCTTACAAGAGCAGATCAGAACAAGCCAGCTTGTTTAGCTTAATAAAACATCTAAGATGGGACCAACTGTCCATAGAAATACTGTTTCAGAGCAGGGAGAAGTAAGAGAAATATTTTATTACAAATGTGGTATCTGACCTCCTGCCAGCGGAGCTGTAAACACGTACATAATTTAGACAAATTTTTTTCTTTAAAGAAGTGATAAAAATTAAAGATAGGAGATGTGTCTTAAAGGCTTAGGAGACCATTTGCATGTGGTCCTTGAGGTTAGAAGCAAAAACCCCTCAAGGCACCTAGAATCATAGAATCATTTAGGTTGGAAAAGACCTTTAAGTTCATCAAGTCCAACTGTTACCTAGTGATGCCAAGTCCACCACTAAACCATGTCCCTCAGCACCACGTCTACACATCTTTTAAATACCTTCAGGATTGTGACTCATCCACTTCCCTGGGCAGCCTCTTCCAATGCTTGACAACTCTCTATGTGAAGAATTTTTTTCCTAATGTCCGTCCTAAACCTCTCCTGGGCAACTTGAGGCCATTTCCTCTTGTCCCATTGCTTGTTACTTGAGAGAAGAGACCAACCCTCACCTCACTACACCCTCCTTTCAGGTATCTGTAGAGAGCAACAAGGTCTCCCCTCAGTCTCCTTTTCTTCAGGCTGAACAATCCCATCTCCCTCAGCCACCCATTCTAGACTGGCTTCCTATGCATGAAGAACCCCAAACAGCCTGTAACATTTTTGCACAGGGATGGCACAGCAAACGTGAGCTTGCAGAAAACCCTACCATGATTTGAGGACATCAGCAGATAAAAAAAAAAAACACTTCCTAGTTGCCTTCCCCAAAGGCAAAGATAAACTCAACCCCTTTCCCAAGCTGGCCACGGGTGGTGGCCTATAGCACTTGGTTTAAAATCCCTTCTTTTCTTTGGGTAGAAGTCAGATGTCTTGGTATTAATTCTGCTTTCCTCACCAGCATGGCTTTACTTCTCTGCTTTAAGTGTGACAGAATCTGTCACTCTCTCCTGGGTGTTTGTTTCTTTTTCAGATTTGGATGTCATCTCCCAACACAGTGACAGCTGTTTTTACACTAAAAACACCTCTTCCTTCCCCTGTGTCTTCTCTCCCCAGAGCCAGGAGATGGGCAGCAGCCAGGAGAGATTAAAAACAAATCCTGGCTTGCTTTCAGCCCAGCTTCCAAGGACATGGCTCATCTGATCATGGGTTTGTGTGTGCGCAGGTAACTGCATTCAGCTGCTGGTTTGGATTTGTTCCACGGCAAGAGTTTGTGAAGTCCCTGTGAGATTCAGGAAAACAAATACTCGGATGGAAAGAGACTCTGCTGAAGCCTTCACTGGGACTGAAGACAGCTGACTTTTTTAAGGCTTCAGAGGATCCATGAGGAAGAACGGCACCAAAGGACATTGTAAATGAGGCTTTGCTGTTCTGCCACTCGGAGCACACGGCCAGGGTGTCCTGGTGGCACTGGGGACTCAAAGCCACCACCCCGTGCCGTGGGTCAGTGTTCCTTGCTGGGAGTGGTGGCACATCCCTCTGCAAGCATCTCCCATCACTGCTGCCTCACAGCCAACCCCTGAAATCCTGCTCCTGCCCTGGGGAGAGTTTCGGCTGGCAAAGTGCCTCCCGCCCCCGGGATTGCACATGAGCAAGTGGAAAAACGTTGTGCCATAGCCTGTATTTTGGGGAACCAGCCAAACAACAAAGGTGTGGGCATAGCACCCAGGGCACAGGGAAGGTGCCAAACTTCTCTCAAGCATCAGGGTTCTCCTCACAAGGCCAAAGGTACTGCAGGAGCAACTGCACCAACGTGAGCACCTTGACATCACTCCATCTCCTGTTCCAGGCAGACTTTTTGTATCTCATTCCCAGATTATTGGGCAAAAGCAATTCCTTTTGCAAGGAGCTGAAGGGATGTTCGTGCCAGTCCCAGCCACAGCTGACAACAAGGAAGGAGTGAGCTCTACTGCTCCAAACACTGGTGAGTCCAGGGCAAGACTGTGCATTTAAACAAAAGTCAGACAATTCCAATGTGCCATCACTGATTTGACTGAGGGCACATCAAATTGCCCTTCCAATGGGGAGGAATGGCCTGAAGAAATGAAAAATATATTCATGCTTTGTATTCAGCAGCCTGCTGGCCAAAGGGAACACGGAGTGTTTTTATTCAGATGACTGGGTTAGATTTTTGGGACTCTGACCCATGAATTTCATATGCTTTGGCTTTTGGTTCCCTTTAAAATTGTGGTTCAGCATGGATTTCAGCAATATTCCCATGAGGGAATAGTGCAAAATCAGTTCATCCCAAGGCACAATGTCCTTACCCACATTTACTAAATGTATTCACAATCTTAAATCCCAGCTGGCATTAAAGATGTGTTGCAGGACTGTACCTGGAGCTCCCAACATGTGACAATTCCCATCTGTTTAATAGGGGCTGACTGGGGGAAGGGCATTGGGATCCAGACCAGCATCAGATAGGGCACAGAATGATTAATTGATTGAGTTTGTGTTTTTTAAAACCTCATGGCAAACTGTATTCTGGAGTCCCACGGAATGGGGATGAAGGCACGTTGGGAAGGCTGTTAATGCACACACAGACCATCTGCCCCATCCTTTTACAATACCCTGAGCATTCCTCTCATGTTCAAGTGACCCTAAATGACTTTACTAAATTGGGATAGAAACCATGATCCTGTGCTTGCCTCCCTGCCCCCTCAACATATCCTCTTCAGAAACCCTAAAGTTCTTTAGGAAATTTGCCTCGTTCACAGGCCTGGGGCTGTACTGAATAAAGAGCTTGGGATTTACATTCCCCTGGAATTAGGGATGTGAGAGTCATGCAGGAGTGCAATGAAGACATCTGAGAGAGGATGTGCTGAAGTGTCAGAAGCAGCCGTTCCAAGTCACCCACTGCTTAATACAGAAAGATAGATCTATTTTAAGAAGAGAAAAAAAGAGTGCACATAATAGGTTTTAGATGAGAAATAATTTGGGAGTGATAGTGAAAATGATATCACTCCTGCTGTACTTCAGTCCTGCCAAGCGTATTCTATAATTAATAACTACTTCAGATGAAGTGACTTCCTTTTGAATGTGCAGTATTAAACATTTAAATCCCTATCTGTAAATATAAGACTGTGGCAGATATCTCCATAAGCCTCGCAGCTACATGCTAATGTATATTTATATCCTAGATTGGTATTTTTAGGAAGAACTACAAGTTCTTTCTGTATTTGATTACATCAGAGCTCTATTTTACATTAAATGTCTGGACTGCAAAAATATCCCCTCCTTTTTCCTTTTCTTGGAGTTTTGCTCCATTTCTGCCCTAGTCTCCTCTCTTTTTCTTTCATGTCCACCTGGATTGATACACCTTTCAAGAGGACTGCTTTTTTTTTTTTTTCTTTTCTTTCCTCTTTCCCTGTCAAAGAAGGCAAAATACATACAATTCAAAGAAATCAAGCAGAAAACCAGCTCCTGGTGTTTCCCACCTTGCATCCTGAGACAGCCTGTAATCAGGGCATACCAGGGTAACTACCATCACCTGTGGCTACACATGATGTGACCAGTCTCCTGCTGTGGAAAGTAACTGCAAATGATCCCTGCTGGAAACCCCAGTCCTTCTAAGTGTTAATCACGCTGTTTGTGTAGCTTTGCTCTCCCACAACACCAGTGATGCCTTTGTTGGAGTCTTGCCCAAGCCAAAGCAACATGAATGAGCCTGGGTCCTGATTCAGCCCAAGCCAAGGCTGGTTGTACACTGTGTTTCCAGAGGAGAAAACTATACTTTGAAATGTCAGCTCCATCTGAAAGACTTGTGGAGCCCAGGAGGAAAGCCCACACGAGGCAGACATATCTCCTTGATGGTTGGCTGGAGGTGGGACTCTACAGGGTATGCCAGTTTGAATATCCCCACCACTGGGGGTCTGCAAACACTTCCCTGAAAGTTTAGTCTCTGTCGTGTTTTACTCTTTCATTCCCAGATGTATGAAAGCATTTGTAGGTTTGCAGCTAAAAGCAGGAGATGAAGATCAGGGCTGCACATCTGTAGGGTTGCCCCACATTTTCAGAGGGGTGGTGGAAAAGGCAAATTCTTGGCCAGATAAAGCATAAGGCACTGAGAAGCGCTCTCAAGGCTGGAGATAAACTCTCTGGACGAGCACAGAATGCCTACTGGGGAGAACGAGCCCCCAGAGGGGCAGGTAAAATCCTTCAACACAGCAACAGCGGCGTCGGATGCCGCCTGCTGCGAAGCCTCATCCTGCAGGGCTGAGAGGCTGCATGTCTTTTTTATGGCCCTTTGGAGACACATGTCTCTCTGTTCTACTTCATTCAGTCTATATTTAAACTTCTCTCTCCCTATGTCCACTCGACCTGGTGATGCAGAAGTCTGCCAACTCCTTTGACTCCCCTGGCAGTGTCCTGCATTTGCTGGGGCAGGGCTGCTCGCTGGGTTTAACTCCTAGGGACCAAACTGCAAGAATAAACAAGAGCAATCACCAAAGCAGCAGCAAACCCACCTTTGCAAGGGCTCCCAGTCACAACTGTTCAGCTTGGGGCTTGTGGCTAACGCAGTGTGAACAGATGAATGTTAATGCAAAAGGACATTTTTATACCCCTCTGTGCGAAGGGCTTTTCGCCTCACCTAATCTAAGGAACATGTTACAAGTGCTTTGAAGCCAAAGCCTGCCTTTAACTCTGTTTTGGCTGCGGTAGAAGCTTGCTGCTGTGGTGATGGAGCCACATTAATTGGGCGAGACCCAGGTGGCAGGATACTCACAGCCAGCACCAGTGATGTGAGGAGGGCAGTGGTCCCCACCCACAGCATCTTTGCAGTAGAGGGGACCACAAATGATTGCTCCCAGCCACCTGCTTGCCTTGCTGTGCTGAGCTCAGTCGCTTTCTCTTTGCCTGCTGCAAGAGAAGCTGCACTGAGAAAACCCCCAGTTCTCCCTCTACGTGCCCTAGATCAGCCTCCTGTAACCGCTGGATGGTACTTCACCCTTCTGCCACCCTTCTCTCCCTCTTCTTCCAGCAGGAATAGACCTAAACCTAGGTTTTAGTATTTTTACACTCTCTTGCTTGTCCTCTTCTGTAGTTTAGGAACTGTAAAACCAGTCAGAGACATGCCCTCCCTGCAGCCTGTGCTGCCCCACGGTCCCTCCCTGGGAGAAGGGTGAGCGCACAAGAAAGATGCTGCAGGCTGAAAACTGGAAGATCCGACTTTATTCACTAGATTCTTGCCCAGAAGGGAACCCTCACCTGCCCAGTCCCTCTGTGTCAAGACCCTGCCCCATCTGCAGGTGCGATAGATGGAGGAAAGCTCAGCCCACCTTAGCACAGCACAGGATGCTGCAGCCAGCGTGGAACGGCCGCTGGGGACAGTGACTTACTCCAAGAGCTTGAACCCAGGGTAGAAAAGGGCATCTGACCTAAGGACAGCAGTGCTGGTGGTTTGCTTCTGGCCTGACACATCAGACATGTTTGCAGGGCAGGGAAACACAGAACAGATGAGGAGGAAGCAGAAGCTGGTGCTCTGTGTCTGCAGGGGTGGGTGTAACAGCAGTATTTTTGTAACTCCTAATCATTATCCTCTCAGTGGCATTTTTCCCCTCCGTAGACCTCAGCAATTCAAGGGTGTCTCAGGGAAGTTGTGGCTGTTTTAGTGAAGCACAGAGCATTTCACCTCCAGAAAAAAAAGGGGTACATCAACCTCCTGAGCACAAGGCTTGCACAGAGCCCTCCGCCAAGGAATGCAATACCTTGTTAAAGTTTTCTTGCAGATGACACTGAGACAGACCTTGAGAAACAATTACCTCTGTGCAATAAAAAAAGAAAAAAAAAAAAAGAGTCCCCCTGCTTATTCCTTTAATTTCCTGGCTGGTTTCTGGTGGAAACAGAGAAAAAAATGGAATTTGCAATAGACGAGGGTGTCAGGGATGGCAGGAACGCACAGGGATGGTGCACGGGATGTAGCCATGCTCCACTCTACCCATGCTCTTGCAGGTTGCCTCCTGCTCCCCTGGATGAGCCCTGGCAATAGGAACAGAGTAAATGGCAAGTTCTCCGGCTCTTCCCCACTGGAGAGGGCTGAAAGCTGGGCACGCCTGGCCCCTTTGTATCTGTTTTCATTCATCTGGTTCTACAACAGGCAGGGAATCAAAATCAATCTTACAGCTGCTCCAGCAAATCCCCAGCTGGGATCCAGTAGCACTGTTAAGCGGCGTGGGTGAAGCCATTGGCTTTTTCCAGAGTTGAGGGTCTGGAAAAATCATTTTTTTTCCCTTTCCTGCAGAGGGGGGAGGGCAGCGTAACAAAAGAAGTTGCTTGAAATGGTCTGTAAAACATCTGGGAAGGGGAATCCAGGAGCTCTGATCATAACCCCAGCTCAGGCAAAGGGCTGCTTGAGGATTTTGGGTAGCCAAATTCCCAAATTTGCTTTTACAGATTTAACCAATCCTGGGTCTTAGTCCTGGGTGTGTTTTGAGCTTTCCAGAAATACATCCCATCTCAAACCATGAAGGCTGAGCCCTTCTGAACTCATTCCATAGCTTATTCTAGTCAGAACTAAGTGCCAGCTCTCTCCAGTTGCAAATTATGTTCTGCTGGGCAGATAGTGAGAGGGGACCAACATCCATCTGCTGCTCTAACTCAGGAGATGGCACTAAAAGTGCTAACAAACCAAGCCTCTGGTGGAGGGTTGCAGAGATTTTTGGGGGTTGTGCACAGGAATATAGTAGAGGTTCATAGACACAGGTTGTGTGGGAGCTTGAGGAGACCTGGGAAAAAAAGCACTGTCCACATCCAGTGTGAATGCTCTTGCTGAGGGTGATGCTACAGCACCATCCTTGATGGCATTGCCCAGGCTCCCCTGCTGCACAGAGCTGTGGCACTTCTTCCACTACTGCTCCCCACAGAGGAAAGCTGTACAGGGAGATGTGGGTCCTGGGGGCCAGAAGGAGCTGAAGGTGAGGAACGTCTGCTTAGTGGCTGGAAACCGGAAATTTGAAGGGTTTTGGTCCAGGTGCCCAAACTCTTGGCTGGAATCCACTTGAATTCACAGCACTGAAGATGAGTGAAGCCACACATCAGTGAAGAAGGTGATTCCCAAGGCATCTAAGAGTTCACGAGGCAGCTTGGCAGAGAGAGGAGTGGGGATGTTTTGGCTGGAGCATGGGCACTTGCAGTGTTACAGAGCGTACCGGAGGAGCGTGCCAACGGCCATGGCCACCAGACCCAGTGTTGAAGAGCTCCTTCCCGCCCCACTGATGGTCCTGGTGTTGTCGGTGCAGAGGTCAGTGTAGCAGCATGACTTGGGTTTGGACGCCCCGATCCCATTATAGGAGATGCATTCCTCCTCACAGCTTCTGGTCACGGTGATGTTGCCAAAAAAGGGATAACCTGAAACAAGCAGATTGGAGAAGGGGAGAAGAAGACAGAGAAAGGAATGGTGAGGACAGGCTGAGAGAGTTGGGGTTGTTCAGTTTGGAGAAGAGAAGGCTCCAGGGAGACCTTATTACAGCCTTTCAGTACTTAAAGGGAGTTTATAAGAAAGATGGGGACCAACTTCTTAGTAGAGCCTGTAGCAATAGGACAAGGGGTGATGGTTTTAAACTGAAATAAGGTAGATTTAGATTAGATATTAAGAAGAAATCCTTTGCTGTGAGGGTGGTGACACACTGGCCCAGGTTGCCCAGAGAGGAGGTGGATGCCTCATCCCTGGAAACATTCCAGGTCAGGTTGGATGGGGCTCTGAGCAACCTGAACTAGTTGAAGATGTCCCTGTTCATAGCAAGGGGGGTTGGACTAGATGGCCTTTGAAGGTCCTTTCCAAGCCAAACCATTCCATGATTCTATGATTCTGAGTTCGTGAGGTGATTTGGCCCACAATGGGTACATCTCATGAGCACTCACAGCGAGCAAATAACCTTACCTGTCTCTAAGGAGTGCAGCGTTGTTGTGCACACAGTGGCTTTCGGGGGGCACAGGGTGGCTGTCCTGCACTCAGCGATGTCCATCGGTTCCTTGCAGGTGTAACATCGTAAGGACTGGGCTGCAGAGAACAACAGAACGGGTCTGAGGTGGCTGCAGCAGCAAAGGCAGACAGCAAGTCTGCAGCTTCTCTGCTCTCTGGTGGGGACGATGGGATGGTCAGCGCTTCATCCCCCCTTGGCCAAGACACAGTGGCCTCAGAAACAAAGCACAGCTGGAGGCAGTGGCAAAGCTTGGGTATATTGTGGGGGGAAACCAAACTGCAACGCCAAAGGGCAATGATGGTGCTGTAGGAGTTGAGCGTGGTCATTACCTTGGGAGGCTCAGCAGCCCAAAACCAGCAGGGAACTAGAAGGACCTATTGCTTGCGCAGGCTCTTTGCATCCTCTGGAAGAGATGCTGTAGCAGAGAGAAAAATAGCTCCTTCTGCTGAGAGCATCATTCACCAGCACCAAAAGACTGGCAGTTCCCCCGTCCCTCTACCCACAGCGACAGCTCCTTCATGCTTGTTTAGAGGGATTTGTGCAGAACTTGGTAACTGAGAGCAGGATTTAAATTTCAGAGCTGCACCAGAGATCCTAAGGGCTGAACGTGGCCTAAAAAACACTTTCATCAGGGGCTACTGCTGCTTTTTTGAAAGAGATGGTGCTCCAGAGCTCTTGCTGGCTGCCTGCCGACACAGGGACACTTCCACACACGCAAGCGTTGATCACAGCAGTTGCTCACAAGTCTCAGTACAAGACCTGTACATCCACAAAAAAGCCAGCACATACCGAGTGTGCACATTTTTCGGAGTCATGCTGGTGTGACTTGATGACAGAAACCAGCCTGGCTTGGTATTTTCTATTCTACCTGCCTTCTGCTCACACACACACACACACACACAGAGGGCAGCTGAAGAACCACCCAAATGTGTCCACTGCCATCTATTGGCAAACTTGCAGAAAGACGATGTTTTCTATTTACAGTTCAGCAGCATCTGCTGTGAGAGAGAAACTTCTGGGACTTTGTGATAAGGACAAACATTTTTGAAGGTAGTTGTTTGAACGTCTGACTCTGGAATGAATTTTCAGGGCATCTACTTCTATTAAATCCTCCTTTGGAAAATTCAGCTGTGCAATAAAGCCTACATGATGCAAAAGCTTGCTTTATTCTCTGCAGAGTTAGGAAGGGCTTTTTAATGTGAGTGGTGGTGGTGTTCTGGTGGCCATATCCTTTCTGTGGTGGAGCTGTCCCTGTTTACTTGAGCTCAGGACCTTTGTAGGTCCCTCCCAAATGACCCACGAGAGCTTGCTCTCTCACCAAGAAAGAAAGTACAACATTGTCAACCTGACAAGGATATGGACATTTGTGAGTATGTAGGAAGGGCTAATGAATGGATGAAGCTATGCTAGCTTGAAGTGTCTGAGAAACTGATCTGCAACCTTTGGGTTGAGCTGGTTTCCAGACCTCACCATTTCCATGAGTGAGCAGGGCAGTGCCATGGGCTCTGGACAGGGGAGGTACTTCCAGTTAAGAGGAGGTTTAAGGAAGAAAACCCTCAGCCCCCTTATCTTTCACTGACTCTGGATGCGGTACTCAGAGGACATTGGTTTTATCAGAAGGTTGCAGTGGAAGAGGAAAGCCCAAAAACATAAGGACCAGAACAGAAGAGAAGAACTGAATATAGAGGACGGTGCTGTGTCCTGATGTGAGGCCAATAATTCACTGTTCATCACCGTCAAACACTGTCTTTCTGCCCCTTGATATCAAACCTCTGGAAGGAAAATGGTCAGAGACATATTCCTCAGCTGCAAGAGCTGTGCCTAGAACTGCTGCACCCCACTGGATCATCCCAGAAAAGCCATTTCTGCCTCCATCTCAGCTATAAAACAAAGGGTGGTGATGCCTCTTGGTTTCTAGAAGTACTCTCAGACCTCTGAGTGGAAACCTGTTCTGTCAGTTCCTCAGCAACCCCATTAAATCCAGGACAGGACTAGACCCAGAAGGAGGAAAAGAAACACATAATACACAACATGAGAAATATCTTAAAATAAAGAAAAATCCCCAGCAGGTACTGAAATGTAAAAAATTGTATAGAAGGAACAACACCTGTCCTGGTTCAGCCCTGTGATGGGTTTGACCCATGTTCTTCAGCCAGCAGTTGGGTTTGCTTTAGAGACAGGTGGAAGGAATAATGAGGATAGGGGAATTAGAAAAAGCAACGCAGCCTGAAGAGACCCAAAACACTTCCATGCATAAAGATTTGCAAGGTGTATGCCTTTCAGCCTTCTTCCGCTTGCAACCCTTTAAATGATCTCCATGTAGCTGTAACTCCTGATGGAGGTGTTCAACCACTGCTGAGGCTGCCTTTCCTCTGAGATCTTTCCCATGAAAGCAGCCTGAAGATCTCTGGGGCCCATGGGTTCTTGGTTAAAACCCACCGGGTTGGTGTCACCCCAAGGATGACTGTTGCAGGCCAAGGATGTAATTGCAGTGGATCACAAATAGATGGAGTAAGAACACAGCGATGACCAGACTCTGCTATCAGCTTGCCCAAAACCCAGACTCATCAGAGACCAAACCCAAACAGACCCAGCAGAATTTCCTATCTCCCTCTATTCCATAATCTCTAGAAATTAGTGAAAACACTGGAGCTGGTGTTTTAATGAATCTTTCCAAAATCTTTGCAGTTATTTCTCAAATCCTCACCTGTATCTATACTGAAGCCTCACCTTCTGGTTTTCAGAGCTTCCAGCAGGGAAAGCTGGGAGGTTTTCGAGGTGGCAGGAGCTAAGGATGGACATCCCCCATCCCATCCCCGAGGGGACAAGTTGGCAGCTTAAGAGCTTGTACTGCCCTGTGCCATGTGGCATTCTGTCATTCACACCTTAGTCTTATAAAGCAGTGTGTCCATCCCCTCCATCCCAGCTGGGAGACAGGTGACCACCTATATGTACCCAAACCATGTCCATTGCTCTCCAGCAGGCATCACGTCTCTTCCCCACCAGGAACGCGTATCCCTTTTTCCCATTCACTCTCTCTGATGACCTTCTTAAATAAATAAAGGCGTCATCTCCCCTACCTGAGGAATGCCAGGTCTTGCTGCACTGGTGCCTTTCCCCTTCCTTCCCCTCCCTGGCATTTCCCAGGGGGTCCCTGCAGTGTCGGGAACGCAGCGGTCTTACCCAAATCCACGAATGCCAGGCCAAGCAGGACCCCAACCAGAAGCGTCTTCATGCTGACAGCAGATCTGTGAAGCCAGGACAGTAAAGGAGAGCTGCTCCCAGGGAGCTTTATACGTTTTCCCACCCTCCACCTCCTGTTGATGCTGTGGGCGGATTCCCTCGGGGTGTCAGGGGAGAGCTCAGCTCCAGTCTGGATTGGGATTTGTAGAGGAACAAGTTCCCCAAGGAGGTGACATCACTGCAGCGAGCAGACTCCTGCCATACGTCACCTCTCCTTCAGGTTTATGTCCTGGGGCTGGTCCCATGGAAAAGGAAAAAAACACAGCTTCCACTGCAAGGGCTGGCCCCGCGCTGGTGCTTGGATGGGGAATGTGACAAGGTATGTGTGTTTCTTCAAGCCTGGCTCCGTGAGCTGAGAGCTGGGTTGTGTCAGGCGTCTTGCATTGGGCAACAGCAGTCCCGAGGCAAGTGGGAGCAGGCTGGGCTTCCACGCATGTTGGCTCAGCCTCACTGAAGCCTGTGCCATGTTTTCGTGTCTACTGGTCTCCAGACTGGTCAGGCAGGAAGCTGGCACAGCTGGATTTGTCCAAAGCACCTCTCTTTTCCAAAATCCATTGCAAAAGCAAACCCCAGTTTCTGGCTCCCAAGGGCTGGGTTAGTAACTGAGTCCTGATGCTGAGCTCCTGGGCATGGGATCCCTGAAAGAGCAGTGGAGGTCAGCATGGGAGATGGTGCCTCCAAATCTGGGATTTGGGTATGTCATTTTGTTTCAGATCCTGGGTCATGCTGGCAGAGCAGGGTGCTGTGTGTGCCTTCTTTTATAAAAGTGTCAACTGTTTTCCAAATTTTATTCTGAAGATGGGAAAAAAAAATCCAACATGGAGAAATAGATCAATTTTCCCACTGCAGTACCTTTCTGATAGAAAACTGCACTTCATGCATTTCAAGGCAACCCTTTCAAACATAATAACTTTTAAAAATCTTATATAATATTTGTAGAAACTGCTTAAAAAGCTTGCAGTTAGGGAGGAATGCTTTGCTCCCCCCTTTTGACTGAGCCAATGGTATTTTATATTTCATAGGGAAAATTGATAGACTTTTTGTTGGTTTTGCTGTGATCCAGGGTGGAAAAAAACAGCATTATGCAATTTCCCTTAAAAGAGCTGAATAAGCCAAAGAAGAAAAGTTTGTGAATCACTGCGAAGCACTCAGAGACTTCAGGGATGGAGAAAAGGTGAGTGCACAAAGTGATCTAACATCCGGGGGTTGGTTTGTCACAGTCTCAATGCACGTGGGCATGGCTACCATTCCCAGGAACCTACCCTTTTTCCCAGTTTAAGACTGGGAATTTGGGGGAAAGTGGTGCACCCTAAAGGGTTTGCAGTAACTCAAGAAGCAGTGCTAATGAAAATTTCCACAGTCAGGGATGACACGAAGCTGGCCAAGCTGAGGCAGCAGGATCAGTGCTGTGCTGTGGGAAAGGGAGGGAAAGACACCCACCCTAATACTGGCTTGGCTGTGAGAGTGAAAATAATCTTTATTTTATCTTTCTGCCCTGCCAGAGAGCAGGCATGTAAAAACAAACAGCGCAAACGTACCTCTCTGTGTATAGACGAAAAACTGTGCTCTGTGAAAGCCACCAGACCTGGTTATATCCAGCTCCTTTCTTGTATCTGGGCAGTTCAAGGCACATTTGAGCAGTATCTTAAATAACATGAAACTGAAAATGATCCAGTGCTTTAAACATTGAAGGTGGTTGTGCCTAGGTAGGTAAGCACAGCAGGACTGGCACTCCAGTGTTCACTAAAACACCTCTTGGCAGATTGTGTGGAGCTTGTTGAAATGGAGAGGTCCACACAAGGGTGTTATAATGGTCTGGCCACACTTGAAAGGCATCATGTACTGAGAAATCCTTGGAATAAATCAGTGTGGTTGAAGGAATAGTGATATAAATAGGAAAATAAATTAGTCTATCTAGCTTGGTGGGGGCTGTCCACCACTGAGGTGTCTGGACATGGGATGCATAAGCACGGTAGGGTTGTTTGGCCCTGGCCAATGCAAAACCACTTAACTAATGGCTTGCAAAGGGTTGAGATCTGGTTGTTGAGGCAGAGCATTGGGAAACCACCAGCGCTGGGGTTGTTAAAGCTCCTGCAGACTGGCTGAGTGAGCGGGAGTGCCAGACTTCAGGGAGGGAGAAGTTGGGAGTGTGCCAGTAAAATTGTGGAGGAAAGGGAAGACCTACAGGTATCAGTTGATCTAAAGATAACTAGGAGCCTCCGGTGAGATGGAGCCCTGAAAACAAAACCAAAACCAAACACAAACAAATACAGAGGATGTGAAGTTGTGTGTTGATATGTAACGAAGGCTGTTGGCAGGGTTAATATGGGAGTGCTAGAACCCTGGCATGAAGCCCTGGTGGCTTCTCACCTGGAATTTCATTGCCCCTGTGAAATAAAAATGGGGTCCTGATGGAAAAACCCAAACAGAAAACCAGATGGAAACTAATGCGGGGAAGACTGGGAGAATAGGATGCAGCCCAAAAGATGACACTGGAAAATACCGTCCCTGTTTAGTTTGGCAGAAGAGAGACTGAGTGGAGACACAATTTTTCCCCCCCCAGAAGTACATTGAAAACTTTGAAAACAGAGCTACAGAAAAGGAAAAAAACCTCCTTAAGCTAAAATACTGCACTGGATTAGAACTGAATTAAGAGTAGCATGAGTTAAATTACACTGGAAACCAGAGGTAGGGTCTTAAGCTCCAAGAAAAATTAGGACCCTTCTAAAAGCAAAGGTAGGGTAGAAATCCCCCCAGCTTTAAGATGGAGCTTGATAAATATGTGAAAGAAGTGGTTTGATGTAGCAGATAGGACAGCCTTAGACAGCTTGTAGTACTCAAGAGAACCTAAATTCCCGTCTGTCTGTGTCAGTGGTAGAGTAAACCCTGAGCAAGGTTTTGAACACTGACTGACAGGAGCCATAAGGGACTCCAGTTGAAATGTCATTTCAGGTCTGAAGATCTGAGAATATAAATGAGGTGTGGTGTGGAGGGAGAAAGGCTTCTGTGCCAAAAACCTCTCTGAATTTTCAGTGGTATCAATCCAAACCCACTCTCAGCTTGCCCCTGTGAGACCGGCCTTACTTATAAAGTAATCTTGGTAGATACAATCTCTCTCTGTTTATCACATATGCAAGGAAAGGCAGACAACAGAAACTCAGTGTTCACAGGCAACAAGGTGATGTGCTTTATAACTACCTGATCTAACTTCCTTTACAGTTAATTCTTGTTTGAATGAAAAAGAAACCAAACTATGTAGAAATGTCCTGTGACAGGGAATCTGCACTGAGGTCTGCTAAGCTGTTCCAGTGGTCAGTTATCAGCCACGTGTAAAATAACCCCAGTGTAAAATATTTCTACTCTGATTTATACGGTTTCTGCAGCCAGTGGTTCTCATTACACCCCTCTACTGAACTTAATTGCTCTTGTAACTTCTTTCTCCTCCATGGAGATGCAGATTGTCTAGGATATCCCTTTCATAGACTTTGGTGGGCTCTTTGACTCTCTTCTTGGAAGGTCTGCAGTCCAGAACCTTAACCCTTCCAGTGATCCTTCTCCAAACTGCTTCTGATTTACCACCTTCTCTCCTGCATTGCCCAACCCAGAACTAGGTGTTGTCTTGTAGCAACAGCCACTCCAGTTCTAGGTGTAAGCAGAACGTATCCTTCTGTCATGAGATGAGTATCAAACAATTGTGTTTGACACCGTGGCCATGGCATTGTAGCTGTGGCATCAGTCTACCTGATGTCAATGCCTTTCTTGGTAGCTGCTTCTCAGCGTGGAGTCTGCCATCAGGTTTCCAGGTAGCATGGTGATGGCTGGAGTATAGGAGAACAGAGAGACTACTCATGAGAATACTGAGTCAACCTGAGTTTGGTTTCTGTGATTCAGGTAGGGTAGATTTTTGCTGGGGACTGTCTGCTCTACCATCTTCACCTGTTACTCAGCAGAGGGAAGCTATGCTGTTTGTGGCCATGGCTGCAGTGATGTTTGGTGACGTGTTCAGCTAATCGAAGCTCCCACCTTTCACGGGTGTGCACTAATAACAAGACTATAGGCTTGTTGGGGTGGAGTTGCTCTCCACCCTCCTGATGAAACTCTGCCACTGGGCAGAAAGGAATGCAGGTTTCATCAGGCTGGAGAAGGGTGAAAGTGTGAGCATGATCAGTGAGACCCTTCTGCTGGGAGCTCTTTAGGTCTTCCATGGACTGTTTGATACAAAACACAAATGTCTCCATATCGAGGAGTATCAGAGAGAAATCCGGAGTCCCAGCGCTGACTCAGTTAATCTGTAAAGACCTCTTACCCCTTTCCTGCCACATCTGTGCTTCATTTTGGTGGTTTGCACACCCTATCTGAACATGTGAGATGGGAACTTGAACCTCTCCAAGCAGAGAAGGAAATTTCATTCACACCTCTCAAGTTCTGGTTTAAGCACACTAACCTCTAGGCTAAAAAAGCAGGTGCACTTCTGCAAGATGGGAGGAAAATTTCCACCCCTGCTTTGTTTTCAGAAAAAGAAATGAGCTCTGTTCAGCACTGGAAAAAAAAAAAAAGGGAGTTCAGGGACATGGATTCTACATCTGCTGGTTCCTCTTCTTCTAGCCACAGGACAATTCCTTCAGGCATCACCTCACCAGCTGTGCTTGGTCAGTCCTGGGAATGTAGCTCTCCCAGACGTTTGCAGAGGGCATGCAAAGTGTCTGATGTGTTTCTAGGCTGCATCCCAGAAGGATGGATATCTACAAGTCAGGCATTTTAGGGATCCTTTAACCTGTACCTGTCCTACCATGAACTCGACGAGTGCGTAGGATGTGTAGCTTTTTGTATGCTCCTTGGCCCTGTTATGGCCTGAACCCACTGGATCTGGCCCAGGCAGTGCCCATGCACACTCTGAAGCATAGCGTGGGCCAAGGATGTTTCCCAAGAGGCCATTAAGTTTTTGGTGAATAAGAAAATTCGGTATGTGAAAAGGAACTGTGCCGGTTGTCATCAGGATCAGAGAATGGATCCTGGCCCCTTTTAAAGACCAGTGTAGACATAGTCCTCAGATGAAGGTCTCTTCCATTCATTGCTATGTTGTGATTCCTCTTTCAGATTCATTCTGAAATGAATCTGATCATTCACAGATGCTTTCACAGCATCTGTGACAGATGTTGCAAACCGTATGTGAAAGCCTTTGCACTGTGACCCAAAAGTGCGTGCTCTAGCCTTGTGACCATGTAATTTTCTATCTGAAAGTTGGAGGATTTAGAGCCAAAGCTCAACGGTGTTGGGACTACTCATGGGTGTCGTGGTGTCCAGCACAATAAAAGGCACAACAAAGAAGCCAGTCCCCATCACTGGGATCTGTGTGGCCAGGGCCAAAAGCTGAGGGAGTGCTAATTAGCAGAAAATGCGATAACCTTTGAAAAATTGCACAGATTGAAAATTTGCAACAGATCGAAGCAGGACACAAAATCCCAAGGTGGAGCCATCTGACTTAAGTGTGGCCTTTCTTCTGTAACATAGATGCCTCCCGGGTGAATCATCATGTATCTTTCTTTTTGCAGTCAGGCAGACACATGCACCAAAACTGCTTTAGACAAAAGCCTCATCAAAAAATGAATGACACCATGAATTACCTGTTTCTTTTCATTGGGCTTGAAGGGCACCTTTCAAACTATTTACTATGGGAGGCTTCTCATAGCACCCTTCCAGTCCCTAAAGGAGCTACAGGAGAGGTAGGGATGGTGTTTTTATCAGGGAGTGGAACGACAGGACAAGGGGTAATGATTTTAAACTGAAAGAGGGGAGATTTAGATTAGATATTAGGAAGAAATTCTTCACTCTAAGGGTGGTGAGGCCCTGGAACAGGTTGCCAGAGAAGCTGTGGATGCCCCATCCCTGGAGGTGTTCAAGACCAGCTGGATGTGGCTTTGAGCAACCTGGTCTAGTGGGACGTGTCCCTGCCCACAGCAGGGGGATTGGAACTCGATGATCTAAAGATCTCTTCCAACCCGAACCATTCTGTGATTCTATGAAATGTGTGTATTTTGTCAGGTGCATCTCACTCTGGTGTTTGTTGGCTTGGAAGGTACAAGATCAAATGTCTCCACAAAACATAACCAAGCAGGAGCTGAGAGGCCAGAGGAAAACATATCCATGTATGATTCCCTAGGAATGAGTTTTGAAAGGACATGGAGAGTAAGGTCTCAGAAGAGCAGCTCATTCCAGATGTCTTTGAGATTACAGTCAGGATGTGGACAGGACACTGCAATGGCTCAGACACTTCTGTTGACTGCAGATTTTTTGGAGGCTGGTGGCCTTAAAGCATCATCAGATATCGAGCGCAGATTAACCCCTGAGGAGGTGGTTGGGTATGAATATCATTAGCTCATAGACGAGGACTCTAGTTTGCAGGACTGTGAGATTATTTTGCAAGTAAAGCAGTAGTAACAGCTCACGTCGTGGTGATGGAAAAATTCCACTGGCATCTTTCTACCTACATTCTCAGCGTTGCTGTTGGGGTGGAGCTGTACGAGGGGAATGACTGATGGAAGAAGCTTCCTCAGGGCTCCAGTGGGGAAGCTTCTGTGTAGGCTCAGGGTACAGGTGTGGAAATGGTGCTTTGCTTTCCCAACCACTAGAGAGATTTTCCTGTTAGGAAACACGTTTTCTTTCACGTGACATTATGTTAGGGACTCTCTGGCGGTGTTCTCAGTATATATCTTCCTTTCACCTAACATCAGGATGTTGCTCAGTTGAACTGAATGGACGATTGTCAATAGTCCTGTTGGATATTTGCTGGATGTTTTTCTGAGGAAGTTACTTCCATGGCTAGTTTGGAAGAAAGAAGAGTTGCTAAATACAAAAGCATGAATAACATGCATGACTGAATGTGGTTACAGAATAAGTCGGATGGGATATCAACAAGACTTCTTTGCCAAGGAGGACAGTGAGCAATCAAAAACTACTCATGGGCTACCCAAAGTTCACACCCTACCATGTAATAAACTACCAGCATAATAAATCTGTTATGATTTTAATAATAAAGGATCAGCCATTAAAAATCTGCCCACTTGGTCATGAGTAAGGGTAAGGATGCTCCTGGAGATGCAGAATGAGAATGGCTCTGATGCACGGTGTCCAGTCTTCTCAGTAATTAATATTCTCCACCCTCCCCTCATGCTCCTAGCTTTGTCACATGCCTGCAAATGACAGCTGAAATGGACATTATTTCCCAAATGGGTCTTTGTCATGAATCTCCTTTTTGCCAACCCTGCTTTTGGGTCAGTGCTGCAGTTAAAGGGACATTCTTGCTCAAACTGGAGAAAGAAATGCCATCCCCCTACAGAACTGTGCCAATCCTTCCCAGTAGGACCAGGCTCCTTGATCATTCATCCATGTGTCCAACTGAGATGACCACAGCCAATATTTTCTCCATTTGCCTTCTCTAGGTATGTTTCCTCTGAGAATCCTACATGTTTCCAGAGCTCACCCGCCTGTCCAGAGTTTAGCTGTTCAAATTAATTTTAATCTAATCTGTCTTTAGCTCCGTTTAGCTGCCTGCAACACAGAACAATTCTCTCTTCCCTTGCTCCCCCACATCTCCTCTCCTTGCAGAGATGTTTTTTGAGATGGCATAGTCTGACAGTTGGGCTCAGGAGTCTAACACACTAGGAAAGATATTCTGTCCTGATCCAGCTGATTGTTGGATTGATTCAGCTAAACAGATACCAAAGATAAATGTTGATCTGTGGTGAGTGAACTGTGAGTTCAAGGATGTGGATGCAAGCCTGTGGTCGCCTAAAATAAAAAATTTAGAAATCTGTCTGGAATTTGTTTCCATAACAAAGAGGAAAAGTGGAGAAAAAACATCTACAGAAGAACAACTGTGGCCTGAAATGGGTGGATAATTGTTACAAAGATTATACTAGGAATGAGAGGGAAGCCTAAAAGAATAGATGGGAAAACAGAGCATCAGATAAAATTACATGGCAGAGGTTAAGAAATGCATAAAGTAAAAATTTGCAATAGTCAAAACGGCTTAGATCTCAGAAAGGACATTAAATGTTTAAATTCTTCAGCCCTTATATTGGGAGATGAAAGTAGTGAAGATGTGATAGATGAAAACTGAGTATTAAATTAAGCCACTTACTTGTTCAATATAGTAAGTGCTTTTGACTTTGGGGGTTAAGACAACATGGAGACAGGTGTCCAGAAATAGAAATAACCACATCTGAGGTGCAATAAAAATGTTTAATGCATTCAAGTTGGGTAAAGTAGGACAGGATGTTTTCCATGAGAGAACTCTGAGAGAACTCTAAGAGAACATAGAGAACAACAGGTCCAGGCCCACTCCCACATATTATTCATAAATTGATCAAGTTCAAGATGTTATCACATGGTCATAATTTATCACCTAAATTAAAGAGGGGAGGTGTAAAAGTCCTTCAGTCATTTGTCTGACCTCAATAGCATACCAGGATTAAGAATAATTTTTGAAGGAGACAATAATAAAAAATATGAAAAGGCTTAAAAAGCAAGATGATGATCTTCCTTAATTTCATATTAATAAAGTCTGATTTTCAAGGTCTTGGCAAAGTAACAAAAGAATATACCACAGGAATATTTATTGAGATGGTACAATGGAAATTAGGTCAGTATAAACTGACTGAGAACTTTTTAAAGGTTTGGAAGTGGAAGGGTTAAAAGGTTTTTAAATTGTTGGAAAGGAGACATGAGCCTGGGGGATGTCAGTAGTGAAGTTCCTCAGGAGTCTGGAGTAAAGACCTTGACAGATGCTAAATGGGGTCACTTTAATGAAATTTACTGATAGAAATTTGGGATGCATGAACAGTGCAGTGAAGGATCAGGATATGGTAAACAACCAGCTGGCTTGGATACAAATCATATATTAATAGGATCATATACTGTAGTAAGTAAGTTATACGGTAAACTAAGAGGTCACCTATAAATGACTGGGGAGATGAAAGACATGAGAGTATCGTTTGAACACAGGCTGCAAATACGTCAGACATCTGATGAAGCGTGAAGTAAGCTGTCGTGATTAGGGACTGTGTCAGTGAGGACCATGCAGCTCTCAGGTCATTGTGCAAGGCACCAACAAGACCACACTTGCAACACGGGTGCGTTTATCACCACCTGTGCCCAAGGGAGCTGCAGTCCCTATAAAGGCTAATATGAAGACAGAAATGGACAACATATCAGGCAAAAAGAGCTGGGATTTCTTAGCAGAAGGAGAAAAGATTCCTAAATAAGGACATGCTCAACAGCAGGCAACTTAGGAGGGAAGACCTGTCTGAGATAAGAAAGGTGGTGTCACTGGAGATGTGGGTGGGATCTAGCAATGGAAAAAAATCAATTCCATCAAGGATGGAAATTAGAAATGTGTGCCCAAGCATCGCACTATTTTTCGACTAATAGAAAGGGAAAAGAATTAATAGCTTGATTTTAAGATGGACATTGATCAGGGTATGATCTATTGATCAATGCATTGCCAAGATGCTGTGTTTTGTAAGGCATGAAAAAAAGAGCCATATGGTACTGCCCCCTCATAAAAGGATGCATCATTTGGGATGCATCCTTGGGTAGATGCATCAGTTGGGATTCCAGATGTGCAAATAGCCCCCATAGCCAGAAATAAGAGCTCATGGACAGGAATAATGCTCAGCTCTGGGCACAGATAAAACAAGCTTTTCCATTTCATCTGTGCCAGTGCCCTGTCAGACTTACACACACTTACATGTGCCCTTTAGGCCCATCTGAGTATTCACAAAGAACTTTTGAACTGGAGAGCTATCCTGTCTGTGCAAAAGGCTGCGTGGTGACCTCAGCTCTCACAGATGTTAAGGGAAGCGACAGACTAGACTGCCCTCCATGCACAAATCCAAGTCATGGAAGCTGTTATTGAAATGGTGTGGTTGCAATGTGGATGAGATGAGAGAGGTCGGAGCAGGGCATAGTCTGGATGAGTGAAGGTTGTTGGTTTGGTTGTCCCGTCCCGGGGCTTGTGATGGACATAGGCATTGGGTGAACCAGGAAGGAGGAGGAGATAAGAGGGATAAAGAGCATTTTTGTTTTGTCCTCACTGGTCATTTTGAATACGGGGAGGGAATGACAGTGAGACTCAGAAAAATGTTTCTGTTCTTTGTTGCCTCTAATGCCAATCCCTGGTGCCAGCCAGCAAAACAAATGCTCTACCTCTCGTGCCCACACATGCTCACCCTTCCCTCCAGGTGTGGTGCTTGCAGGCTCTGTATTCACAGGTGCCAAGGATAGAAATGAGGTTTCTCTGCTTCTTTGGGCATCTGTAGGGTTCTTGACTTGTACCTTTACAACTTCCCTGGACTTAAGCAGCTCTTTCTCCATCAGCAGGATGAGTAAGGGTTATCCCCAGACTTCCAGAGTGGGGATTTGGGACAATTTTCCATTCACCTTCTGAGAGCCCCTGTTCTCTGAGATGAATATCTTTTGTTTGTGGGGTATTTCTTCGTGCCAGGATTGTTCTCTCTCATTGTCTTTGTGTCAAATGCCAGCTCTTTAGATCATCACTTCTTGAGCAGATACAAGGTTGAGGGGCAGCTGTTACAGCACTTCTGACATGGACATGCTCGTGACTGGCTTCAGACTCCTTGTTTCCCATGGACACTGGAAGACATCACATCAGTAAGTCTCCATGGCAAAGGCAAATGCTTCTTTTCTCCATCCTCCTGGGGGAAGGATGAGGAAAAGCAGGGTAGAGCTGCTGTATTTGAGGAGTACCTGGTAGAAGAGTTGCAAAAACAGCAGAGGAGAGAAACTAATTGCATGGAATTAAGAAGGGCAGGGAATCAGCTGTCTTTGATAGTACATGGGTGTGAAAACTGTTGTGAAATGCCCTGCCATTTTACCACAAGACAATTGGGACCAGTCCAGAAGCAGCAACTGCACATGAGCACTCCAGTTTTGGCAACAGATTGCTGTTCTCTGCCTCTACAGCATGGAAGACAAAGAACAGACAAGGTTGTTTTCTTAACTATTTTCTTTTAAATATTTCCACTTAAACTTTGAATAGTCAAATTCTTATGTCAAGTCCAACCTTCCTTTTTTTTTTTTTTAAACTCATTTCACATGTAGAGGAACAGAATAAGTCAGCTGTATTCCAATTATCACATCTCAACTGACTATTTGAAACCTTAGCCACACCTTCCTCTCTTTTTAATTACTACAGTTGAATAGGTGTCAAAAAAAGCTTGTCTCTGCCCAAACATCAGTATTTTAAGCAGGGTGAACACCTTTCTCTTCACAACAGAAACTTTGTCTGTTACAGACAGAGATTATATCATTTTCTCTTGAATTTTTCTGAGAGATAAAATATTTTTCCCTTGCTACATTGCAGATGGCAAGTTTAAAGGATGCAGTTGAATGCCAGTCCAGAGCAGAAGACACAACTAGTTTGGACAGAAAGCACCCATGTGTGTGGCACCACACAGCCACCCAGGAAGACAGGTGGGTCCATGCAAATAACTCAATATGCAGTGACCGCTGATGAAAACAAGTCCCTTCCCTGCCCATCACTCCACTTTCACTCACCTGTTCTCATTCCACAAATTCCTTCAATGCCAGATTGAATCTTTACTGAAATAACAAGAGATGAAGGAGCAATATTTCCCTTTCCACTCAGCCCCATATCTGTCATCTCTGTTGCAGGGGAGGTGTATGGAGGCAGTCAAACTACCCCAGCCATGGAGGGCCACCAGCAGATCTGTGAAAGGGTCCTAGACAGGCCACGGTGTGTCTAAGTGTTTCAGGTGGGGAAGCACTGGCAGAGGTGAACATGTGCCTGTGAAGGGCATAGAGGCTGTTTCAGTGTGGGTGGTGAACACAGCTGGTGTATACAACTCCTGGCAGAGGCACATAGGAAGAGCTATTTTAATAAGCTTTATAAGGTTATGCCCCCATAATATGGGCTTGTGGCTGAGGAATCAGAGAGGCCATATAGGGAGGAGTTCAGAGTGGCACTAGGAACTGTGGATCCAAAGCATCAACAGGGTAGTCGTGGGTGCAGCATCTGGTTTGCAAGGAGCCCTGTGATTTGGCTTAGAAAGGCATTAACAGAGCTCAAGAGAAAGTCAGAAAGGGGCTAGCGAGGGATCTCCCTGTCACACACAGCTGTCAAGTGGCAGAATGGGAGTGGCATTGGTCAAAATGGCATGGAGTCAACTTGGCTTTGTCAGCCTTGTCCAGTCAGCCTTGTCCTGGGTGAGTGGTGGGTACAGTTACTTTAGGGATGTTCTGCAATCAAAAGGCAGGTCTTTTGATTGCTTTTAGTGACTGTCCAGCGGCTTAATAGCTGGCAGAGCAGAGCAAACTGCAGGCATTGTCTCCCGGTCTATCTGGATCACTAAAAGCCTCATTGCACAACCGTGTGTGGATAATTCAGAGCAGGAATGTGACTGTGCAGGGTGGATTGGTAGTGGGTAATCATTCCCTAGCTCTGTTACGCTAGCTGACTCTATCTGAGCTTATTTTTAGCCTAAGTCTCTCCCCTGACCCCATTAAAGTCACTATCTGAACATCTTTTGATATGCTGGACCTGATAACATCTGTACAAGGCAGAGGTATGGAGACGCTGTGTAACTTGCCCCAGGCCATGAAGGATATGTGGTGCACAGCAAGGAACTGCTGGTCCACAAACGCCACCTCATCCAGCCTCTCTGCCCCAGAGACTTTCTCCAGTGCGATCAGATGTTATTAACCAGCTGCTGCAAATTGGTTTGAATTCAGGGGACCTTAGTAACATTTTTCACACCAGGTAGAGGCACTGGATGTAACTTCCACTGGGCCATACTGTATGCCCTAATCTCTGTCTGCAGAGGTAATGAATACCAGCAGATACTACCAGTAGCAAATACAGCATCGTAACAATAATATAAGAACACCTTTCTTTTACTCTGAACATGTCTGTAACATTTCCTGCCATAAAAAATCATACCAAAGTGGTCACTCTAAATTTTTACACTGAAAGGGTTATCAAACATTGGAAGAGGCTGCCCAAGGAAGTGGTGGAGTCGCCATTCCTGGCAGTATTTAAGAGATGAGTAGACGTGGTGCTTAGAGGTATGGTTTCGTGATGGTTTTTGTCAGTGTTAGGTTGATGGTTGGACTAGATGATCTGAAAGGTCCCTTCCAACCTCAACAATTCTATGATGATTCTGCTTTTCCCCCCTGTAAGAGGTAGCCTCACTGCAATATCGTATGTTTACATTCAGTCCGTAACACAACTGCAGCCTTTGGAAAAGTGCAGCTGCTGCCCTTGAAAACAAGAAACCATCCATTTTATTGTCCAGCTATATATTATTTAAATAAATGAACTGTAGTTTGATCCTGGAGGAATAGAAAACTCTTGCATCTCAATCGTCATGATGGATTGAGTTGTTTAAAGAGACTGTCCTCAATTCTAGGCCTTTCGATAAGCATGGAAAAGATAGGAGAAGAACTGATAAACCTGCTCAGCCAGCAAAGTCAAGAAACAACTTGCTTGGGCAAAAAAAGAAGGAGCCTTGTTGTTCAAATAAATGTTGTGTTTGTGCCTCACCCAGCAAGCAGCTCTCAGCCCTTTTTCTTGCCACCCAGAGAGTAAACAACTTCAGTCAGAGCTTGAGTAGCTGCGTGATGCCAGATCTTCTGAACCAACTGAGCACGCTGCTGACAAAGGGTGCAGAACAGAGCAGGAGGGACTGAGTCCTGTTTTTGTTTCTTAGGGGTTTACAAGGCAGGAGGGGAAGCCAGCCTTTCTGTCAACACGCTGTCGCAGCACCTGGGAAAACAGTCCTCTTCCTAGTCCTGCCCGAGCCCAGCCCAGGTTCTGACCCATGGCTGAGTCATTTTTCCGCCCCAGTTTGCCACCTCCTAGCCCTCCCGAGAATTTAAAAGCTTGTTTTTGAGGCTGTCTGTCTGTAACCTGAATGGGAAGCGCTATTGCAAGTGCCATGCCAGGCACCCACCAAGCAGCAGAGAGTTCCACTGGTTAGTACCTCATTGTGTCCACACGGGCTTCCTACCCTGCTCTTTACTGTGTCCATCACAGTCGTGGACTCCCCAGTTATGCCTTCTCTCAACTATCTAATCCTCCTCACCCTCCAGCACTACATGCAAAAACTCCAGATATATCCTCAGAGAGGATATATGTCCAGATAAATCCAGAGGCAAATCACTCAGCGGTCAACTGTGGACTCCTTCCAGAGTACTCAAAACCAGGCTGGATGGGGCTTTGGACAATCTGGTCTAGTGGGAGGTGTCCCTGCCCATGGCAGTGGGGTTGGAACTAGATGATCTTTAAGGTCCCTTTCAACCCATCCATTCAGCCTGTAAGGGTCTAGACATCAGGTCTCAACTACCAGAGCATGAGAAAGTCCCCTCTTGGTTCCAGCAAGAAACCCCTAAACGCTGTGCTCCAGCAATTAGATGTCATTGCCACATGGGACCGATGCACTATAACAGAGGTAAACAGCCTCCATTCATGCTAGACTTTGGACACCTCTCTCATTGTCAGGGTTGAATGTGTTTGACCTCTCCAGAAGCTGGAAGAGGCTGTCTCTCGCCCAATGACCCTAGGGACTTGACTTTGACCAGTTCTGTACAGCTAAACTCCTTGTCTCCAGAATTTGGCCATTGTAGCCAAATTGCTCATGGAGAAAAGCCACTGGATGTGGACATGGCTGGCTGCCTGGGAATTGTTTCAGAAAGTGGGAGCAGGGCAATAGTGTGTGAGAGACCTTCTTACAGTGCAAGAAGATGAGCTCCTGGACTGGAGAGCTCACAAAGCTGGGCAAGCATGCAGAAGATGGCCTGGCTGGGACATGTACCGCTGGATGAACCTCATTTTCAGTCACTAAGACTCAGGAGGTTTGCAAAAGCCAGAATAAATCATCTCACCCGTCCCATATCCTCCCTCAGCCAATAACCAGATTTGTCTCATATGAGGAAGGTGATTAGTTATGGATTTTCCTTTGGGGAAACCCCTTTCCTGCTTCCTACAATTAGCAGCTAGTTAATGCCTTGTGTCCCAAGGATTTATGTACTTTTCTCTTTCACAATAGCAGACAGTGTCATTAACTTCAGACATCTGACTTCATCCAAAATTTGATGCTGGCTCTTCTTCCATGGCTATAGGTCCCCAGATGACATCTCCACTAGCTAAATGCTTTTATGTTATTTCAGCCCATGGCTCTGCATGTCCTTTTCACCTCCAATAGTTCTTAGGGTATGAGAGAGGAAAATGGGGCTCTTGGCCAGTCTCCCTCCCCTTTTAGTCTTCCACCCACAGCTGTCCTGGCTTCACAGCTCCTTGACTTCATAGGTCCAGCCTGTCTTGTCACTCCCACCCGGGGCACTCCCAGGCCCATCTGTACACTCTGCTGATACCAGCCTTGTCTTCTCTTTGTTGTGTATTGGGAGGAGGCACATGTGACACAGTGGCCTTCTCCAGAATGTTTCCTACCTTGGTTTTCAGATGGCTTCACGTGTGTGTTGCTTGGAGGTCTTATTTGAGAGTTTCCTTCAGGCAGCTTTTGTATGGTCCTTCCTCTGCTGCTGATGCCAAACGTTATATAGGATCTCCCAGTGCAAAGCGGAAACACTCAAGTTTATATCCATAAAATAAAATATCCGGAGAAGGCAAACTATAATTTAAAATCTATAACTATATAGAGGGGCTATAACTGTGTAGGAGAGGTGTTAAAATTATGGAGTCTGCCTTGCACGCAGACACCTCATTGGTATCAGTAACAGAGAGGGCTTTAAATGGTTTTCCACATATTTGAAGCCTGCACGGTTGCCGCATTCATTACACCATTAAAGGGCAAAACATGATTGTATCAGTGCCAGAGGTTGCACTAAGCTGGTCCTTCATCAGATCTTCATCTTCTACATGTGATGAGTGGAGAATGCCTCTCTGGCTTCAGCAGGGAGTCCCAGGAATGGGGAAAGATTAGTGGGTGAACAAGGGAAATTCCTATTATAAGGAAGGCAATAAAGGGCTCTGTGGGTATCCTCATGACCTCAGCAATTCTTCAGGAAACACCAGTCTCACCCGCATCATCTGCCCTCCTCAAAATGGGGGTGGAAGTGGGTGCGTGTCCACAGGTGTGTGCTCACCTCCATAATCAGGGTACCAGAAGGGAAAATGCAAGCTCTGATGTTTACTTTCTTCACTGTCCCTCCTCTGCTAGGCAACCCCACAGAACCTTTAAGATAAACACCTTTTCAATGTTATGACAGGACCTGTGTCCCAGGCTGTGCCACGGGGAACGGATCAAAGAAGAACTTGGAGAAGAAAGCTTGAGAACCTACCTATGGGAGATAGGAACCTTCAAGAGACGCTGCTATGGCCAGGATGGAGACTGGTAATCCCAGAATTGGGTCATTTGATCAGGACACCATGGGGACACCCATTCCACTTCACTCCAGTGTTTACTGCTCGCCATGGTGCTCCAAGCACTTGAGGATGCAGTCCTGCCCACATGAAGGTGAGCACTGCTTTAGCAAAGTGCAGGGTCCCAGGGTTTCCAGGTCATAGCAAGATCCCCTGGAGGTGTGATTGCACTTCGTGGGTTTTCTTGGGGTGCGTGCCCTCCAGAGTTTGTAATAAGCTAGAGCCCCTCAAGCTTTGGAGGTACAGATGCCACCTCTATCCTGCTCTGCCATGGCACCTCTTGGCACGTATCATCGTTACATAGCAATGACCAAGACTGAACCTTGGCCAGACATTCAACCCACCCACTGCAGTTACTGCTGGGTGCAGAAACACGTGACTAAGTGACAGACAGGTAACAAACTCATGCTTGATTCAGAAATCAGTATATTTTAGGTGTTATTCAGGTAGGATGCACACATATTTTCTTATCTGGTAGCACTATGGAAACACAGCAACAGTGGTGAGGAAGCTATCATACGGCAAAGGTTCTGCCATCAGCTCCAAGGATGCTGTGTGTCCAACACACCACATTGCTCCTGGTTACAACTCCTGTAAGAGGGATGCTCCAAGACTTTCCGTGGTCACAGGAGTCCTCTTTGGTCCTCACAGTCTGTTGTTCAGGAAGGGCCAGAGCAGGCTGGCTGCAATCCCTGCTGCTATCCCGTAGCTGGACCTCAGGCCGCCCGCTGCGTTGACATTGCAGAGGTCGGTGTCGCAGCAGGAGATATTCCTGTTGCCCACGCTGAAGTCCTGATAGCCTGCTTGGCATGATGCATCACAGCCCTTGTTGATGATGTTGAAGAGCCCTGCGACCCCTGGAACGGAAACAGGACCGTTACTACAAGGACTTAACGCAGGCTAAGCCAAGCCTCATGGAAATGAATAATGAGATGCTATTCTTATCTGAGCTCACTTCTTAGAAAAACTAAAAAAAAAAAAAAAAAAGTGTTTCCAAACAGCTACACGTTTTACTGTGGCAGGTTATTTCTCTGAGGTGTCAGTTTGTCAGTGGGGGGGCAAAGGATTTCAATCCTTGATGGTTTGCTTAAGGCAGTGTATTCCCCAGCACAATTCCTAGGAATTTCTAAAAAAGCACTAACTGCATAAATTCTAATAATTTAATTAATAATGAAAGGAGCTATTAACACCTCTGCTGGGAAGCCTAAGATACTAGTGGATGAGGAGCAAGCATATGGGGTAATCTTTGTTCCCATCCCATCCCTCTGTTGCACGGAGCCTTTCAGCACCCAGGGAAGTTATGTAAACACGTCAGTTCTCATTTCACAGGTGATAGACTTATTGTTTGATTTGTTTCTGAGAGGCACAGCCTATTTCTCTATGGCTGGTCAATACTCAGTGAGTGCTGGTTACCAGTAGATTATAAAATCACAGAATCGTCTAGGTTGGAAGGGACCTTTAAGATCATTGAGCCCAAGCATTGACCTAACACTGCCAATGCCACCACTGAACCATATCCCTCAGCACCACATCTATATAACATTTAAATACCTCCAGGGTTGGTGACTCAACCACTTTCCTGAGTGGTTTGTTCCAATGCCAATCCATCCTAAACCTTCCCTGGCACAACTTGAGGCTGTTTCCTCTTGTCCTATTGCCTGTTACTTGGGAGAAGAGATTGACCCCCAACTCCCTACAACCTCCTTTCAGGTAGTTGTAAGAGACTGAGAAGGTGTCCCCTCAGCCTTCTTTTCTCCAGGCTGAACACCCTCAGCTCCCTCAGCTGCTTCTCATAAGGCTTGTTCTTGGCTCTCCTGCATGTGAATGCATGGCCATGGATTTGCACATTTCCAAAAAGGACAATGCCTACTGGAGGTATTGCATTAACTGCCTGACAAAGATGAGTTTGAACATGCCACTGGTGGGGTTTGTGCCCCAGGTCTAAGAGCAACTGAGCTGTCACCGCAGATCCGGACAGGGCAAACAATTTTTTTTGCCAGATCTAGAATGGGAGAATTAAATCATAATCTGTTAAAGGAGTGTACCCAGAGACACACAGGTGGCTGCATTCAGAGCTGGCTGAAGAAGGGTTTAAGTGAAACTCTATCCTTTTCACTGAATTCACCTAAAGTCAGCTCTGTCGCTGAATGCTTCTGACTTTATGACTAGGTTTCACCAGACTCAGCCCTTCACATTTTAGTTCATGTTCCAAACATCTCAAAGCCATAAAATTAACTATTGACCCTGTAAGTAAATAATACTTGGTGTTATGAAAGTGAAATAAACCCAATTTTGTGCAAGTGAAAGACATTGGTAAGTATTTGCAGTCTCAAGTGCAGCAGCACCCTCCTGATATTCGTTCCTTGTACTGGCAATAATGCTCAGTTTTTAGAATGATCTATTGGCAAATACTGAGGAATTTACAGGTACAACATGACTTTGTAATCACACTCTCTCAGCCAGTGTGGGGAGAAGACTTGGTGATGGCCAGCACTGCTACCAAGGGACCAGTTATCACCAAGGGATAAACATTATCCTTGTGTCATTTCTACTTAACATGAAAGTCATCCGAAAGCTTTTTTATCACCTTTTCTCCCCAGATGGCTTTTCTCCCTCCGCTACACACTGAGCTTTGCTGGTCCAGACTAGCTGGTGTAACTAGAGTAGGTGGGGCTGGCTTGGACACCTGAGGCTGGCACCATGCTTGGTTTTGACATCATGACTAAGACATTTCCCACCCCCCTTTTTGCCTTACTGATCACATCTGTCTTGCACACTTCCTTATCCTTGCACGTCACATTATTCTTGCAGTTGGAGTTGCTGAGCTGTGTCATGCAGCTGTAACACCGCAAAGAGGAACCTGCAAGAGATGAAGAGGGGTTATGAGACAGATCTACCTGAGGCTCTCTAGGGATCGCAACTTAGTGCTTGCACTGGGAAACAGAAATGTTCCTGTGCGTCCTCAAAGGAAGACAGCACCTCTGTTATTGCAAAAAACAATGTTTTTCCCATTTTTTGGTGGAGAATTTTACACTCACTTGAGGTGAGAGTCAAGTTTTGCAGTTGCTCAAGTTGTTTCGGGTGTAGTCAGTGCAGTGAGGGAGCAGCTGGTCTCATTGACTGGTCTCGCCAGTCAATGGGAAGTGCTTCCCAAATGCTTCTTCCCCTGCATTTGGGATGCCTGTATCAGTTCCGGTCTGGAACAGGCTTTTTGTGACATTCCTTCCTCCTGACCTGGGATGAAGGATTGAAGTCCCCAGAAAGACAACTATTTGCCTGCCTCAGTAGACATGAGTATTTGACCAGGTAGGCCTGTGAGCCTGAGCTGAAGCATTTCCAGGGTCGGATGAAAGAGGGAAAGCCCAGAGGGAAGAGGGGGTGAGGGAGGGATGGAGCAGGCAGTTTGCAAGGTCACTTCCAGCCCGTTGTCTCAGTTTGACCAACTTGTGACATCTACTCTCCATCACCCCCTCTTAGAAAGCAAAGTTCAGACATGGCTTTTGTCTCCCTCTGAAAAACAGGTCACCACGTGTTCCCACCCCCTCGAGGACATGCCACCCTACGGGGGACGCAAGTCAGCGTTGTTAACATCTGCTGTGCTGTTGTGAGCATCAAGCAAAGGCAGAATAAGCATTTGCAGCTTACAAGTGACTAGCCCTGGTGAAAAATAGTCCCCAGAGGAGTGAGAGCATGGTGCAATTACCTCTTCCAATTTCCTACCCATGCCCCAGGGCGTCACTGGAGCTTGTAAGTGTGAGAGCTGATGTATATAGAAGTGCTTTAACCCCATGACCACAGGCTTGGATCATGACTCCCTCAAATCGATACCTTAATGCCTAACATACTCTTTTAGAACATGGAATAGAAACTAGTGTTATTCAGAGAACAAGCAAGAAGAGATTTGAAGTACTCGGTCTCCCTCTGGCCAAGCCATTCTGGTACAAATGACTGATGCAGTCATAGAGGCAAGGAGCCAAACCCCAGTTTGTCTGTAGCGCTGCACTCTACTCTCACATTTCTCCAACTTTTAATGCAATGAAAGTCAAATTTCAGAGCACCCTGATGGAAGCCGGCAGATGAGAGGGTCTGGCCAGGACTGTATGAGACACTTCTCAGCTGATTCCTTAGACATCCTCAGCTGATTGAGCAACATTTCTGCTCAGATCTGCTTCTTCTATTCTCTGGCAATAGGAAAAAGCTGGTTTAAAACCATTTTTTTCCCCAGTCAGGCCAAAATAAAAAAGTGACTGTGTCCAAATCCCACCCACCCAGTTTAGAAAATAACACGCCATGACATTATCTTTTTTTCCTCTTCTATTAAAATTCTGACAATCAGAGGTCACTTTTGAAATGAAGACTCAGAAAACAAGTTGGGAAAAAACTTACCTTTGCAGAAATGCTGCAGTTTTGATAGCTTGGGAAGAAGAAAAATAACCCTCCCACCCCACTTCAAAAAAATCAAACCCACACGTAACTATATGGTCTGCATTTGATTGAGCATTTTGATTTTAATTAAATTCAGTTTTGTATAAGATTTATCTTTCCCGGAAGCTGCATTACCCAGCACTAGGGTCACACCATCAGCAGAGTGGGACTATGCATTTTTTTTCCATGCAGGACACCCTGTCAAAAAGCCAATATCTTCCTATGACAACTGCGTCAGCATTTTTTCCCTCACTGCCAAACCCCATCACAAGTCTTTTCTCTTTGTTGAAGATCTGCTGGAGGGGATATGGGGCAGATTCATGCTGTCTTACCTGAGTCCAAGCACAGGACTGCTCCCAGCAGGAGGACAAGGAGAGCCTTCATTTTGGGATAGCCTCTCTCGTGCTGAATATGGGTTGTTTCCTCGTAGGGCAGTTTATATACCCTGGGAAGAAGCAATCAGGCATGCCCAGAAGGTCACCCTCTGAAGGCACCTGAGCGAGGCTGGACCGAGGGAGGGGTTGTTTTGTGGTGGTGATATTTGCATTAGGTGCCTCTCCAATCTGACTGCGACTTTCAGAGTTACCAGTAGCTCCTCTCCACCACTACACCCACGCCTTTCCTCCTACCCTTGGGCGAAGTGTTCACATGAGTGGAAAAAAACCCAAATTCTTCAGAACAAGGCTGGCCTTATGCACTTCCCCAGAGCCAGTGAGGCTGCGGTTGCACCCTGTGAACAAGGCTCTCCACCCCCATTGCTATCTTGAGTGGAGCTATTGTGTTTAAATCAAGGACATAAAGTTCTTTTAATAAACACCTCCAGCGATTCATCTCTAGGTGTGAGTGTGTCTGTGACACTCGTGGCACGTGGTGGTGAGGTACGTGGTCAAAATACTGTGCATTGGCCTCTTCCAGCTGTACAGGTGCTCATTTGCCCTTACTCCTATGTCTTTTCTGTAGCCTAGGAAAAGACAATGGCCAATTCAAATTTTTTTTGTGTGCATGTGTGTTGAAACCAAAGGGGCTTTGTGATGGCTTTGTCTGGTGTTGTTTTTATCTGCCACCTCTGTGCTGTGGCATGCTTCTCTTTGTCTGCCAGTCCCTCTTCCTAGTATAGGTTGGGTACGGTTTTACACTTAAACCCATCAGTGGGCACCGTAAACAATTCAGGCTTGTAAAAGAAACGCCACTTCTCATTATGGATGAGAGTGAGTTCTGCCACATTCCAACCTGAAGTGCGAATGTTTGCTTTGGTGGGTTGATTGGAGACCTCTCCCATCCCTCACTTCCTTTGACCACTTCTCAGTACACACCGTAAAAGAAACCCAGCCTTTCTGCTAAATTCAATTTGCCCCGTTTTCTTGCTTTATTTTGCGTTTTTCTTAAATCTCAGGAACTTAGGACTTTGCAGTAATAGCTGTCAGCAAGTTTGCCAATGACACCAAGCTGTGTGGTGCTGTTGACATGCTGGAGGGAAGGGATGCCATCCAGAGGGACCTGGCCAGGCTTAAAGGGTGGGCCCGTGCAAACCTTATGAAGTTCAACCAGGCCAAGTGCAAGGTCCTGCACCTGGGACATGGCAATCCCAGGCACAAATACTGGTCGAGCGGAGAATGGCTGGAGAGCAGCCCTGAGGAGAAGGACTTGGGAGCGCTCATGGATGAGAATCTCAATGTGAGCCAGCAGTGTGCGCTGGCAGCTCGGAAAGCCAACTACGTCTTGGGCTGCATCAAAAGAAGTGTGGCCAGCATGTGAAGGGAGGTAATTCTGTCCCTTTGCTCTGCTCTTGTGAGACTCCACCTGGAGTACTGTGTCCAGCTTTGGAGTCCTCAACACAGGAAGGACATGGACCTGTTGGAACAAGTCCACTGGAGGGCCATGAAAATGATGAGAGAGTTGGATCACCTCTCCTATACAGACAGGCTGAGAGAGTTGGGGTTGTTCAGCCTGGAAAAGAGAAGACTTCAGGGAGACCTTATAAAGACCTTCCAGTACCTGAGTGGGGCCTACAGGGGAACTTTTTATCAGGGAATGGTGCGATGGGTAATAGTTTTAAATTGAAAGAGGTGAGATTTAGATTAGATATTAGGAAGAAATTCTTCACTGTGAGGTGGCGAGACACTGGAACAGGTTGCCCAAGGAAGCTGTGGATGCTTCATCCCTGGAGGGGTTCAAGGCCAGGCTGGATGGGGCTTTGAGCAACCTGGTCTGGTGGGAGGTGTCCCTGCCCAGGGCAGGGGGGTTGGAACTTGATGATCTTTAAGGTCTCTTCCAACTCTAACCATTCTATGATTCTATGATTCAGGGACTTGCTCCTGTGCAGTTTAATTCTTAGGACAACCAGGCCCTTTTTCAAATTGCAAGGAAGCAGTGCTGGTGTGTTGGTGAATCATCACTCCTGATCAGTGGCTGTGGGATGAGTGGTAGAGGGTCAGCTGGACCGACTGCTGAAGCTAATGGTACTGCCCTGATTTACACCAGTGGAGATTCTGGTGCAGGGGATGATTTTGCAAATCCTCTTTCCTCTATGGGCATCTTAAAGTGCTTCCCCTTGGACTCTTTCTTCTTTCAGTGTGTATTGACTTCATCATCTATTTGCAGAACATCTTGTTTATAGCTAACTTTTATGGAATAGCTGGATAAACAAAGTAGCAATGTGTTCTCAGACTCTGATTTTCCTTATTCAGAGGTATTGAAGGCTATTTTTGTTTTTAGTCCCTTATGATTGTCCTTGTAGGGTTTGTTTCCTCGTGTTAGGGAAGAACAGGTACAAGGGGAAAGCACAACTTTCCCCCTGTCAAATCCACCCAAGCCTTGAATCAAATATTTCTTCCTTCAAGCAAGTCATTGATAAGCAAGAGTGAGTGCTCTTTTCATCCTCAGCAGCCTGACTTGCTGCCAGCCAAACTCTCCTAGTACTATTATTTCTTTTTACTCTTTATTCTAACAGTGTCAGAGCTGCCAGCGAAGTCCAGGACTCGTGGTGCTGCAGAGGAGATGCACACAGCTGAGAGCCTGTCCATGCCCCAGACAGGCTTGGCTGCAGCCCGAGGCTGTGTGAGAACCCAGTGATTCCTACATCCTTCCATCAATTGCTGCTTCTTGCTGTTTTGTGGAACACTTGTGTGCAGTTACTGCTCAACTCCTGAAGATGGCAAAAGTGCCCCATTATAATTATTATAAACACATTAACACGCAGTTGTCCGTAGGCTTGTGTGTGCGTGGTATTTTTTATTTTCCTGATATTATAAAACCCCAAGTTTATCTAATTGCGTGAACAAGACCATCTATTTCCCCTGGGAATATGAGAATACTTACAAATCACTTGGGTATTTTTTTTGTACTGCTTTATGTTGTCAGAGCAGATTCCTGACAGATAGAAGTCTGGAGCTTTCTGTTGAGGAGGGAGGGACAGAGGGCTTGATTATTTGCTGTATTCCTCTTCACCTGCCCGATGTCAGGCTGGGAAAGGGGTGGTGGATCAGGGTACAGATCATGGTATCATGGATCACACTGAGGGGCTGGGTAACTGTGGAAGGCATGAGCTGGATATTTGAGGAAGAAGAAGGGCAAAACGATGCCTGGGAAATCTGGACAGAGATACCGAGTGTCTCCGATGGCAAAAGGAAGTTGCTTTGATTTCCTGGGCTGTGTCAACTATTTGGCTAGATGGTCTGAAGAGGCTGTAGTCAGGTCTGCAAGATGACAGAGATAATATATTAAGACTTAAATCGCAGATTGCTTTTTTTTCATGGGGATGACTTTTATAAGCAGAAGAGAAAAAAAAAACCAACCACAACAGAACCCAGCAAAGAGGAAACGAAGATGAAGTTCCACACACTCGTCCAAGATCCTGAATGAATTGTAGCCTTTCTAAGAGTCGGATCATCAGGGGATCCTGCAGAGTCTCCAGTCTCTGAGCTCAGAAGTGTAACACCTTCTTGGATGCCTTAATTAAAGCCAGAGTTAAATGCAAGAACAAAAGGAGCTGCTGTCTGAGGCCAAAGAGAAATCACTGCCTTTCTTGCTCAGCGTAAGCGTGGCTTGAAGGTCCTTTTCAGGATGTTCTGGAATATGTGTGTGGAGGTTGCAATGGGCTGCAGAGGGGATCTTACTGACTTTTCCACTCTTGGCAGGTGTTTCGCACATGTGCAATGAATGAGCTGGTGATGTCTGCAAATCTGCTCCAGCTGTGGGGATGTGGGATGTACAAAAAGGGATTGTAGTGGCCAATTTTAGGCACTGAAGTGGGAATTTATAATGCTGTCCAGCTGCGTTCCTGGGAATGCAAACAGCCTCAGGAGCAGTGAACTGTCCCAGGTCAGAAAGGGTGGGGGAAATAAATGGGACTGAGTCACTAGATGGCAGTAAGGCAAACTGCATTACAAACCTGTCTGTAAGGAGGGAATCGTGGATCCTAAATGAGGTATGTGATTGGATAGACAGGAAGACAGATGGATAGATAAGGGGAGAGAAAGATTTAAAAACTAGTATATATATATAGATGTCCACAGAGATGGATGGATAGCTAGCAGCCAGGACCAGCCAGTCCTGTGTACCCTTTTCTAACTATATATGTGATCACAGGCATGCTTTGCTCTCCCTGGGACAAAAGGCCACACAATGACCCCTATCTCAGCCTAAAGTATTTCTTATCAAACCCTCAGCTGTTTTCCACTCTCCTGTGCACATGTCTTGAGATGGACAGGCGCGATGCTGGCCCAGCAGCAGGGAACATGATTCCTGCTGCTCCAGGGCTGCCCTTGGCTGCCAGCAGAGAGAGGCTCCAGCTGCTACGTCTGAAGATGCTTAACACTGTTTCGTGTCATGGTCTAGCTCACATTACAAGGATTTACTTCTAGGTTTGCTGTTCAAGTAAGCTTCGGAGCACATGGATGCGAGGCTAGGCTGCCTGCCACGTCTTTCAGAGTTCAGCAACGGAGACCAGAGCTGTCATTAAGAGCAGAACATTGAGTAAAGACAGAAAAGTCTAGAGGTCTCTCACTGGGCTGCTGAGGGAGCTTTGGCATGTGCCTTCCCTTCTTTGTGCCTCTTCTTCCTCTTATGGCAAATAGGGCTGATGGCTCCTGCCCCTCAAGGGGAGTGTTTGGAGATCTGTGGGTGCAAACAAGTACAACCAGTGAGCATTATAAAAGCTGAATAAGCAAGAAGCCTATTTGACCTTGAGTATTTCTACAAGGGTCCGGGCACAGACCCAAACATCCAGCTATTCCCATTTGGGATTTCAGATTTTGGAAGCTAACCTGACCAGCCTTGGAGAAGAAGTTCACCTTCACATCACACACACTCTTGCTGACAGCCATGAAATCAAATGCGTTGCTGCAAATTAATCCCACCACGGTGCTAATCAGTGGAGGAAACTGGAGATGGACACGATTCTGAGGGCTGTAGAGGTGGGAGATGCCCATACGGTGGTGCTGTTGCTGCGCCGCTGGTGCACAGACCTTTCGGTGTGTGGGAGCAGCCCAGACTGTTTGTTTAAAACCTAAGCAACTTCAGAGCATCAAAAATGCATTTGACTTTTTTTTTTTTTTTTTTTTTTGTTATTTTGCTAATTGCTAAGCTCTTTTGGTTGTAAAAGACTTGGAGTGTGGGACTCCTGCCAGCTTCTGCTGGCGATGCCTAGCGCATCCCCGAGTTGTTTGCAGGAAAAAAAAGAAGTTCGTTTTCCTACGCCTACGCTTTGGAGTCGGAGTGAAGTGTGGGGACAGTAGCCTGTGCTGTGGTCACAAAGCAGTGCTGTGCTTGCTTTGCCATCACAAAACACACTCTTAGCTCCTCGCACAGCAGGCATTGCAGCTCCCTGTGGACAGATGTAGCAAAAGGTGGTTTGAAACACAGGCAGAAAACACGTCTTTGCTGAGATCACGCATCAGGGACACATCAGGGCTCAGACAAGGACCCTCAAGCACTCTAGCTGCTTCCTAGTCTAGGTCCTTTTCTTCCATTAGAAAAATGATTTAATTGCTCTGGCCCCTATAGGAAAGCATAGAATATCAATGGGGAAAACCCCGAGATTTCCAGTACAGCTGCTCCAGGTAGAAAAGGGTAGGCCTGATGGCTAGAGACACCAAGCCCCATATAGAGCCAGCAGGGACAACTGCTCCCCATGTGGCAGTGGGTGCATTCAAAGCATGGCCACTTATGGTCCCTCCTTTGTCCTTTTTGCCCTCATTTTGAGACCAGCCCTCTTGGATGGTACTGCTTACCCCACTTCAATACAGTTTAGGGAAGAAAACTTTGGCAGTTCATGGTCTTACATACGGGGAAAGCATTTTCTGGAGGGAATGTATTTCTCAGGGATGTTTTGTGACTTGGTTGTGAATTTGTTGAAAAAATGTATTCTGGGTTGGAAAATACCACTTTTTTGACAAAGAAATGTTCTGCAGAAATAATAAAGCTATTTTAAGTCCAGGATGGATTTTGCAATCAAACCCAGGTAGAGAGCACAAAATCAATCCAGAATAGCCAATCTCTGCTGGTTAGGACATGCAATTAGGATGTGGAAGACTCCGGATCAGTCCTATTAAGTCATGTTTCCTTTTGCTTGAGGAGATGCTCTACCCAGATACTGGAATTCAGATTGTACTTGTCTTTGTCCCTCTTCTTAGAACTGTTTCACTTTGTGTTAACTAATTATAAACTAATTGGGCCAGAGAAATGTCATGAAGCAATTTGATTTTGATGAATTGGCAAATTCTTACAAAAAACGTTTCATTAAAGAAGTTTTTTTCCTGGCTGCTTTATCAAATGCTCCAATGCTTAGGACAGCAGAAGATGAGTGGTACAAACCAGGAGAGATAATGGGAATTCTGATTAATATCTGTCATCTCCTGCTGTTTTAACTGTTTAGCTGAAAAATTATTTGAAAACTCAACCCACAGTTTCTCAGATTCATTATGAAAAGAGAGAGGTTTTGTTAAATACAGTGTATACGAATGGCTCTAAAGAGTGGCCTTTATTCTGGCTTTATTTCCTATTTTAAATACTTGCTAGGAGGCTCTTTGGAAAGCAGCACCAGGGGAATGAAATTGTTTCTAACTCCAAGCATTGCCCTCCTATCCTGACAATATCTAAGTAGGTAAAGTAATCAGTAGAGACCAGGAAAAAAAAAAAAGACCAAATAAAAAAATAGAGTGATGATTTCCTTGCTGTATCCTCAAAGTTTTCTTTCGGTGAGCCTCAGATTACCAGTTTTTAACTGCTTGTATCGCACTCTAATTCAGTGATTCTCTGAGTTTCTTCCCATGTCAGTCACTAGAGATGAGCTCATCTCATGCAGTCGGGGTGTTGTATCCGGCCATATCACCCGAGTCACTCTCTGTGCTCAGGGGAGATGTGGAGAGTTTGAGGCGTTTTCCAACTTATCCTAAAGCTGATGTTCGAATTTACTCCGACAAATTGTCCCTCCCAGCTCTATTTGTTGGCTAAATCTCTACTGACTACAGTGGGATCTTGGATACTCAGCCTTAAATAGGCCATACCTTGCAGGCGATCATGTTTTGTCAGATGCTCAACAATAAATGCACACATAAAAGGGAAAAAAAAAAAGGTTTTCATACAGTGTGACTCAAAGCTGTTCCCAGCAGTTACGTTTTTGGTTTTGTCACTGGAATGAAACCATCCTTCACACATCCCCAGGCAGGAGTCAGAGATCCCTTCCTCTACTTGACCTTTACAAATCACACATCCTGCTTCACCCTAACCTTTTCAGAGGTGCCACAGACCCCAAGCATAGATTTCTTGTAATCGATACCACAGCCCTGCACTGAACACACGACTTAACAACTGCCTTCTCAGGCTCTTCAGCAAAAAAACTCTGCTGGCAAAACATAGAGACAGGAATATGCCTGGGATTAAAACAGAGATCCAACTTTTTTACAAAACAGGGTACGTCCAGAGGTTTGAGAACTTTCTCCTCGTTGCATTTGTTTGAATCTGAGCAGGTTGGTAGGCAGGCAGACGCATGGGCAGACAGGTGGACAGGTAGAAGGTTAGACAAGCGATGTAATTGCGTAAACCATATTTCCATGGATGAGGGTAAGACTTATGGAATGATAAGAACAGGATCCAGAGATGAACCAAAAAAAAAAAAATTAAGAAAAGAGAAAAAAAAAAAAGAAAGATAAACCCACCAAAAATAATGTCAAGGATTTCCAGAAAATATCAAGGAGGCTACAAAATAATTGCTGGCCAGGGAATAGATAAAGAGGTAATAAGAAAGGTAATGGATGCTGGTCCTCCCTTGTGGCCCTCAAACCCTGCATGGAAGAAAAAAAAAGAGTCACGAGTTCAGGGACAGTCTGTTTCTCCCATTTTGGTGGTTCACATTGGACGGACCTTGGCTAATTCTTCTTCACTGCACAAAGCAAGGTCGTACGCTCTCAGGGACAAAGCAGCCTGGTTTGAATTAATTTTCTGTTAATTACTGGAATGATTTTAGCATGAATAATCAACGGCTATTTTTAGCAGTAGGACTGATTAGGCATCGGAGAGAACTACCCGGGGAAGCTGTGGGGATCCTGCTGCTTAGGAAGGGGAAATGGCCATTCCTGGTTGGACCAAAGCGACCATCTGGCTCATGTGCCACCTCTGACATTGACCCTTAGTGCTTGCACAGGGAAAGATTATATGAGAAAACGCAAGAAAAGATTGTTTTCTCCCGCAATATCCCCCTAATTTTAGCTACCTGTAGCTTTGTGGCTTCATGAGCAGGAGGTGGCATTCAGACCATTCTGCTTTTTGATAAAAAAACCTTGTCTTTATGGATTTCTTCCACCCATTTCTCAGCCTTTTGTGTTCTTTGATGCTAAGATATCTTCTGCAAAACTTTTTCTTATCTTAAGCGTCATGTCTGCTCTTTCCAAGACTAAATAACCTCAGTGCTTTTTCTCTTTCCTCCCTGGCCACGTTTTCTAGACCACTGCTGACTGGTTTTGCTTCTCTCTGGATCAGCTCCAAAAGGTACATCTTCTCGCCCGGGTCTTCAGCTCAAGGTTGGAAGCCTTTTTAAAAGAGAGATCTTTGCCAAAGGTGAGGTATTGCTCTGAGCCCCATGCCAGCGGGGTCAACATAAATCCTGCAGGAACTGAGACAATGTTTTCTGCTCTTTTCTTCTGGCCACTCGTTTCTGAAGCCATGGCAACCTTTTTAAAAGTCCCAAAGACAAAGTGGCAAACATTTGCTTTGAAAAGCAATGTCTATATCTCTCAGCAAATTAAATATCCTAATAAGGGTTTATTTTTTGTTCATTTAATTTTGTGGGGTTTTTTTTTCATTATTATTTATGCCACTGAGACCGAAAAATGGCTGTGCAAATGCTACAAATCCTCTTACCCTCCTAAGAAGGAAGACTGCATCAAAGATATTGGAAATAGTCCCTGGCCCATACTAACTTCTAACTACATAGAATTTTTTGGGGATGATGGTAGACATTTAGCTGCATTTATTTGACTCAGTCCTGTGTGAGTGTTGAGTAAAAAGACTGCGTTTAAATAGAAAGAAGAAATAGGGAGTTACTGGCAAATGATGTGGGTGGGGATATAGTAGGACAGATAAAGTTTTGCAGAGTTATCCAAGTTAAGATTTTTAGCCTAAGATAATCAAAAAAGAGACATCAAGGGAAGGAGGATCAAAAGAAATGAGCACAGGTGAGAGGGGCAGAAAGAATGAATTTTCCGTCTAAACAGCCAGCACCAGCCACAGTACGAAATCAGCCTGGTTTAGATAACCAATACAAATTAGATTAAATATTTGATAGGGTTTGCCTGAAAATAAGGTTATAAATTAAGCATATGCAGTAACCGTATTTGTAATAACACAACTTTATGTTAGGGATGTTATGCTGCAGAATAAAAGAGCCAGGCTGTGCCCTGGAGATGCTGCAGTTCCCATGTGTGGGGACACACAGATTCACGCTTCCCTCTGTTTCAACACCAGCAGCTTTAATATGGTTTAACCCAAAACATCTGACCCCTGTTAGTGTTTCTTAACATTGCAAAACCCACAAGGGTTCAGCAGGAACAGATTATTCTTCTTGCTATGTTTATAAAATTGCGCTACTTGTGAGTTTGGACTATTTATAGTATTATTCCACACAGCGTTGTGTAGCCTTGTTTTGATTTGTTTGCAATTAATGTTTTGTGTAAGAAACTATAAAAAACCAGTTATTTGTAATTCTCCATTTGTTTTTTTCTCAAACCAGCAAGGTGTTAGTTGACCTGGACTAAAACCTTTCCCACCACGTTCCAGAACAGGACACATCCCGAAACTCTGTTTAATTTACAAACACAGAAATAGCTAGTGTTTGCCACAGAGAGGTTGCTTTTACAGAGAACTGAGGGGTTTTGGCCATGAAAGCATGAATTAAATCCACTAATTGAGATGACTCCTGCTACCATGTAGAACCTGGCTGCAGTAGCAGTTTCTGGGCTGTTTGGCTGGTTTCACTAGTGACTTATCTGGGGGGAAGGTGTTGCATTTGTGTCTAAGGGCTGTTAAAACACTTTGCAAATATTAACCCCTTCACACCAGTGTGCTCCAAGTGAGGTAAATATTGGGCCCATTTGCAACCAAAGAAGGGCAAGAACAAATGATTTGCTCAACATCCACTAAATAAGGCAGCTTTTTTTTTTTTTTTTTTTAAATCAAGCTTTGAAAGACACCCATGGGGAATGGAGTAAAAGAGTCAGATGGTCTATGAAGCAGATAAATCTGCACAAGTGGACCATGGTTTTAAGGAGAAAGCCATGTAAACACGATGTAAATACATTACTTGTTAATTTGTCTTCTATGAATCCACTGGCTGAATGATTGAGCATATCAGGAAGCTCAACATGAGCCAGCAATGTGCTCTCACAGCCCAGAAAGCCAACCTCGTCCTGGGCTGTATCAGCAGCAGCGTGGCCAGCAGGTCAAGGGAAGGGATTCTATACCTCATTACCTCTGTATCTCATTTTGGTGAGCGCCCCCCTGCAGTGCTGCCGTGAGGGTGGTGAGACCCTGGCCCATGTTGCCCAGAGAAGCTGTGGCTGCCCCATCCCTGAAGGTTTTCAAGGCCATGGTTGACTCTTTCTGCAATTACTGCTTGTGGGGACCCACACTGTGGTACATCTCACCTGCAGCTGCCATCTGTGATAAAGCAGCTCCGAGCACTGCTCTGAGATGGCATCTCAAAGGGGGCTTTTGACTTATATAGGAACTGGAATTCCCGTTTGGCTTGGCTGAGGATGCAACTCAAATGTCTTTCTCAATAAACAGGCCCTCAAACAACGGACAGGGACTTCCTCCACCCTCCCTCTCCTATTATTGCTGGTATTTATTCCCACTAATACAGCTATTTTTTGTTTTCCTTGGTCATACTACCCTGTAATGAAAGGCTTGTTGCTCCATATAAAGAGAGCTGAGACACCAGTTTGGATTGAAAGTCAGTTGCTTTTACATATGTCCCTGTGAATTTCTTTTTTAGTTCCTCCTCTGTTTTTTTTTTTTTTCCCTATCCTTAACAACTCTCTTTTCAGGCACCTAAACTGCCTGGTAATTACAGTGTCTTTGATAAACATTTCTATTAACCACAACTTGTAAATACCTTGCCTGCTCTAACTACATGCAATTTATCATAAAGGCTTGTGAAGCCTTTGCTTTCCCTTTTCTGTGTAGAAGAAAGGGAAACAAGAAGTAAACTCACAGTGTTATTTTAAGTAAGGTATTGAGAATAGAACTTAGTTTCATAGATCTTAGTTTCATAGATCCCATCCCCCTTTTTTTTTAATGACTATGACTGCTTAGACTTCCTTTAGTAGGGTTATATATATCTCATCTTCTGGCTTTCTATATTGTCTTATTTATTATGTCTTGGCAATATATTTTGTCCCTTTTATATTTTTTTTTTAATTTCTTTGATCCTTCTTCCATATAACCACATCAGGTTTATTGTGTCTAAGTACAGATGCCTGCAAAGGAGTGGGAGACCTCTTTGGTTTCCCCTGGGAACACGTGTCCTCTTCAAACTCCATTCAGGTGAGTCCTAGCTCAGTCTCCACTTCCAAGACATTTCCACAGTGCAAAAGGCAGGAAGCGAGTTGAGGGAAACTGAGGAATGTTCTTGTCAAAAAGGGGGAAAAGAAGTGTTGTTCGTCACTTTTAATATTTAGATGATGAATACGTTATGGTGTTTTGGGCTGGAATGACCACTGTCTTGTCCCTGCTGTGATCTCCTGTTTACTGGCATTTATTGACCTCTTCCACTGCACTCTTGACATGGAGACCTGTGTACTGCCATACCCTTTCCAAGCAGAAAATTGCTCTGAGGGACATGGAGATGTGGGAAATCCTTTTTAAGTGTCTGAGATAGGAACAGTCATCCAAAGTCTTTGCCTCAGCTGTGGTGGGCAGGAATTTTTTTCCCTTCTGAAAACACCTCAGCACAGGAGATGATAAGGAGCTGTCTAACATCACGAGCCAAACAGCATTTAATGGGTACATTATTTTTAACTTTGTAATGGTGAAGTGCAGTTGCTGATTTATAATAATAATAATGCTCTCCCTACTCCTGTTTCCTAGCTCTGTGAATCTAGCTTTTGTGACTCCTAAAGTTTTCATCTTTTTCAGAGAGACCAGTGACTTGCAGTGCTTGAAGGTCCTTCAGCTCACATCTGCTCAGAAAGTAGCCTCTGTGAGGCACCTCAAATAGGGCAATTGCTTATGAAGACACTCAGAACCAGTAGGCAATTCTGTAAATTTTACTTTAGCTCTCCTGGATGTTCACATTTAAGTGAAAGATGCTTCTTCTTTATGTGAATGATCTCCTGAATTAAGTTGTTTGAAAGCATTCATAAATTCAAAAATACCCAGTGTTTGGTGGTCTTTTTTCTCCTCCACCTTATGCTTCTGCAGAACAAAGTGGAACAGATGCTCCATTGTAAGAATAATTCTCTTTTATCCTGGTTTTGTTCTCACACTGCCCATGTATCAACATCTTTACAAAGAACAGTGTCAGCCCTCACATCTCCAGATCTTTCTGGCTCTGAAGGGAGCTGAAGACCTCTGTGCTGAGCACAGTGGTGCTCTGAGGAACCAGCCCAGAGCATTATTCCTAAGAGCTGGTGTGGAGTCATCTATAACTAAATAACGAAGTGCAATTACAACATCTGCTTTGTGATTTTTCTCCTTCAGCTGCACACTGCGTTAGACTTTTTCCCTCAACCTCTTTCTGTCCTACTCAAGAAACAGAGCTCATTAAGGTGGCCTCATGGAGAGATGGTAAGTAGGGAATGTTTGAGGGTTTAGCTTTTCTCAGGAAACCCTTATATTCCTGTTCCTCACCCACCACCCAAGTTTCAGCTTTTTGGTGTTCTCAGCCATGGTGCCTCTTGGTTACATCCGTGGATTTAATTGTTACTGCAGGCAAAGCATGTGGCATTTTTAACTTGTGACCACCATCTTTCCCAAGCCATGTTTAGTTTTGTTATTAAGTTCATAGGGTCTGTTCAAACGGACACTTTTTATGTCTGGAAAGCAGTGGGGAAAAGGAGATTTCTAAAGATGGATAGATTTCTACCACCAGTCTAGTTACCCAGCCCTTCACGTCTCTGCTGGTCTGTAAGGAGTTCTTCATGGGAGAGATGTTTTCTGGTACAACAGCTCAGTTATTTTCCTGCTGAAAGTGGGGGCTTATGTGGGCTAGTTTTGCTGTTCCTTTCTCTTTTTATTTCTCTTAACTGTCAACACACCCTGGCATTCAAGACCCAACTCATTTGCAGAAACTGTTTGTGAATCCACCTCGAATTTGCCAAAATATTTAGAAGAAAGTAACAAAACACACACAATAACGTTCACACCATCCCTGTTGGAGAATAAATATTTGTGAACGTCTCTGCAACTAGGATTTCTTATGTCTGCTTTTCACCTGGAGAAGGTCAGGGGTGCCTAAGCCTGGCTGAAAAATTTGCTTGTGTTTTGCTGACAGGTGTCCCTTATGTCCCTGAGCAAAAAGATCAGACCTGAACATGCAAAACATTTATCTACCTGCCTCCCATTGGTGGAAAGGTCTCAAGATCTGGCCTGGGTAAATTAAATCATAATTTTGATGTGTTGAAATTCATAAAACCAGTAATACCTCATTTTGAAGCTGTAACCGTGAAAATCACTGCGCATCATGAGATTGCTTAAAACTGTTTAAATCTAACCTCTGAGATGTAGTGCAATGAAAAAAAGAAATCAACTGTTCCCACCTAAACCCTGTCAGATCCAGAGAGCCACCCACATCTCCTACAGGATCCAGCAAGTTTGAACAGAGCTTGGGGCACCAGCTATGCCTTGAGCATCTTCCTTATGAACCTGACAATCCTTCTGAGCAGTACATTGCCCAAAGACAAACTTCAATCTCCTGTCCCATGAGGCTCATAAGGAACTTTTGCTCACGACAAGGCTGCAGTTCAGCTGTGGACATTCCTGTTCAAGGTGCTCCTTCCTCTATAAAATGTGACTGTGGAGTTCCCAAGGGTCACAGCTGAGAAAGCCTGTGTTACACAGGTTTCCACTGAGTCAACTCATGCTTCTTCACTCCTCCTCTGGGAAGAAGGCTTTTTCCCTCCTTGTTTATCAACTTTTGCTTTTTCTTCAGTTTAATTCTGTGGTTTTGTTGATGTTGCTACTGCTGCATTCTCCTAAAGTGCTAGGGAATTGCTGGAGCAGCAGACAAGCCCTGAGGCAGGAGATGTCTCATTCCCACAGCTTCAAAATGCTTGACTTACTTCAAGAAAGGATTCTCTTTGGCTGAGACTTGCAGATCTAGAGCCCAGGCTCAAACAGGAAGACATGGTTGGATTTCTCCCACCTTCTCCTAAAGTGCAGGGTGTCACTTGCTTCACCAGGATCCTTTGGGATTTTTAATTAAGGGAATGGCTACTGTTAAAAGGATATAGAGCAGTAGCAGTGTTCAGGCTCTCTATAGAGAATTTGGCCCATAGCATGTGCCAGGTGATTTGTGTTGACAGTGCTGTTGCCTTTTGACAACCTCCATGTGGCTTTTAAGGCTGCAACTGGGAGTGTGTGTCCCCCCTTGTAAATCACAGCTGTGAGCTATAAACCTGTTGGCAGGACTGTAGGCTTTCAGAGCTGGTAGCCAGCACTGTACTTTTCAGGCAGCAGGTATTAATTAAAGGTGGAGTGATGAGTGTGCTCTCTGCCAGGCTGCCTTCATGGAGGAGGAAGTGAGCAGGGCTGTCTGTCTGTCTGTGTGTGAAGAACAGGTATGGAGAGCCGTGAAGAATAGTGACATTCATAGAGTTGAAGGAAGTAAGACTGGTGGGATTTCTCTTCTAAACCACTCTATCTAGAGCTGTCTTCGGGGGCAGTGGAGCTGTGACATTGGGAAAGTCATGATGGATTGCACCCAGGTTACCTATCCAAGACCCAGAGAGACCGAGGGTGATGGTGTAATTTTGCCCTATCTATCTATCTATCTATCTATCTTTCTATAAAGTGAGCACGCTATTACTTTCCATCTCATCCCCAGTTTTAGGGTTTGGTGAATGAACAGATAAAAAAAGACATCACACACATTGCCTGTGCCTGGCCCAACAGATGTAAGGGTCACTACCTCTTTGACAAATATGTGGGTTTTTTTCAGATGACAAAGGAGTCATTGAGCTGTTTCTCACCCCTGGTGCTTGCTGAGGTGCTGATGAGTCTGGAAAAATCAACTTGCTTTTGGCTCTGGTTTGCCAGAGACAACAGGAAGGAAAAAAAGGATGCTGAGCATGTGGATGAAGGTTGCTGGAAAGAGTGGGGAGGTCCTGCAGAGAGCTGCCCATGCCATGTGTGCAGTGCTGAGACAGTTGGCTGTGCAGGGCCATGTAATAATAGCTGGTTCTTATTTAGCATTCCTCAATAGTTTATCCCAAAGCATTTTAGCGAGGCAGCAAGGTTCATGGAAGAGGGAAGGAATGTTGTTTATGAGACCAACAGATGCAGCTGGAGGACACTGTTGATCTCTCAGGCCCGGAAGCCCCTCTTCAGGTCTGAAACTGAAGCAGCAGGCTTGAACATAAGCACAGCTGAGAGCAAATTTACCCTATGTTATCTTCATCGTGTTAATTGGTGAGATAATTTGAGAGGAGAGGCATCTTGCACTTGTGGAGCAAGCAGGTGTGTTCACAGGGCTGGTAAGCAATAAGGTCATTACTCTGCAGGATAGCGAGATGGAAGAGAAGCAAATCTGGTGTTGTTATTCTCCATCATACATGCTGGGCAATTGAGGAACACAGCAGTAAAAAAATTTGCCTAAGGTCACCCCACTGGCAGGAGCAAAGCTGAGAGTAAAACTGAGAGTCTCGAAGCTCAGTCCTGGAATTTCCCTTCAATAATCGTAGCACAGTCACCACCAATGTGAGAAAGGGAAGAAAAAATGAGCTCTTGGCAGGGGACCTTGAGTCATATAGGAGAGGACTCCCAGGAGCTGCAGCAGGGAATGTTCTCCAGTACAGCTCCTTTGGTCTGATCCCTCTTGAGAATTTCCTAATTCACACTAGCAGATAGATGGTTGAACATTTCCTGAGCTGGGGATGAGGGTCTGAATCTGGGACTCCTTTTAATATTTGTTATTCAATTCAATGCTCTCTCCTTCATATTCAGGATTCTGCCCAGTATCCTCATCTCCTAGTGTGACCATCATCCCCTGCATGTCAGATCCTGCCATACATTCCTTACTGGGTGTATGATAACATAATTCTGCAGAGCCTGACTGACTGGAGAGCACCTCCAACCATGCTTACAAGCATGAAACGATTACCCATCACGATATGGTGTGGTACTATAGATAATAATTGCTCCCTCTAACATCTATGGAAGAGATAAGTGGTAGGGCCATACTGGTCCCAGTTCTAGAGTTGACTGGCATTAGCTCACATCTGTGCTTCACTGCATGGTAGAAATGTGCCTTTTCATCATGTGCCTTCCAAACTTTTATCCACATGACTGTTTCATGAGGAAATTGTCCTTGTTAGCCCAGTGCACCCTCTGCCTTCCTCACCTTTAATGTACTTCAGGCATGAAGCCCACTGGAATTGAATCTGGGAGCATCTCCCTGCCAGCTCAGTGGGAATAAGCACTGTTACTCCAAGATGAGGAGCCAAGGAGCTAATAGTGAGGGAGAAAGAACTTCCTTCTTGTCCTCTACTCAGGGAGATTCAGGTGGAGATGTGGGTATGTTCACTAGGGACTTTGCTTTGCAGCTGTCCTTTCACACCACCCTTCATAAGCTTTCACCACGCATCAGTCCTGATTTAGCTTTTACAGAGAAATCTGCTGCCAGTTGAAGACTTAATTGGACCAGAGGCCTTCAACACCCTGTGCATTAATGAGCCGGAATTCAGATATTCATGACTTAATGAAAAGCACAGTAGAAGGGCTGGCCATGGGCTTCAGGCCATTCTACACTGAAGGGAGGAAGCATTTGCTCTTGGTTGGGACATTAATACAGGGAGGATAGAGGAGAGTGGCTTGTCATCGTCTGTCATTTCAACCTGGAGCGCAGCCAGGAGAGCCAGGCAGTTAATTAGAGATAAGAGCTGCTTCCTTTCACAGACATATATATATGTTTATATATAGGCATGTGTGTATACTGCCATTAGTGGAAGTATCTCTTTCCTTTCTAAGTAGATGAGCCAGCCAAAATTTTGTTGGATATTATTAGCTCCGGAGAACTTGCTCAGCCACATCAATCTGCCTTTGCCTTTCATTTCCCTTCATGAGCTCTAGGACAAGCTTAGAGAAACAGAGACCTACAGCAAGGGATGATATAACACCCAGGTACCTTACTTTTTATGAATGGGCATCAGGAGAGTGACTTTAGACTGAGAGAGGAAAGCCATCATTTGTGTTACAGGATTTATTCTTCTCGCTGACATTAACAGAAGACAGTCTTCTGATGTGTTCAATAAGTAGTGACTGCAAATGTGCCTTGCTAGCAGATATCTTTCTCCCAGATGTTCATATTGTGTCCAATCAGCCACCTGGGACAGCCACTTGTGGAAGGAAAGGAGCTCCTTCTCAGACCATCAGGATCCAGATGATGAATACAGAAATAAAACTTCAAACAGCCAGATGTCTAGAAGGACTGGCTGTCTGTAGACAGGAGACGAGCTTTCAGTTGACCATAAACAATGGGTCCTGACAGAAGTCATCTTTGTGGATTTTGTATTAAGGGTTTACAGTGTTACTATTTCTACCTCTCCACACAGCTTTGGGTGACCAAATACAACATGTCTGCCCAGAAATGACCTCATTTTGTGGTCTGACATCAGTAGTTAAAAGCAGAGATGAAGGTAGATTTCCTTTTAAGCTGTGAGGAGGTCCACATCCTCTTAAAGTTCTTGCCTCCTGAGCTGAGATGGAGATACCTGCACATCAGCATGTAGAACTACTGGAGATGTGAATGTGTGTCCCACCAGACTCCAGCATCTGCTGTAGATGGACACAAGTTTCCCCTGGACCCTGCATTGAGTCAGCCAGTGTCCTGCAGAAGTCTTGGCTGCCTTCTGTAATCTCATGTTGCACAAAATGCCAGAAAAGCATCTATTTTAGCAAAAAAGTCTTTGGTTCCTTCAACCAAACTAATTTCTGCTTAGTCATAGGAGCATCTCTGAGAGGAAGCAGTTGGTCTACAAAGATTTCTTGCTGTTCCTGCTGAATGACCTTATCTTTTCTCTCTTACTGACCTCAGCCAAACATTGGAGAATTAAGATCTTTCCTCTGTCACCCTGCAATTGACCATAACCCTAAGTCCCAAGGTTTGTGGTTCCTCCTCCCAACTCCTCATTTTTTGCTTTGCTATTTCTCCTTTTCACAATGATGTCCTTTCTGCACAGAGAACCTTCCAGTGTACCTCCCCCAGCAGATTCCCAGGTGCACACTTGTCAGGAAAACTCCTCTCTTTGTTGGCAAACGACTCCCAGAAGAAACGCGACAGGAAGAAGTGATTACACTGAGAAGGAGGAAAGAGTACACGTGGAAGGGGTTTGCAGGGACTGTCTGTGAGGCCCCTTTGTGGGCTGTGAAGCCTAAAGAGTCTGTTTTTTCTAACAAGGAGATGCAGCCCCAGACAGATGTTTAACATTCAAATGAAACGAGACTCCATCCCTCTGCTTCTAGCAGACATCAGCGTGTGCACACAGATAAGAGATGAGCTAAGGTTCACAGCTCACTTGTGGAATGACTCATCCCTTTAATTACATCCCTTTAATTACAAATTAGCCTCCTTGACCTTTTCTTCTTGCTTTCTTCTGAGTGCCACAGCACAGCCTGATCTCTGTGCTGCTGAGAGCAGAAGTAAGTGGTGTCTCTTGGTGTGGCCACACAGTCATCTCCCTTAATCCCATGAGTTATGCCAAAGAAGCTGTTTTTTCAGTGAAAAGGCTTTTGTGACTTAGTGAAGGATGAAAAAGACAAAGTCACCACCTAAACCTACAGAAGGAAAAAAAAAAAAAGTCTAGCAAATGAAAATACTTAGATTTGAACTTAAAAACTCTAAAGACTGGGAAGACTGAAGACCTAGTGCTGGCATTTCTGGACTGATTTGCTGCTATGTTCTCTTTGGAGGTCCTGAAAACTCCATTGAAAACAGTGATGTTAACTCTGACACAGAGCTGGAATAATTTAAGGCTTATTCAGCAGGAATATTCCAGCAGAAATGTTTCTTGGCGAGAGCAGACACAGAATCCAACCAGGAGACCTGGGTGAATGTGAGGAGTGAAGACTACCTGTGAATTTCCTTTACTTTAGAACATCGAAGTCTTCAGGAGCAGAAGTTCCGAAAAAGGAGAAAACATTATTTGAAGTTATTTGCTTTTATTCATCAGTGAATTTTTGAAATTTTCTACCCTGCTAGAGTGTTTGGAATAACACCAGATTCGCCCACTCTGTGCTGACATTTAACTCATCCCATTATATGTATTACGCCACCACTCCAGCTTTAGCTAGGATATAATGTATGGAACATATACACAGATTTAGAAAAATACAAATTCGTATATGTGTATTTATAACAGTACATATATTTATAATTATCTTCATTGTGAGGAAAGTTAGGCATACAGTAGAACAACAATGGCCTCTTCAGCTATATAAAAATGCCATGAAAAGCTCTTTCCTCCTCAATGAAAAATTTCCCTAACTGCACAGGGAAAGCTGCATTCTTTTTCTTTTTAAAAAAAAAAAAGCTGAAAAATGGAAATGTTTTGTTTCTAACAATTGATTCCAGTTCAAAGTTACTTTTTCTTTCATTGTAAAAAGCACACTGAGAAGGAGTTGTGATATTTTCTGCAACGTTAAATGATACACACTGTCCAGGACAAGATTTGGTTTTAATTAGGCTTTTTAATTCTGCCCCCAGACTTGAAAAATGAATTATTTTTCTAAATTCTCTTGGAAAACTAAAAGCATCACTTGTATTCAAGCCTTAAATGGCTCATCTGAATCACTTGCTGGAAAACAAGGCTTAGCTTCCCGGGCAGGATAGAATCCCAGTTTTTTGGTCCCTCCTAATGGAGGGGGAGCAGGTCCCTTCCTCAATCAGCCTACATTTTGACATGAGAAGCAGGAGCTGAGAGGGTACCAAGGGTCATGGTGAGACAAGATGATGCATTTGCTTCTCAGATACTCTTTCAGCATCCAAGCTCTGATGTCTAAACCCACAGCTGCAAATGCAGTAAGGAGGTGAGACTTGTGGACCGACTTGGTTAAGTAGACCACGTCATCCCTGAGCTCATGGTGGTGACAGGCTGGCATTGCTCTCGCAGGGTGGGAGCTGTGTGGAGCACTATCTGAAAAGAGCTGGAGTAACGAGGGATCATAAAGAAATGGCAGGATGAAAGACAACACTATTTAGAAGGACTTTCTTTGGGAGGACAAACAAAGGGTGGAGGAGGGTGAAAAGTCGGGATGAGAGACAAAGATCCCACCTGTGGGTCCTGGCCAAAGGCATAGGTAGGGGAAGGTTTTAGAGGTTCACACCATGTTACTACAAATTTTCCTGTGATGAGAACTGAGTGAGGTGAAGGAATTCCCCTGGGCTTTCATTGTGTTCTGGGAATCACCCTATTCTGCTGTTTGCAAACGTCCTCACCATCGGGGTGAACCACAGACTGAGGTAGGGGTTGGCTGTGCAACTGAAACCATCCCACACTAAGAGCCAAACAGATGGGAAATAACTCAATGTTTACCAGGAAGCAGGTGGGAAATTCCACCTTATATAAGAGGCCTTTTGCCATCCTCCAGAGAACTCCCCATGACCTATTTTCTTTGGGATTTTCACTGGAACTGTTCAAAGAACTTCGTACACATGCCTTGATTTGCCAGTTGAAAAGAAAAGAACAGGAACCTTGCTTTCTTTCTTACTGCACATTGCATAAAGCTTTAATAGCCAGTAATAGCTTACATGGGTTTGATTTTATTACACTTAAATGGGTAATTCTCATGTCTCCAACTGTGCCCAAGAGGACTGAATAGAACAGAAGTGGCTGTGCCACAGTACAAATGGATCTTTGAATTCCTCTTAGATTCCCATGGCCTGGATTGTATTTAATAAGTCATGCACAGTAAATACAACCAAGAGACGTGAGGAGATTCATTAATACTTGCAAGGCACTCAGGTGCCACCTTTGTGAATATCAGAGGAGAACACTGCAGACAGAGTATGGGAAAAAGTGCCCTGCTTATGTCTCTGACCCTCCCCTCGCTCATTAGTGAAGAATGTTCCCTAACATTGGAGATCCCCAGACATAGCTAATGAACCAAAGCAAGCCATTTCTAATTTTATCCCCGCTTACTTGTAACAGGGAGACATAAGGTTATATACATCTGAAAGTCAACATCCCTTACCCTGTCTTCGGTGATGGTTTGCAACATCTCAGTGCCTGTTGGCTGTGAGGCAGAGAGTTCTTGTAGCATGCCTCAGTCCTTGCCATGATGGACAAGCCAAACAACAGCCCAACATGAACATGGGGACTGTTCAGGTGGACACAACTGTGACAGTTTGGTGGCAGAGGTAGCCTGGAACTCCTGCATCTCATAGCTATGCAGGGGCTGCTTTCAGTCTATTCCTCCCTTTCTGGGTGATGTGGAGTATGGAGACCTCTCAAATGAATATCTCCTATGTTGTCCCTATCTCACTGCATCATATTTCAATGTCTTGTTAATATCCTCATACTTCATCCAAATTCCATCTCTGCATCTTAATCTGTGCTCATTGAATTCAAGGCCTTGCGCAATCTTATCTGCCAGTGAAGGCAGCCTTCTCCTCCCTTTCACCAGGTTCTCTCCAAAATCTGGATCCATACACCTTCATGGAGTGAATACCTACCTGCAGTTCCCCTATGGTGAAAAATATCCAAATAACCTACCTCAGATGACCCCAGTGCCTTAAAGAAAAAGCTATGGAAGTTTTCCAAATGCTCAGTAGCATCAACTGGCCTGACCTAGGGAGCAGGCTTGGTGGGGCAGCGTCTTGACCTTCCCACAGATGATTTGCACTTCTCCACTCTAATGAAGCTGTTACAGTTACTTCAGATCAGATATTGGAGCCTTTGCAGTCTGTTTAGCAATGCAAAGGAGGAATTACACTGTCTCATTTAACACTTGTAAATGGTTAATATGTCACTGCTGACAGCTGAATAAATTTTTAACTAATACGCAAATCAACTCGTCTCCTAGAACTGCCGGAAAAAGCTCAAGGTGTTTGTAATGCACGTTGTGCACCTCAATGTTTGCAACACATTTCATACCAGTAATCATCTGCTTGCCCTTTATAAACAGAACTGCTGTTAAACCATGACCTGCTTCACGCTGGCTTCATCTACAACAGTAAATTAAAAGATGTCAAGGAATGTTGCTAGATGCTAGAAATAGATTTTATTTTTAAATCCTATTGGATTGCATCCTCTTGGGCCAACCTAGCTCAAGACAACTTGGGCTATAACTTGACAACTACTGGGCATGAGCAGGGACTCACCCAGGGTCAGGGACCAAAAGCAGTGGCAGTTTGGAAGCAGCCACTTTGTTTTGGAGGGTGAGGGAGTAATAGTATAGACGTGGCTTGTTCTACACCTGGCAGTCTCAGTGCCAGAAAATATTCTTGAATTTAAAAATATAGAGGTAGCCATTAACTGTTAAGCAGCAGCCAGGTGGAAGGAGCTGGGGATAACAGGTAAAAGACCCAGAACAGCTTCACAGTTGTGGCCAAGATGTCAAAAGTCTTCATGTTTCAATAGTGGCTTCTTCTTGACCATCAATCAAGCAATTTTGATGGGCTATATCGTTACCTGTCCTTTCTTTCATGTTGAGTTCCCCGACTGGGAGGTGTCAGCTGCCCAGAGCACTCTTATTGACCACACACAACATCTCCTGAGCCTGTTACTTCTGCTCTTCTCACAGGGATTCCTGGACCTTTGACCTTTTAAACAAGATATATCTCCCGCTGAGAATCCACATAGTTCCTGGAGGAAAGGACAGAGTGCTTTGTTTACTATTATTGATATTTTTAAATGTTAGGGTGACAAGGACAAACAGGGAAATTTCAGTAAAAAAAATACTAAAGAAAAACATCATGAGTCCCATATAGAGGCCTGTCAACAAAAATCCACCTCTCACAGACCTTCTTTCCTCCCTTGTCCTTCTGCATTTCCCTTTGTCACATGTAGCAAACTTCCCCGTATGTCCTGCACCCGTGCTGGGTGGTACTTCAGGGAGATGAAATTGCTTCATTAGTGTCACTAATACCCTGGGTCGCAAAACAATGAGAGATTTGCACTTATTGAGTTGCAAAGCTACGCTGGGGTTTTAATTTCCTATTTTTTCTCCTGGTTAATGGAAATTCAGACACTTCAATCCCTCAAAGACTTCTGAGGCTCTTCCTTTGGTATTTTGTATATCTCAGCAGTGTGTGTATGGCCTCCAAAATATGCAGTAAATCAACACCGTCCCCAAAGCACTTGCAACAACTGAAGGAGATGCAGCAAGGCTGCAATGTATTTATTGTTCTAATTTAGATCTTGCCAGACTATATCAGTTTTAACCCTTACACACCATCAGCTTCCCACCAGTCTCCACCTCCTCACATGATCCTTCTCAGCACCTACAGGACTGCACCAGCCCGTTGGAGATGTGCTAAGGGTTCAACATACCACCCCATGTCCACCACAGAGCTCATCCTTGGTATGAGGAACATTCTGGAGGTGTTCAAAGCCAGGTTGGATGGGGCTTTGAGCAACCTGGTCTAGTGGGAGGTGTCCCTGCCTATGACAGGGGGTTGGAACTCGATGATCTTTAAGGTCCCTTCCAACCTGAACCATTCTGTGATTCTATATTTGGATTCATCTTGTCTTACCATCCAAGGTATTTGGATACCTTATCTCTCCTACAAGGCTCTGGTCCAAGATTCTCTGGTCCTCTGGTCTAAGTACCCCTTGCCAGAGGCGTATTTCTGTAGATGTTGCAAGATGCACAGAGAACTGAATCAGAGTTACATGACAAGAGGTGGCCTGCTTAGCCTAAAGTTATTTTTATCAACTGGGAATATGTAAAAGTGAAGGATGAAGTCAGTTTTCACATTTGCCAGCAGTTTGTCGCCTGTGATCATTTTAGCATTTTGCATTCTTGGTATGTTCTATGTGGTTTCTATTTTAGTCTTTGGAGGTAGCAGTTTTATTTATTTTTTTCAGGTGGAGCTATTCAAAAGCTTGGAAACTGCAGATCGAACAACATGTACATAAGAGTGGGCAATCCTGGAGAGCTGCAGATCTCAATTCATAGCACTCGTTGTGCGTCATCGAAAGGAGCATCTCTCCCTGCATTTCTCAGCTGTTAGAATTATGACAGTATAAATATGCAATGAAAAAGCATCTTGTTGCTATTAATAATAAGAATATGGAAAGTATGGCACTGGATCTTAACTGTGAGATCTACGGGCACCAAAACATAAGCCTTACTGCTGTCGAGTGTTGTTTTAAAACAGGTGCAGTTCCTCTGCACTCTCCTGATTGCCAATTATTAATGTTGACCAGTGCCCCTACAAAGCTTTGATGATACTTAACAAAAGATATTATTTGACGCTGGCCAGACCTAGGAAATCTCTTTATCAGACCCTGATCTCATTTGGAGCCACTGAATACTATGAAAGTGCAAATAATGAATCATGCTCCAACCTAGAGGGACATATTACATTGATGGGTGATGTGATCCCAAAACACACCAAACTGCACCAAACCGTAAAACTTTTATCTACTTTTACTCAGGGTCTCTCTGAAGTAGTTCTGTCAAACACTGGGGTTATTAGTGGTTAATCATTTTTAATTTTTATCTCATTTTAATTAAAGAAAGAAAAGACAGATTGGAATTGTGTAGACTTCACTTGGTTTAGAAGTTGAAGTTTGGGTGGTTGTGAAATACGATCTGGTGTTTGGAAGTCTATCTAGAGGCTCATGAGGCTCACTACAAGCACCCCTGAAGTCGCCGTGGCCATTACTGGGTTTTTATCTCATGAATCAGCTTGATAATGCAACGTTCCCTTCATCTCACAGAGCATAAGTGGGAAGAAGAGACTTGATGAGGATCAGAAATGGTCTGGTAACGAAACCACTTTTCCTGAGATCCCAGTCAGCAACCACTTTTGGCAGAGGTCAAAGACTGATGGCCCATGGGATTGGATCCTGGAAAAGTAGCATCTGGCAAGACAGTGGCTGTAGGACCTGTGGTTTTCCCAGGAGCAAGATCTGACAGATAACCAATGGCTGGTATCTTACCCCTGTGCCAGGGAATCTCATACCATTATCTATCTATTAATCACCAACAAATTGTCCCTTTGAGACACAGTTTCTCCTGATGCCTGCTGATTCCCTGCTTACATGCCTCACTTCTATAGAAATGAGAAATTCAGTCTGGGTCCCTACAAATGACATTTTACCCAACTCAACATTAGATGGTTTTTCCCCCCTTTACCTGTGTTGATTTTTGCCTTCCAACAGGTCTGGCTTTTGCAGCGCTCAAACCAGCCCCGGTGGCTGTAGACAGGGCCATGTATTAAAATAGCTTTGTCTGCTTCTTCTGTCCCTTAAGAGCTGTTGAGATTTGAGAGCTTAATTTGGGCTCTGGGTCAAACACAAACACAACCCAGGAGAGTGGGGAGAAGATGTTAGGGGAATGGAGAGCAGGACAGCTCTCTTCCTTGCTGAAACAAGCAGTCATTAAGTTCACAAAAACATTTTGGCCTAAAGGATGCACTTTTTCCCACTGAAAAAAAGCTGTTGGAAGACAATGGTGGACTCTACCCAAAGATAATTAATCTGCAGATGGAAACATCTATTCACATGTACTCTCTTTATCCATCTGCCCATTCATTCTTTTCATAAAGCCCATTTGAGTCAACAAAGACATTCTGCTGCTTTCCAGGCACAAAGTCCTCTGTGCCACCCCTGCGGTGCCTGGCAAATTCTCCTTGCACCACAGTGTTAAGCTCAACACTAATGGGGCTAACAAGGAGCAATAGCCACCACCTCTTTATGCTGTGAAGATATTTGCTGCATTTCCATCTACTGGGGGAAGGAAACAAATGGCTGGTTGAATTTATTCTTCTGGATCTCCATGGTACAGGGTCTCCCTGGGTTGCCACAGCAATAAACTTGTTACCTGTTTCTCTAATGACGTTGGCTAAATATTTTAATGCAGTTATGTTTAATCACTATTTTGTACTTACAATGAAACCTCTGCTATTACCCTCAGGGGCAATAACAGCTTGGTGAACCACTCTGTGAGCTAAACTCCCCTCTCTGAAAGAAGAAAATCTGTCTCTCAAGAAGAAAAGTGCTTCACACAGGACACTGCAAGGTTTCTGTCTGTTGATGCTGTTGTGCTTTGCATAGAAATGCATAGAAATTCACTGAAGCAAAGATAGCCATGAACAGGGTTTATAATGTGCTGGATAGCACATACACCTGCAAAATACTCTCTCCATCTACACTTGCTGTAAATCTATCAGGCAAAAACGAACAACTTTAGTGATAAGAGACCGGGAAGAGCTTAACTCCTGCCTGGGTTAGGCACTCTGCCAGCGTTTAAAAGCTCTGAATGAAATTCTGGGCTCTGCTTGAATTCTGAACCTGAATTTTGAACCACAAAAGAGTACTGAACAAACTCAGTAATCACACCTCTTGTTTCCTTTCCTGCTTTTTTTTTTTTTTTTGTATTGCCTGTTTTAAACAAGATTCCCGCAGAAAAGTGTTTTCCTTTGTATCAAAGAAAATTACACACTTTGAATTGAACATATTTTTATTTCAAAAAGAAAAAACAAAAAACCCCCCGAAACACTAACTTTTTACCTATTTGGTAAAGGGGAGTGGAAAAACTTCTTCAAACTTGTTTGCTGCTGAACCAAAACATCCTCCCCACCAGATAAGGGGTTTGAAAGGCAGTTTTCCACCCCAGGGATGACTGTTCTCCCTTCTCACAGGACTTGCATAAAGTAACTGGGGATCACAATAAACGTTGATGAGTAATACACGACATTCAGTTCTCAAAAATACAGATGCTTCCGGTTCCAAGGCTCCTGCGCATCATCATACCTACAAGTGTGACCGAATCCTTCTGAGATCTGTCACCTGGAAGTGGCTCTGACTAATCCTCCCCCAGCACAGTCACAGTTTGCGTAAGGGAACTGGGGAAGATGCGCTTTTCCCCTCCCTGCTGGTATCCTGATTATCAAGATAACCTCTGAGGCTTTACTCCCTCGCTAGAGGTGACTGGTTCAGTTTAGGTTCTGAGAGGTGCTGGACAAAAATTGCAGCTGACCACTGATTTCTTCTCAATCTATTGTATGGGTGTTCCTTTTTCTCCCCCTGGCTTTCAAAGGAGCTTTCAGGAAAGAGAACAGCAGGTCACTTGGGGTGATGGAAGTGATACCTGCAAGGGGGAGAAGGAACAGCAGCTACTGTGGACATGGGTGTTAAAGCCAAGGAACTCTCTAAACCCCACCGAAAGACACGTCCTTACCAGCTCAGATTGCTGCTTGGCTTTTATGCAGAAGGAATTTGCTGCCTGACATTTCTAATTATCACCCTGCAGAGGTGTGGGGATGCTGCCAACAGTGGCATGGGTGGGCACTGGTGAGAAAGATGAACAAGCAGAATTTTGGGGGCTCCTTATGTGTCTCCATCCTTGCTTGGTCTGCAGTGACAGATCAGCATCATCAGAGCCTTCCTGTCTACACATAGCAGAGATAGTTTATGTTTATATATAGTCCATATATATGTGGAGTCCTGAAGTCCACATATCCTGAAGGAAGGCAAAAGGGAATTGCACTGGGTGTAAATGCAAGAGACCTAGACCAAATGATCAGTGAGGCCACTGCCTTTCTGAGTCATCTTCAGTGCAACTGCTCTTAATTTTGCCTTTCCTTCTGTTCCCTTCTGTGATGTAAGGTGCAGGATCCCAGTTTCTAAGGGTATCCCAGGGCTTATCTTCATAAATGACTTGTTGGATATTGGGGTGCAAAGAGACAGGATACACAGCAAGCATAACCCTCACTTATCCAAGGGTATGAGATGGTTAAATGGGCAAGAGGAGGATGAGATTAACATGAAGGAAATGAAAGACTGATTGGTGTAAACCTAATGTCCAGGAAAATGAAGGAACCAGTTCTTTCCCTTATGGAAAAAGTGCACGGAGGGCAAAGGGATTTCCGTTAGGTAAAGGCAGTGGAAGGATGTGAGAGGCATGTGTTAGGTGGAGGGGAGTCTCAAAGGGAGATGTCAGAGCAAGGTAGGACCTGCTTAATTGCAACCTGGATGGCTGCAGGCAAGATGGCAGGGAAGGAGGGCGAAAGGCAGATGAGTTATCGATAGTTGAAGACAGAACAGATTCTATTTGCTAGAAGAGGCAGAGAAGTCAGCAGTACATATCTGCTGGAGATTTTACCCGGCCCAGGCAGCTCAGGGTTAGTTTGTGGGATTGCAGCGTGGATACTCAGTGAGCAGTCTCCATCCAGGAGGATCCCATGGCCCTTTGCCAAAGAAACTGGCTGAGTTATTACTTTTGCATCTCTAGAGAGAGTCCTCAATCCCTGGCTTTGCAGTGCAGTCTCGCCTGGTGTAATACATGACTTTGTAGTCACGTCCAGCTCTTCCTCTACTTCGAGCCAGACCAGGTGACTCAAAATCTGATCTTAAAGGTCCCATCCAACCCAGACAACTCTATGATTCTATGACTTTGCCACTACAACGCTAGAGACCAAAGTGAAGATCAGGTTGCTCTCTGAACCAGTTCTTCTGGATCGTGGCGACGGGAACAGCTTCATGAACAAGGTGGGCTAAAATCTACTGAAAGCAGTGAGAATGTCTTTTCCAGTGACTGCCAGGGTCATGGGACCAAACCACTAGAAATGCGTTATTTTAGTTGCTTGCCCAGTGACTCTGCGTGCACACAGTGGTCACAAGTTGTGATCCTCACACTTTAAAGACAAAATCTGGAAGAAAAAAAACAACCAGTGTCTTGTTATACAAGCACATGCAGTATACGGGTAGCATATGCCAGCTTACATTGCTTTATTGGCTCTCTGGTT
>JAHREE010000461.1:791841-858964 GCA_033628505.1 Tringa tobata | reverse complement strand
GTGAGGAAGAACGTGGGAACTCAGACCGAGCTCCCACGCAAAGACGCGGCCGTGAGGGCCCTGGCTGCTCGGGTTCTTCAGCACACTCTGGTTCAGGGGAGTTGTTTTTCCGAGCTGGCAGCTGCTGATGGATCCCTCTTCCCCCCTCCCAGTCTTTTCCTCTAATGTGTTTGTTTACCCGTTTCCCTGAGATTTATCTTCGCTCGAAGCATCACTCCTGAGATTTTATTAATCACCACCAAATAACGCAACAGGCAGGAGTTCATCTGGTAACATCCTGGATGGAGGGAAATCTTCCTTCCTTGCCTATGTTCCTGGAAACATCTCCGTTTTCGATGAACTAGAGTAGCACAATTTAAAACAAAACAAAACCACCTATGTAAAATTTCCCAGTTGATCCTTGGCGGGGAACAAATAACCCTCTGTCAATGACATGACAGATGGTGGTGTCCCCAGGGAAATAATTTGGCAGTGTGTTCCCCCCATCTTGCTATGAGCTGGTTAGATTGTCCCTTTAGCTCCTGTACGTACAGTGACTGATCTACATCAAGATGGATAAGGCTTTAACAACCTGTTTTTTCCATAAAATCAGCCCTACTTTGAGAAGGAGATTGGCTCAGAGGTCTCCTATGCATCCTGTGCCTACATGTAGTGGACATGCCACAGATGTCTTCAGTTTCTGTTTGAGACCCGGATCCAAACATAGATTCATCAAATGGTTTGGGTTGGAAGGGACCTTAAAGATCATCAAGTTCCAACCCCCCTGCCATGGGCAGGGACACCTCCCACTAGACCAGGTTGCTCAAAGCCCCATCCAACCTGGCCTTGAACCCCTCCAGGGATGGGACATCCACAGCTTCTCTGGCCAACCTGGGCCAGTGACTCACCACCCTCATAGTGAAAAATTTCTTCTTTGCAGGTTTTGGCTTTGCATTCAATCCCAATCTCCTTTGCTGTGTTTCTTCCCTCCCTGATTAATCTTCAAAAGCACTGGGAACCAATTCCTAGTTTACATGGGAAGATGTTTCAGCTCTTCCACACTTGCTCTATCTCCCTTCCCTCCCCTTGTTGCAAGATTGACTTTTCCTGCTGACTTTTCCTTTACTGAAGAACAGCTGGGAATGCAATAACTCTGTTTCCTTACCATAGCACTTTCTGAGACAAAACTCACCTGAAAACAAGCTCCATGCTTTGTCCCTTTCAAAGGGAACTGGCTGTACTTGGGGTGATACGTCCATCCGTAATTTCTTCTTTGATGTTTTTCCTTCTGCTTCTATCGATGGGGAATGTTGAATTTCCTTTTTTTTTTTTTTTTTTCTTTTCCTATTTTTTAATGACTCATCCCTCTGTAGGTGTAAAAAGGAGCATTATGCACTGCCGGGAGATATAATTTGTGACTCATGTAACCGTGGGCTCTATGCTTTTGGAGTGATAATTAAAAGGAGGGGGCTGGAGCTGCCCGGGGGCTAGGTAAGTATGAGGTTGGAATAAAGAGCCTTATCCTTCCATTCAGCAACTGACTGATAGAGCGAAACAAGGCTGAATATATAAGAAGGCTCGTTGAATTAAAGGTAAGCTTTGAACTTTTACGCATTGCCTGCTTCTCACTGGGTTTGCTGCGTTCTACCAGAATGTCCAATTACATACACTAATTAACACGGCAAGTCCAGAAATCACCAAAGCTATAGAAAGAGAGTCCGAAGTAGGAGAAAAGCACTGGGTTTCCAGGAAAACTCTTTCAGCCATTCTGCAGACCTGAAACCCAGCCAAGGGTTGACTTAAATGCAGAGCTCCCCTTCTCAGTGAAAAAAACCCCAAACTAGTGGAGTTAATATAGGTCAATTTTTTCTAGACACTTTGTGCTCAAGGTCCCTCCTGAAACAGGGTCCATATGTATGGTTTGATCAGCTTGGCAATACAGGGAGGCTTTTCTCTTTTCTGGTCCTCCCTTTTCTTGGCAAACAGTTCTGTGATTCTATGATCTAGTGAAATAACAGCAAATATTCACAGCGACTGAGATTCAGATCATACAGAGACTGCAGAAATGCCTCCAAGCCTCATTGGCTCCTGCTAATTGTGCTTTCCATGGAAGAAAGACAGAAGTAAAGGGATGCATCTCAATCTCTTGCAGCTGAGTTCAACACTGCCCTTCACATTATATATTTTTTTTTGCTAAGTCTGCTTTCCAGTGGTGTGTGCTGGGGATTTTCACTAATTATACATCTACAAGGAAGCTGTCTTCAGTAGGGAAAATGCAGTCCAGGTGTCTGGATGCTGGGAAATCTGGGATTTCTTTCTCAATCTTGTAGAGGTATCCTGTGTAATTCTAAACACTACTAAAGGTGAGTCACGCCACCTAATCTGATAATTAGTCGGAGTTATGTCTGCGGTTGAGGCATCTCATCTCAGCTATTTGTCTAGGTTTTCTGTGTAGATAGATTGTGGAAAGGGTTAGGCAGTTGTAGAACATAATTATTTTGGTATAAAACATAACCTCTTTAAGCATAATACAGTGTCAGCTATCCCAGGGAGAGTGACAATGTATAGGTTGATCTGCATACTCCAGCAGAAGACACCATTTTAAGTCCAGAAACCAATAGACCATGCTTGCATAACATCTTCTGAGATAATCACATCTGTCTTTGACGACAGTTTTTATCCCCAGGTGACACATTGATGTTATTGTGGATCTCCAGGTCCAAGATCTTGTATGAACTCAGATGCAGTTGGATGTACTTTTAAGCTCACGCTCATCCCTTGACCTGTAATGAAGGTGAAGGTAACCTACTGTAATGAAAGTAAGGGCATCCTACCACAAAGTGTCTCCACATTTCAGGAAAGGAGGTGTCTCAGAGAGTACCTGAAGCCTGCTGGGAAGTTTGACATTGATGTTACATGGAAGTTGCTCAGATATAGGTTGAGGTTCAGGATCCATGGCTGAAAACTCTAAGCTGGGGAGAAAAATATTTCCTGCTTTTTAACACCCTGGAGAGTTAAAAGGACCTGAAGAAGGAACCTGAACAGTCAGGCTGTTTGTCCAGTTTCACATTTTGAACGTTGTCTGGTTCCAGCTTTTCATTCCTTGTTACAAACATTCAGATCATCTAAATTTTTTTTCTCCTCCCTTCTCTCTGTGCATCGCTCAGCAATAGCAGTCAAAGCAGAAAGTTTTCAGCTCAAAATCACAAACATTTCACACCTGGATGTTGAATATTGCCTTACCAGAAGAGAGTCTTTGCTACTGGATGAAAAACATACCTCTAAAGCATACTTTCATTTCAAAACAGAAAAGCTTAAAGGGTCTTTGGTCTCCAGTCGGACTGTGTATTAAAAAGGGACTCTCTAGATAGAGTGACATTTTGGCACATTAATTATTTTGTAAAAAAGTCTTACACCTATTATGGAGTTTTGGGGTTTCTGAGATTGAAAGGATGTAGCTTTTTCTAGAATAACAATCTGTTATTACACCGTTGCCTGCACTTTTGGGGGCAGAATTTGTCTTGACATGCTCCTTTGTAGTTCTTTGTTCCTACTATGTGAGAGAGACCTCTCTCTCACCTCATATGGGGCAAACAATAAATTAATCTACAGAAATGAAGAACCAAACCCATCTGAATGAGAAGTTTCTTTTCATCAATATGAAAATTCCTTCCTCTTCAGTGATTCTGTATAAAAAATAACACTAAACACAATGACTTTCAGCTGAAGCAGAGACACTCTAAGTCAGTAAGTATATCCCAATAAGGAGAAAATACTTCTCTGAGTTTACTTAATAGAGCACTCAGCAACTGCATCAGCTCAGAAATATGTTTCAAGTTCATTTTAATGTTGTAGCACACTGAAAAATGCATTAAAGCTTTGAAGTAATGCTTGGCCTTGGGCTTTGAAGCCAGCTTGAGATAGATACTCAGCTCAGATACCGTGATGACAAGTGTGGTTTAAAATACCTAGAAAGAGATGAGATGTGCGGGCAGAACTTTCTAATGTTCCTCAAATTTGGCTCCTCATCACCTTTGCTATAAAAAGCTCAAGAGCAGAGAATGGATTTTCATTGTGCTCAGTGGACTTCACTCCAGTAGAACTTTAAGGTGCTGTTAAGGTTATTGCCTAGGTACCCAGGGTGTGAATGGTATGGGCTAGTATACCCCCGTCAAGGTATGCAGTCCCTCTCACATACGACATACCTCCTGGCATGTACACATACAATTTATCACGTATAATTTACATTTTAGCAACTCTTCTGGCTATAAAACTCTACAGCAAATTTCAGGGTTGATAAAAGTGAACTGCACTGGGAGAACCTCTGTAATTTTTTCTCTCATTTTTCAGGGAGAAGAGGAGGCATCTCACCATCCAAGAGCAGTGATTCATGGATTAATAAATTTGGTTGCCTTAAATGCCGGCTTCTTTCCTCAAGCAAGTCAACCCATCTGTAGTTCCTGCTCCTGTTTTTTTTTTGCCAACAGAGTTTAGGGCAGGAGAATTCTTACAGAAAACTCTGTAAAAGACTTTTTGCTAAAGCCAAGAGAAAAAGCACAAGTGCACAGTGGGGAAAAGAGGAGAATCAAACAGTTCTCAGACAGCCTCAGGAGGGTGAGGGCACTGGGGCTGAGAGCCTCAGCCCACATTAGAAAAATGAAACTTGCTTAAAGAAAAACCTCTGGGACACACGCCAGATGGCACATAGCAACATTCTTTTCTGTCATTTAGCTCTTCCACTTTCCAAAGCAAGGTATTCTCATCAGTAATGTTTGCTGGGGCAGGTCTTCGACCTGTACTATGTGTTGTCCCATGACTGAGAAGTGCACAGAGGAACAAACTCTTGGCATGGGCTGTTCTAAAAGTAGAATGGGACTCTTCACAGGATTCTTTAGTTTACTAATAAAGTTATATGCCCAGTGTTTAGCCTTTTTTTTGGATGATGGGATTTGACCCCACATCCATCAAAGGCATCTGTACCCTCCCCTGAGCTGAAGGATACAGAGGAAGGGATAAAACTCTCCATTTTCTGTGTTTCTCCTGCTTTATTTTGTCCCCCCACACCGTGAGAGGGACCTCACAGCTCTCCCATCTGCTGGATCCAGAGCAAGTGTGTATGCATGTGGGAATTGAGAGTATCTCTCCCTTTAAAAATCAGTGTCTTGAGAAATGAGGCTGAATAAAGGCGCTGCGGAAAAATGAAGCAAAACTAAAACATTTGCTTCTGCCTCTGTATCAAAGACTCAGCTTTAATGCAACAGTGAAAAGTCCACTCTCCCACACTGACTACAATTATATTTTCATTTGCCCTGACTTGGCTGTGACCTGCTCTTGCTTAATGCGGAGTTAGTGTGGTAAAAAATCGATAAAGCCGTATGAGAGTGGCTTTAGCCTGTTGGTTTTTTGTTTGTTTGTTTATTTGGTTTTGTTTGTTTGTTTTTTTTGTTTTTTTTTTTTTTTCCCAGGGAATTCATTAACTCCTAGCACTGCTGCCTTCCACCTGAAACACCTCTAATCCACCATCCCTCCTGACAGCTTTTCTCATAATAACTGTGTCCTGTTTGCTCTGTGGCTCTTTGATCGGCAGCTGTTTGGGAGGGGTCCTCTAATTCTTTGATCCTTTTCATTTCAATTACCAATTTTTTGTATTGGTAATTCTGTTTGGCAGGCAATCTCTCGAGTCCAGCATCCTCTTGTCTAACCCAGTGATTTAGAGGAAAGTGGAAGGAACCCAGCTGAGGGATGAAACAACCTGTGATAAAGTTTTCTCTACATACCTGTAATTTACAGTCTGCATCATAACACAAACCTGGAGCCCCTTACAGGGAGATTGGATATTTTTTAGCTTGTCTGAAATACTCCTGGCTTTCTTAGCAGATGTATGTTTATTTAAGATCCTGACGCCAATCAAACCTGCTGCAGTGATTTCCACAGTGATTTTTGTCACATCCATTAGGGGAGAGGATTATCATCCCATTAGAAGCTGTGGAAAAAGATGGCCTAGGAGGAAAAGGAGAGAAGAGAATTAAATCAAAGAGGCATAGATGCTTTAGAGGAGGAAGGGAAAGTGTGCTGAGAAATTATTACTAACCTCTTAGTTACCAAATTATTTATCTGTGCCACGCTTTCCCTGTCTGTAAAACAGGATAATTGTGCAAGCTTTTTAAATTATTTGAGACTTGGGTATGAACAATCTCATTAAATATCGAGACAGCACACTAGTTATTTCTGCCATGAAATAAGACACACATCATATACCAGCAATAAGCAGAAGTTGTCCCTACCCTTGGCAGGGGGGTTGGAACTAGATGATCTTAAATATCCCTTCCAACCCAAACCATCCTATGAATCTATAACTTAAAAAGGAAGACTCGGATTCTGAGAAAATTTTTCAAAAGACAGTCTTTCTCAGAAACCCTGTTTTTTTAGGCTTCTATTTTAATATCTATTTCTGTATTAATTTCTACAAAACCTGTTTTTAAAACATTGGCATTTCCCTCAAAACACAATTTTGATGCTTCAGCCCAGTTCAAAAATAACACTTTCATTACTCTGAGTGGGAGCATGAGGATAAATATCCTAATAAGTAGAAGGGACTGTGTCATTCCAGCAATAGAGGCCAGGAAAATATTTAAAACAAACAGACTCTTATAACAGTGGGATGTTGTTGAATTTAGCTCTCCTTATGCTCCCAATGCACAGAGGCCCAGATTCAACCCACCTGGTTTTAAGCACTGAAATGAAGTACCTACATTATGGGGTTATTCAGCTTCCATCAATGACTGATGAGTGCCTTCCAGGGACAATTCAGTTCATCAGTGGCCGGACTTGCCATCTGGAGGTCCCTGATTCTCATTATTGATTTCAGCAGGACTAGAGTAAACGCTGGTGGCAAGAGCCTACGTTTGGACAGGATGGGTGTAAACTTCTGCTCGGTTAAAAACATCACTCAGACATGAATCGACTGCTCTCTAACTTAGAAATAACAGTACAGCCGTGGGTTGATAGCCACACAGCCTTCTTATGGGCTGAAGTCGGTCTTGGTAATAGTTTGCCTTGGCTTCCTAGCAGATGGGTCATTAATGTGATTGATACTGATATCACATCATCAGAGCGAACTTAGCTGGGCTATTAAAACTAATTGCTTGTCAGGATGAGCCAGAAACAATTAGCAAGAGACACTGATTGTGTCAGAGGGGATTTATCCTTCTATCAGCTCAAAAGACATCATGGCTTTCAACTCTTCTGGCACCTTGGTTGAGTGGCAGCCAAACTGAAGGCTGGGCAAAGAACTTAGAGGCAATTCAGCATAAATAATAAAGTCAGATGAGCAAGCTGGTTAAATCTGTCCATATTTATTTAGTTAATTTTCTCCTTCACTAGGTTGGGCTGTGGAAAGCCTAAGAAACCACTGTTAAACAGAGGTGTGAGGTGCAGAAGGGACTGCTTAGGAATATTTAAGTCATGTCTTAGAAGAGTGACATGTCCGTACTGCCTCCTCAGGGTGTTGCCTGATGGGCTTATAAACAGTCACTGGGGGGGGAAAAAGCCACCAAAGCAATTTGTTCTTCCAGAAAAGAAAGGTGCTACCAACAAAAAGAGATTTTCTGGAGGCATTTTTCGAACCAGAGGTAGGTCTGACCCTGCAGTATTGCAGATTTTGGTGATGGAATGACAATTATTTTTTCTTTTTTATTGAACACAATATTGGAGCCCTGACCCACTGCAGGTATTACAGAACCACATTATGCTTTCCCCACCGCATTACACATTTTAGCCCTGAGGCAACAGCTAAATTCAGTCTGGGGCTATTACATTTTGCCTGTATTTGAATTTTGCTGCACTTCACAGTAAAGCCAGGAAGAATTGCTAGTTTGACCTCTGGAGCACATTCATCTGCCATTAGAGGTGGATGGTCTTTACTGCATGAAAAATGTCCCATGAAGGCAAGTGAGAACCTAGAAATAATGTCAGTCTCTTGGTGCCCTGCATCTGGTGCCCTGTTGGCAACAGCCCCCATGCTTCCAAATCCCTTTTTAAATAAATGAGGTTCCTCTTTAATATAAATAGTGTTTGCCCCTGCTTCTCCAAATGGAAAGCTGTTCTAATCAGCTGCAACCTCCTTCTAATTTCTGTCCTGCATTTATATTTAGGTCTATTTGTTCTTTTGCCATTAATGTCCTTTAGTTCAAATAGTTCTCATTCCTTGGCATTTCCCCCCCAAATGTATTTATAGACAGCGATCAATTCATGCCCAGCCATTGCTTTGTTCAGCTGCATGAACTTAGCTCAGAGAGTCATCTCATTAGGTCAGAGAGGTTCTCCTTCCCCTGAAAACCCTTGCAGTCTTTGTTGCATGAGGTCACGGTGGGATTTGTGAACGCAGATGATTGGAGCTGCACATGATGTTCCTTATAAAGTTGTACCTGAGACTTGAATAATCTAATTCACTCTTTATCTCCTTCCAATCAATGGAAAGAGATAAAGGAGATAAACCAGTGGAATATCAATGACTGCTTCCCAGGGCTGCATTTGACACTTTTAGTGTAGTTATCCGTGAATAACTAGAGTGGAGGCATTTTTCTTGGCGCAAGTTACTCTAGACTCCCTTGACTCAACAGAAAGTGAGTCAATAAAATCAGTGCTGTTTAAGGTGCTATTTATTTTTCTCAACTAGAAGAAGACACCAGCATTTGGTTTGATGATTCGTGTTACTGACTCTGCCAATACCGAAAGTCAATCTTTATTGACTAAAAAGGGATTTGGGGGTGATTAGCCTGTGATCACCTGTGTTGCAGACAGTGAATGTTAAATGAGAGACATCTCACCCCACTGAGTTTGATTAACATCCTCAGGACTTTCTTCTCCATCATTTCCAACTGACTGACTTCCTCCCTGGAGCACATGTTCTTGCTACTGGTCCTTGCAGCTCATGGTGTTAAATTTCATCTCATTTTGAATGCTTTTATCCTCAAGGTCATTTGTTTCTCTCTTTGTGATTGCTTGATCTTTCTTCCTTGGAAAGATGCCTTCTAAATTTGTGTATCGAAGTGAGGATTATCCTGCTTTTTGCATCATCATGATTAATGAAAAAAATAAACAAATTCAATCCTAGGACTGATCTTTGGGTGAACTAGCTAATAACCTTTTTCCAGCCTGATGCTTCTCTGACAGTCCTATTTTTCTTTCATTCTTCCTTCCCCTCTCTACCTTTTCCACTACTTGTATTTGTCTTGATCTCCTGGGAAATATGAGTAAGAGCAGCAAAGTGGAAGATCTCCCTTTTTGAGTGGCAGTACTTTACACCATCTTAAATTGCTTGGGGAGCTGCACTGGAAAACTCAGACAGAGTTCACACTGCGCTTGTGACATTCCAGAGCAGGTTTTGCTCTCTGTGTCTCTGGTCCTTTTCAGCTTCCTTTTTTTATTCACTTCCTCACTGACCCAGTGAAGTCCAGAAGGGACGATGCGATGTTCTGGCATGGAGCACTTTGAACTGTAATGGGCTGGAGACCAGATGAAATGATAATGACCACAGAATAACAGGTTATCTAGGGCTAGAAGGGAACTCTGGAGGTCTGCTCCAACAACCTGCTCAAAGCATGGCTGATCTTGAAGGTGATTTCATCTTCACAGTCAGATAAGAGATACCATTCAGAAGATTCTGGGAAGGTTGTGAGTTAGAACAGAAACTTTTCTGATAGTATATCATCTAATAAGAATTATCTTTTTATCAATATGAATTATTTCTCCTTTAAATATCATAAATGAAAATATATGCGCTTTTTTTCTGCCTTCTGCTCTGTTTTCCTTTTTTTTTTTTCTATTTGTTTCTTCATTTTGTCCCTAGCTAAATGAATGCAAAAAGAAAATATTGGGGGAAAAACAGAAAAAATATTTTGAAAACCTATTTTCCACTGAAGTTGAGAAAAGGGAATTCTGTTTGACTTTTTTTCCTTTGCAAAAAAAGCAAACAAGAATAGCTTTAGGACTTTCTCATGAAAACCATTTTCATCAACCGAGTCAATGTGGCGGTCTGCAAGAACCTTGCAGTGGTCTTCTGAAGTTTTCAATATATGGACTGTTATGGCTTATTTTGTGCTTTGATTTTTTGAGACACCTTTGTTCTTCCAGCTCAAGGTCAAAGTCCAAACTAGGCAATTGGGAAAAAATTGAAAAAGGAGAGGAGACACTTCAGGAAGAGTGAACACAGGCTTCCATCTAATTTATGGAGTAGCTTTATTTTTTTTATTGTGTTGTTTATTTCTCTGCTATTCTTTTTAATTAGAATAGCAATTGATTTTCCATTGTCAAGAATAACTAGGTTCCAATCAGCAGAGTCCTGAATATTAAGTAGACTTAATTTTTTTATATGGAACCCATAACAATGTTAATATTAAAATGTCATCAGTCTCGCTGAGATACATAATGAGCATGAAATGAACATTTTTTTTTTTGTCCCCCTCTTTTTGCAGATCTAATTTAAATTACAAATGTTCTTGATAAAAATTGCACAGACTAATTCGGATATCACAGACAATTATTTCCAGTTTGGTGAGGAAAAAAAAAAGTCTCCAAAAGAAAACAAATTTGGAGAGGACTTTCACACTAAGTGCGATGGGTCTGAAATGTTCCTGACTCTCATGGGCCCATCAAGAGGGGTAGTTTAAAAAGTTAAATACTTCTCCTTTAGAAATGACTTCTCTCTCTGGGGAACAAATCCAGATTGATTCATCTTTATCAATTTATCCTCTGAATATGTATATTCTAGAACAAGACACCCTTGTTTCAAGTGAACTTAAATTCATTTCAGATTCATTTGTCATACGACTTGTTTACTGTGGAACAACAGCATCTGCAAAGTGTGTTAATTGAGAATGTTTTTTCTACTTTAAATTAACATCCTGACTCTATCTAAATGAACTGTGATGTGCAGACTCTGTACGCTGTGAATGAACTTTGCTGTTTGTTTCCTAATGTAAAGGGATGCATTTCATACCAGCTTGATGGGTTTTCAAAAACCTGTAGCAACGGGGTTACTAGAGGTCTGCTACACTGGAAATGGTATTGTCACCACACAGAGATGAAGTATTACTACTTTTCATGTGGATATAGTTATACCTCTAGAGAAGTACTTATATCCATACAGACAATGCCTGAAAAGCAAGGAGAAAATCAGAACAAGTGGCTAATAAACCTGTCTGAATGCTTTCCTCGAGTCTCTCTGCAGCATGCATTTTGCATTAAAGAATGCCCAACTGTAGTAATTATACCTATAATTAAAGTAGGTCTTAGGTGCTTATTCCTTCATGACAGGGTCTATCTTTTTATTAGCTGATCATATAAACTCATTTATACATGCTTATTAAGTAGCACCCAGAACAATAAGGGCACTGATTTATAGCTAGCTGCTGCAATGAATAAAAGCTATTAACAGACTTTGGTGTTGTAGTCCCAGATCATCCAAAGGACACAACAAAATCAGGAGAAGCAGGGTAATTTTCTGCTGCTGCCAGTCCTTGATGTGTTCCTCCTCCCTTATAGGTTTCAGTTTGCTTTTAAAGGGAGACTAGATGTCTGGCTCAGGGTCACCTAAGGTGGGATTTGTCTCATATGGGTTACTCTCTGAGAATTATTATTATTATTCTTTTTTCCAGAAGAGAGGGATTTTGGAAAGCTAGGGGAGGTCAGGACACCTCTCAGCCAGTCGACAGCAGACACGCATCCAAAATGCCATCAGCTCTCTGGTTAGCAGTTGGTGTGGTTCCAGTCTGGTGTTGGGAGTCCAGATTGGACAGAGGCTCTCCAGCTCAAAAAAAAATACGTATTTGCCATTCCCATTAGACTTTCCATGACACATGGGCTGCTACAGGACTCTTTCGTTTGGACACAGAAAAGACCAGGAATAACCATAACGATTTGATCCTTTATTGATCCGAGGGCATCACTAAGTCTCTTTTATGCCAGTGTCCCAGCCACTGGGGAGCAGAACTGATAGCACTGGAGAAAAAGGAGCAGAAAAAAAGACGTGAAGATCTGATCAGGCAGAGAGGTGAGGCTGATAGATATCCCTTGAAAGCATCTGCCAGGTAGAGACAGCTCAATCCCGTCATTCAGTGAGTGGGCTGCAGGCTTCAACCCACGCTACCATGTCATTATGTCTTGTTGTTGGAGGATGACGTCTTTGTGCATTTGAGGTTCTTATTTAACCAGTGTGTGTCTCTCTGGATTTGAAAAGGAAAACACGGTCGTCTTCTCCTTGTTTTACCTTGGAGCTTCTCAGCAGAAAATAGATTTGGAGTGTCTTCCCCTATAGATCAGGAAATGGAAAATCCTCTCTGTAACTGTTCTTCTAAAAGATAATGTAGGTTCTGTCAATCTAGTCCCAAATAGTTATTTATAATGGACTTCTGAAAAGATCAGTTTCTGGCCCTTCACTGTTAAACATTTTTCCTCAGTTAGTTGCCAAGAATAAAATGCAACTATCAAATTTTATAGATGTCACTAAGCTTTGGGGATGGGATTTTCGGTATTGGTGACACATGGATCATTTGGTAAAATATGTTCAGATAAATAGTGTGTATTTCAACGAGGTCAAAATTCTACATGCATCTAAGAGCAAATAAGGCAGATCAGTCATCCATCAGTGACTGACTTCATCCTACAAATTAACATATAGAGTGGATTGATTCTTTATAGGGTTTGTACCAAGCAGTAACTCTGAGAAAGACTTATGGCAGATAATCAGCCAAATATGAGCTCCTACTTCAGTGCAGGAGCCAAAAAGGACTAATGTGATTCCTTGAGGCATAAACGTGGATCTTCAGTTTGGCTGAGGTTGTGTTAATTCTGTGTTTGTCACTGGTGAGATTATGGCCTGGGTTACAATGGGAAGAAGTTGATAAATTGGAGAGGGTTCAGAGAAAGGCTACCAGAATCATTAAAGGCTTGGATTTGGCTTAAAATAAAATGAACAGAGCCTTCTTATTAGAGAGAAGGTCAAGAAATTGTTTGATCACAGTCTGTAAAAATTTACATTGGGACCAGACTATTTAGCATGGCCAACAAAGGTATGGCAGCGTCTATCTGGAAACTGAAGCTAAGCAAATTCAAAGAAGAAAGCTGATTCAAGTTTCTTCTTAATATTAAATATAATCAATGGATAGAATTTTTTTAAGGCTTACTGAGCAGCATAATTCATCATTGCCAATTTCTAAATCAGGATGGAACACATCTTAGAACTGTGTGAGAATATAAACAAGCATTGACTCCAGTAAATCATCTGGATATCAGGCTGGCAGCAAAAAAAAATATATATTGGAACACAAAGAACTTTGACTACTCCTGTGCAGGGCTAACTCTGTGTTCTGGAAATGTAGGACTAGGTGCATGTCATAAATTGTTCAGACTTTTCTCTTCTGATCCCCTGAATAAAAGAAAACAAAAGAATTTATCCACAGGATCCAACAATTCCTGGATGAGCTGGAGAATACTATTAGAAAGGCAAAATAATATTAAAGGTAGAGTGTCCTGCAGTGAAGAACATTCTATGGCCTCTGATAGTCTATCACCATATCTAGTTATCTAAACTGCTGAACTGATTCTTTTTCCCCTCGTGTAGTGGGATTTTACAATTTCCTTTCTTCTGTGCGGATCAAAATTCGGGTCTCCCTTTTCTATTTTGAAATGTCCAGGGACCTATATTTTTCAGAACTCTGATGCTGTCAAATTTGCTTTAAACTCCTCACTGGCTTTCAAGGAACTTTAGGAGGCGATAGGCAAACATAAGATTCAGATAAATAGGAAAAAATCTCACTTCTTTAGAAAGCTGCTCTGGGGACACATTTTTAAAAAATGTGAAGAAAACCCCCTTCTTGGTCAAATTAAAAATTATTTCAAATTCTTATCAGGCCTGAATTTGCCGGGGTAATTTTGTGTGTGTGTGTATGTAACTGGGCAAAACAAAGTAAGAGGCAGAAAAAGGCAGACGTGATTCAGCTTTTGAGAATAATCTTTAATGCAGGAGAACACAGAGGGTGAAAGGATGTTGAGGAACTTCTTCGCATGCCAGGATTTCTGGAAGGATCTCCATTTAACACTACTCCTAGCACCAAGAGTCCCAGTCCAGTGCTGGTGTCCCCATGTTCTCCTGCAGGACTGCTATTAATGCTCTTACGTCTTAACATGAACAGCAGGGGACAGAACAGTTGTTAGTCCATGAAATATGAAAGCAAATGACAGCACACAGAGACTGAACTTCAACTCTGAGCAGAAAAGTGGCTGCTAACTTGCAGGTAATGAATACTTCAGCACCTGAAAAACAATGAGGTGTAGTATCGTCCTGGTCCGTTTCTGGAGATCCAGGTCTTGGAGCCTACACAATATCATGTGCTATGTTACTGCTGGGAAGAAAGCCCATGTGTCTTGGCCGCTAGCCTGGTGCACTAGCCATCAGGTTACTGGAGCAAATCTTTCCAAGCCTGAGTTTAGGCACTGCTTTCTGCACGGTCTATGGCACAGCCCTCTGGCAGATGAAGTCCCATCTCCAGCTCCTTTCTGCTTCCAAGGACCCATATGGAGCTGCAACATCAAAGTTTCCAGCAATGAAGCTCAAAATTTAGCAAAAGCAAAAAGGGATAAGAAAGGGAGGTAATGAGGAAACAGGTCCTCTGGGGTAAGTTCAAGGGACCTCCTCCCTTCTCAAAGAAATGAAACAGAAACCTCAATATGAAGCTTCTAATGGTCAGGTCAGCCAGTAGCACCCCCACTTCCAGCAGAGCTCGTTGTCTGTCATGCCTCCAAGCCCCAATAGCAGTGTGGTCCCCACATATTGACCCCAGTGCAGCGACCAGTGCCACCACAGACAGCAATGCTCTAGGTGCCCTTGTTAAAGACTCCCTGACAGTGAGATAGTCCAGGGTGGACGGATGTGGACAAGAAGATGCAACTTCACATTTTAATCATTTTGTTATTTTTTTAATTACTCTCCCTTCTTGGGAAGTGGTAACAGATGCATTGGCCAACAATGGATTTCCACTGCAGGTTGATGGCAGGTGTCTGTAGCATGGGAGGAACTCGGAGTGCCATGAACAGTCTGGCCGAGCTGTTCACCTTCATGCACTTGGGAGAAAAGTTGCCTATTCCATGTAACTCTTGTGATATCCTCTGAATGCCTGAGCACTCTCTCAAAAAAAGCATAAAACCAGCCATACTTTGTCAGATAAAGGCCCATCTAGGCACTGTCCCATCTCTGAGTGACCAAAAGCAGACTCTAAGCATGGGAAGAGCATAAATAGAGAGTGAGTAGCAAGAGGATCTTTTTTTTTTTTTTTTCTGTAGTCTCCCACTGTTCAGTCATTTTTATCCCTGAGACTTCCAGAGACAAAGATGCTTTCTGTGTCCTAGCAGCCTTTGATGGATTTATCTTCCCCCATTTGTTCCATGAACTCAGCTAAGCTTTTAGCATTCATCATATCCTAGGACATCTTAACTGCACTTCGAATAAAGAGCCACCTGCTTTTCTTTCTTCTGACTCTTCCTGCAGATGACCTCTCGTCATCACACTGGGGGAAATAGAACAATTAACCCTTACCCATTGTCTCCAAGCCACTCATGATATACTCCATCAAACACAATAACTTCTGAGTTGGTAGATCATTTGCTTAGTGAACCCTGCAGGCTTGGCAAGGGCATTTGAGCTTTCTGTGTGAAACCCCTCCCTACGGCTCTCAGAAAACCCTGCTGTCAAGACTTGGTAGCACGTAGATCCTGGGAAAAACTTGCAAGGAAAAAGAGAGTTTGGGGAAACACAATGTAGTCTGCCATTAAAAAGTGATATATCCGTGTTTAAATTATATCACGGTGATGATCAAGCACGTATTTACCTGCCAGAATACATTTTTTGGGTCTCTGATGTAAAGATTTGGCATTTGGAAAGCTGTAGTTGTTAAAAAAATAACACACTTGTCAGCAGCTCTGAGTCAACCTGATGGAGCTGATCAAACAGCTTATCAGAAAAAGATGCAAACTCAGATTAGAACCTCGGGAAAGTAAATGATGGAGATCCTGGCAAGTTGCAATGATCACAGGGTGTGTCAAAGAGTTTTAGCCATATAAGAATATTTTTGTGTTCTAGCGTGAGCAGAAACCGTGAGATAATATGATAGCACAGACCATTGAGCTGTAAGTGTCCCACACCCCAACTTGGTGATGACTGATAAAAAAATCATCCTTTCTTTAGACACAGGTGTAAATCTACTACTGCTGTTTATCTTTGTTTTAAACTCTGAGTGCCAGAGCACTCAGGCATTTGAAGGCTTGGGTTTTGGTGGCTTTGCAGCCTGAAAAAAAGTTTAAATCTCCTGTTTTGATGTAGAGAAGAGAAAAGCACCTCTTTATTTCCCCAGGGAAGGAGTTGCAGGGTCAAGTGGAGGGTGTAGATCTTTGTGAGCTGGTACTCAGGAGGCCAGAGAGGTGTCTTGGGTGCTGCCCCTGTTCCCAAGCTCAGTGTTGCAGCCCATCAGATCTCAGGCATGCAAATTTTCTAGTGAAGTGGCAAATCCCTTAACAATCTTCAACAGGCTGTGAAGCAGAGGGCCTTAATTGCACAGTGTCTTGGGCTGCCTGTCAGCTGTTGACAAAAGGTGGGTGCAGAACCTGCTGCTTATTGATGAGGTGAACATGCTTGTCTTTGGCAGGATATAACTGGATGATTGCTTGCCAAGCAAGGGTGGCTATAGAAGCCCAGCTGCCTCCCCCAGGCAGGGCAGAGAGACTGTGCCATGTCAGAACTGGCATTAAGGGGATGCAGCAGGACACCATCAACTGCACTGATTTCCGCCCCCCCCCAACCCAGAGGGCTTGGAGCAAAGGGCTGAAGCAATCGATATCCTAAATGAATGAGCATAATTGATTCGGGCAAACATTGAGTTGAGAGGGGGTGGTTTGCTCCTCCAGGACAACCATTTGGGTTGCTACACTGCAATTACAGGGTTTGGGCCAGATGAGCATTGCACTGTCACCAGCCCAGAGTCAGAGAATCATAGAGGGACCTTTAAAGGTCATCTAGTCCAACTCCTCTGCAACGAGCAGGGACATCTTCAACCAGATCAGGTTGCTCAGAGCCCCATCCAACCTGGCCTGGAATGTTTCCAGGGATGGGACATCCACCACCTCTCTGGGCAACCTGGGCCAGGGTTTCACCACCCTCATTGTGAAAAATTTCTTCCTTATATCTAGTCTAAATCTTCACTCGTTTGGTTTAAAAGCATTGTCCCATGGCTAGAGGAAGATCCTGAAGAGGGTTACAAGGGGGGAAGATGCTGCCTTTTGTCACTCTGCCGCTCTCCCATACATACAAAGCTTTTAACATTGGTATTTTGTATGACAGAACCAGGGGGCTTCAGAAACCAAGGCCAGTCTTTGGGGGCACCTGCCATTTTACAGACCAGTCTCCCTGGCATGCTTCACTGAGCTACTGCTGATTAAATCCAGCACAGCTCTCCCCAGACTCAAACCCTCTGGAGTATCCTGTAACATGGAAATAGAAAGGAGTTACCGAATTCTGTGGGAGGATGATTGATGGTGAGTCAGGGCTTTGCTGGGAATTGCCAGGGCCTGCTGAGTGAACTTCCAGCTCAAAAGTAGTAATAAAAAAGAGAAAGTGTGTGAGAATAATTAAGGAGAAAGATTTAGAGAGGGAGAGATCGAAGAGACAGGCTTGGAGTGATAAAAGAATTATCCAGCTGTAACAAGCAGACTAAGCCCCCTGAAGAACACAATGAAATGTAATAATAAGAGGGAGAGAAGCGAAAGGTGAAGGTTATTATAGCTGAAATATTTAGACGATCTTATTACATGTCAGTTAGCTTATAAGCTTCAGAATATATGTCTGGGACCTCCATCATCCCATAATGTACCTTGGTAACTAGGGACAGACTTAAAATACTGAATATGGTCCCTATGGCTCCTTTTTCAAGTACCCGCAAACCAAGGAGGTAGGCAGAGGAAATGCAGATGCATGGTGTGTGTTTCAGATGCCAGCAACCTCTGCCTAGCCCTTCCTGAGCTTTTCCACCTGGGGAATCAGCTGGCAGAAAGCAGCTTGTGTACCTGGCCAGGCAGGATGAGAGAGGCAGGAGTCCACGTGGACAGGTCTACAGGCACCTGCCAGCCTGGGACCTGCAATGCAATACAGCCTGTAAGCATCCCTCAACGCCATGCTGTCATAAGAATTTCTTCAAATTCCTGGTTTCTGTGATATCCAGGACATGGAAAGAAAATGGGATAATGCCATTTCGCTATTTCACAGTGAAATGGAGAAGAGTTTAGCAGGAACCGTTTAATTAAATACTTTCTCAACACAAACGCTTCTCTAAGGTAGCCTGTATAATTTTCACTTTTATTTTGAAAATGCCTATATTTTCAAAGAAAATGAATATCATAGAATCACAGAACCATAGAATGGTTTGGGTCGGAAGGGACCTTACAGATCATCTAGTTCCAACCCCTCTGCAATGGCCAGGGACACCTCCTAATAGACTTCCCTCAAGCACTTCCAGGGATGGGGAGGTTTTTGTTTCCAATCTTGTCTTCAAAGTGGAAACATTTCATTCTGAACATTGAGAAAGGTTAGAATATTTTGAATTTTGCAACTTGAACTGAAAAAAAAAATCATAATTCCCTAAATTGCTCCTCTATATATTTTTTAAAAATATTCAGAGATATACATTAACTGTAGCGACTGGAGATGGAGTTGTGTAGGATGTAGCTTGGGAAGACTGACTATGGAAATCAGGCAGTTCTTAAATCGCCTTTGGAGAGTTTTCCCTGACTGTGAGCTGCTCATCTCCTGGGAAAACTCCAGTGGTGTACACATCAGAGAGAGGATATTCTTCTCCTCTTCCCTCCTGTACCCCATCAGATGTAGTAATCTCACCCTAGGACACACCTACAGTCATGATCCTCCCTCCATACCTCCTGTCATGATCCTCCTCCAACAGCCCACGGAGCAGCCTCTCTAGATGTTTGTTACTGGTTTGTTATCAAGGCCATGATAGATGTTGTTAGACTGGGATGCTAAAGCTTTGCAAGAGAAATTGTGGTGAAATGAAAACCAAGAAGAAATTAAAGAAGCAGCCAAAAAGCTAATAGCACTAATATCACAAAGCTTTTTGTCAATATTTTTCCTTATTGCCCACTACAATCCATTTTCAGGGATTGTAACTTCCTCTAAGAAGAGTGGTAGAAATGCATCCCACCAGTATTCAGATCCTTCCAGAACCCCAGATATTTACTCACTGTGCCTTGGGGCATAGGAAGCAAGTGGAAAAGTTTATATCATCTGCAGCCGAGCTCCCAAAGCTGGGAGGAATCTTCTTTGTTTTGAGGTTGCCATTCCTGTTTATTTCTGTGTTTATGCAGAGCGCATTCCATCTGTTTATCTGAACGAAATAAGTTAGAGTGATTTGATTAGGCAAATAAAGTCTTTTGAAAGGAGAAAAAAAAACCCTCAACACAATTGCTAACAGCTCTTTAATCCAGCAGAGAGACTTTTAACAAAAGCCAATGTTTGGAAGCAAGGTTAGAAAAATTCCAATACCAAACAAGGCAAACATTTTAAATACGTGTAGAGATGAACAATTATATATATATATAAACATTCTCAGGAGAAGTAATGAATTTATTTCTTTTCTTCATGCCTTTAAATCAAGGCAGGTGCCCTTATAGTTCAGCTTCAGTGAAACTTAAAAGCCTGGACTGATGATGGGCAAATGAGATGACAATACCTTACCCTGTGATGCTGTCATGCAGGTAAGAAGATATAGACCTAAACTCTGAGAACTGCGTCCAACTTAATTAACTTACCATCTGTAACTTAGGTGACTCATTCTAGATAAGTGTCTCAGCTCCTTCTGTAGTCAGTAGAGAGAAAGAGACACTTCCAGGGGGCGATTTATCTTATACTTACTTGGCAGCTAAGGTATCTGAGGTGAATCCTCCTCTGAAGGCCTTTATATCTCTCCTCTAAACACAAAGACCTCACAAATATATGAAATTAAATGTCTTGTTCAAGAGGGTGAAGCTTCATAAAATGGACCCTTTCAAGAGGCAAAGAATTTGCTCTGATCTTCTAATGTGATTATTTGTCTTGCTGGCCAAGTCAGATGATGGCTTCGTAGTTCATTAAGACAGAGTAATGAAAGGGAGACAAATAAAGGGAGACCCAATATTTTGGATGCCGTTGTTCAGAATTGTAAAAAATACAGAGCACTTTGGGATCATTCTGGGAAAAGGAACTTCAAGGATATTAAATCACTGCATTTCATTATCTAGATGTCAGTCATAGCACTCTAGTTAAAACTTCAAACAGGCTTTTAGTATAAACACTCATTAAACCGCGAGAAGAATAATGGATAATTGTGATCAGTGTTAGAGAGTGTTAGATCTTTTCTGTGTCTTTAATTACTTATGCAGTCAGCAAATGATGTTACATTTCCACACAGTCCCTTTATGAAACGTTCAAAGATGATCTCAGTTGCTTCTGTTTTTCTACTTGGAAATATCACAAGGAGTTTACGCTGTCTGAGCATTTGCCCATAAAGACTGATTCACGGGAGAACGTAAAGTCAACAACCAAACAGAGTTTGAAAGGTTTAACAGCTTTTATGCTTAGTCAATAATTTGATGTTTCTCAAGGAAGGCTGGATTTAGGAGCTCTGCCAAGATTTTCAGATGAAAGGCGGCTCTTCAAATATTCTTAAAATTAGATAACCCAGTGGCTATATGGCAAACTTTCCAGCTCAGACAAGGCTCAGACAAAGCATGCTCTGCAGAGCGGAGGGTGATGTTGTGTGCTCAAGGAATCTGCTGTGTTAATGCTCTGCCAGACGTGCTCGGCTCAGCTGCTGGTGGGGTATTGTGCAAACAGAGAATAACCCTGGGACAGAGTACACCCTGATGTGGCTGCTATAAACGCCACAGAGGAGCAGGGCCCACAAGATCTTCGAAAAGCTGCATACAAAAAGCTGATTTGGACTTTCCTTCTGCCAGGGGGGAAAGTATTTTGCAAGAGACATGGACATGGACATCTTTGGTTCTGTTGCTGCTGCCTGCAGACACCAGCAGGAGCAGATCTCAACCACCAGCAAATGTTCTTCAGGCCTGAGTGACATCTTTAACCCTGGCTGATGGGTCTATTTTGTCTGACCACCACCTCCACCATGCAAGGTTTGCTGGTGGTACGGGTGTGACATGGAGGTTATTTTTACCCTGTAGATGACATTTTGCAGTGATGGCCCTCACCAGGGATACATTGGTGGCACTGGTATATGTGCTTTGAGTTGTCAGGGCAAGACATGCTCAGCCCCTGTGTGTAGTCACAGTCTGTAAATTAAATTAATAAAATTTTATAATTTTAATAATTAACAAAATTAATTTGTGTTGCCCGAATGCAAGGAATGGGGAAAAAGCAAAACTGGATTGTTCTCCTTCCTCTAGAATAGTTTTCCCCATCTCAGTCTCTCACAACAATGTGGGGTTTGAGATGGGGGATGCATATTCTGCCTTGCAGCCTCTCCCAGTGGTTTCAGAGCAGCTCAGTAGCCCTAAATGCTAAAAAATGGCTCACAGTGAGATGCACTTGTTAGCCAAAGAGGTGGCAGCATTTCCTTACCCTGAGTGGCAGAGTTATTGGACTGAGACTTGATGGTCTCCTTGCCAAATCCCAGCTCCCTTATCTCACTAATTACAGATGGAAAGTAGTGGAAACAGCCCAGAGTAATTTTCAATAAAAGAGGCTGTAATCTTTGATTAAACTTTCTTTGTTTCTCTGAACTGCAAGGCAGGAAACACAATCGTAGCTCCACATTGTAGCCTTTACATCTTGAAAAATAAATAAGATTCTCACTTGGAAAGGGGCTCCTACATCTGTGGCAAACACTGGATCCCCGAGGGGAAATATTCCCTCCTGTTTTGGGTGCACACTGGAAGATCTTCTTAGGGTACCTTGGGTGCTCTAAAAGGTCAATGAACTCTGGAAAATTTGAACTGGTTATGGACTCCTCATTAAAATGGCACCTAATATATATTTTAACTTTGAGATTATTCCATTTCCAGGATCCAATTTCACCCTGTGTGACCACAAGACTGCTGGCTTTGGCCATTGTGTCATAAAATCGTCTAGATTGGAACGGACCTTTAAGATCATTGAGCCCAACCATCAACCTAACACTGACAAAACCACCACTAAACCATGACCCTCAGCACCATGTCTACATGTCTTTTAAATACCTCCAGGGATGGTGACTCAACCACTTCCGTGGGCAGCCTGTACCATGAAGGGCTGTGATTTCTCGTGACAGACCCTTTGCTGCATCGATGACTTCTGCACCAAATGAAGGCCCCTTTCCAGACCAAAGGAAGGATGGCTTTCACTGGCCTTCACGTGGTGTGATCCAGACCATATGGCAGAGAACTGCATGAAAATAACAAATCCTACAAGCAAGGAAGGCAGAGAGGTTATTAAATGGACCCATGGTGCATTTTTAAAATCCTGTCATTTTTAAACTTGTCTCATGATTTTTGGATGTTTGTGGCTGACCTAATTGTAAGTACCTGGCTTCGCAAACAGAGGCATGAATCTTTTCCTATGTGGCAATACACATTTAGTATTTAATAGCATTTTTACATGAAGATTGTTGAAAAATGCATACTGCTTAAAATACTGAACAGTTCTCTTCCAAGCAAACACATTCGATGCTGTTCCCTTATTTTAAAATCTCTACTAGACTTTCTTCCCTCATCATCTATGACTGATTTCACCTTTCTGTACTTTTCAAGAAGCTGTAAGATAGAGTTAATGATTCTGGCTGGAGGTGGGCAGAGTGAATGACAGAGGATGACAATGTAGTTTAGCTGATTGTTAGTTACAGCTGATTATTAGTTATAAAAAAGGGTAAAATAACTTGACTTCATTGCACAAAAACCTATTTTCTCAGGAGACTGCTGCGGAAAATGACCTCTTAGCATAATGCATGGATGAGATCTTGTGTTCCATTTTTGCCTTTTTTCATTCTGTTTTCTTGAAAATTTTCGCAGCAGCCAGGCTTCCCTGGACAGAACACACTCTTTCTCTGCTGCCAAATGTGCTTTGATGTACGTTCAATTAGGTATAGATGGAGTTTACACTTGTTTATTGCAAGACCCAGGGTAGTCACTTTTGTAAACTCTAGTTCTTAGAGACACAGGATTGCTCAAAACTCTGAATTGGGTTTTTTAAAGGATGTTTCTCACCTGTGTGCCTGGAGAAAATAGCTTGAAAATGTGAAGTCAGTGTGAACAGAATCGTGGAAAGAGACCCTCTGGTTTATTAGTCTCAGTGGTAGTAGCAGTAGCATCCCCTGGGATTCAAAGCAGTCTCATGATGGAGGTAGAAGTAGTTACGGTCAGGGACTCCAGAGCTGGAAAACCTGATGCAAGTGTCAGAACAAGTAGGATAAGGAATCCATTAGTCCTCAAAAACAAACAGAAAAATACTCTTTTACTTGTAGCAGTGGGGAGCGGGTCAGAAATATAAACTTTTATTCCTGATTCTTCCATATATCACTTTTTAAGTCTTTTTTAACCTCCTTCTGCCTCAGTTTCATCATTTACATATTTCAAAATATGGGAGCATGAACAGTAATTCGCTAGTGCATCACAAGGGTTCAGAAATGGTTAGCAATATTGATTGGACAAGGAATAACCAGCATGAATATCCTGCTGGTCCAGCTGGGTGTTCCTACATGATTGCTCACCTGTCATCAGGAAAACAACACCCAGAATGCACAGATGTTGTTTTTTTTTTCTTTTTCCTAGGGTGAGTAGGCAGCTCCAACTCACGCTTCTTAGCTTCCTCAGGCAGCTGCTGGGAATGGTGATGTGTGTGACCACTCTAATGACTCCAAGTAGAACGATTCCATTACAGTTGGGGATGATCCTCTGCTTATTCTGCATGTCATTTAAAAAGTGTTCTCAAAAACCATTTGAGAGATAACAGGAACTTGCCAGCTGCAAAGAACAGTATAAGCATATAAATCACAGGGTAAATTCTGGAGAGCAAACAGGAATACAGAGTAACTAATAGTTGATAGGTGGATGAGCCTACAGAAAAAGATATGTTTTAAAGCATAAACTGAATCACAGTGGAGTTAGGTTGGCTGAAATGAGACACTAAGGTGTGAGCAGAAGATTTTTTTTTAGTTTCTGATACACAAAGAGACAAGCAGTTTGTTGGGTGAAGCTTGGGGCTCAAGAGCTCATTGTACAGACACCTTCTAAGCACAAGATGTTCTTCATTACATTCTATGCCTAGGGAGGAAACATAAAGCTGAATAGCAATTGTGTGTTATGTTCCAGGATACTGTTGATGCTTCTGTACATTTTTAAGGCCTTGAAAGTCCAATGCAATAATTTCTAGAGAAAACAATCTGGACAACCTCAGTGCTGTTGCCAAAATGATCATTTCTTCTTAATGTAGAAAATATCTATGCCCAATGGTGGGACAGAGCTGATGTCTCTGAGTTGCATGGCAGCTCTTACAGTTACAGGAGACCTATCCAATACAGTAAATGGCACAAATCATCTAGAAGCCCCAGATGTGGACCATGTCCGCATTGTACAAGTGCTGTGTACACATACAGAGAAAAGACAGCTTCTATCCCAGAGCAGATAATAATCATATAAAGAACAGAGGGGACACAATATTGCCAACACACTTGGAAATATAAATTATCTGTTGTACAAATTATAGATTACAGGCTACTGTAAGTGCATTTTGTGCTACTTAAATTAGGGCTTTGAATCTAAGGCCAAAATAAGTACCAAAGGCAGAACAGACAAAAATCTGTGCAGTGCTTCAGACAAAGGGAAATCTGAGATGATACAGATGTTACAGGGCATACTGACTTGCCCATTGAAGAGATTCTCAAACTCATTCAGGACCAAGGCTGAAAAGCTGCCCTGGCACCAATATGTCTTTGTTCCCTTTGCCTGTGGGAGGTGACATTCAGCCAGGCCCTCTGGAGCCCATAGGGCAGAAAAAAACAGACATTAGAGCTAAGAAAGCTGTCCTGGGAAAGCTAATATTGATGTGAAATTCATTGTTGCTTTCTGACTGGCATGAATTGATCTGTTGTGTCACGTCTGTGCTACCTGACTGAGTCGTACCATGCAATTCAAGTACGTATGCGCAGTGGGCAGCAGTATCCTCCAAAAGCAAATGCTGAATATGACTGTCCTCATTTTACCTGTCAGGGAGACCCAAGGGGTTAAACACACAGAAAAGAAAAAATCATGTAAAAGGAAAAGATAGAGCAAGGAAAATGTAGGAATGTGGTATGAATGCATTTACGTTGTAAATGCAAAGGTCTCTGGTCAGGAACTGGTCATGATCATTCTTTGGAGAATGATCCAGAGTTTTTGGCCCTGCCTGGTGCACCTCCTGGCCTTGCTTTGACATTAAGATAAGATATGACCACAATTGGAGGATTTGAGCTCTGGGAATGCTTTGAAGTCCCATATGTAGAAATGGCTTTGCTGTTTGAACACCATTCCTTTTCCATAGGTCTTCTGTTCACCAGCCCATCAGCTCACTTTTGCCTGCCTACCTGTTTAATCACTTTGTTCTGCTTTTTCATTTTGTTGTCATTTTGAGAGGTGAAATGCTCTCTACAGATTCCCCTCTGCTCCTTCAGAGATTGCCTGACTCCTTCCCAAGAGCCATCCCTGCCTTCCAGCAGACCTTTGTCTTTCTTTCTCCCACAGATAATTTGCTGCGGGAGTTTTTATCTCCTCAGCATACTATTCTTCTCCTTTTTTCTAAAAAAAAAATCTTCTCAAGTTTTAACGATTCTCCACAGACAATATGCCATCTGTATATCTTACCTACATGGCTTCTTCTCATTTAAATGAGGATAAATGCCACTAATGAGTTTTGAAAGGAAGCGACTCCGGGTGAATGTGGAATGAGGAGGAGAAGGAGTCGCTGGGAATCTCAATTAGCGATCGCTGGGGAAATCAGTGCCGTGGGGATGAGGGAGCTGGGGCAGCCCAGTAGCTACCAGAGCAGGAAAACAAGCTGGACTAGAGCAGGGTGTGGGATTGTCCTGTTCTTGTCTCTGCTGCCAAGGGACTGGGTGATCCTGAACAAAGGCCCAATTATACACGTCCTGGAAACGTGCTGAATATGTTATTTTCAACATGCTGAAAATGTAATTGTTTGCATCAATGCTTCTGCACCTGAAGTTGATGGACTGCAGAAAATATGTACTCCATCTCCAGCAACTAAGGCAACTTGCACCACCTGTACTAAACCACACTGACCGAGTGCTGAAGCGGATTGTGGAGTGCTTATGTGTCCTTTTCCATCATCTCAGCTGCAGGGAGTTAATAAGAGGGGTTCCAGTAAACCTACTGACTTTACTAGCCATTTACTTTTGTTTAAACACGTGAGACGTGGCAGGTTTAAGCCCTGAACATTTTTCTTTCTGTATGATATACAGCATTTTAATAAAATAGCAAGAACAATCCATATTAAGATTTCATGGATTCGATGAAGGAATTTAACCTTGATAATTAGGTCTCAGAGCATGACCTCTCCCTATGCACACTCATAATTCATCAAGTTAGCAGAACTAACTATGCTTTGTACTGGATATACCATGTATGGGAGGAGACATATTGGTACTGTGAACACTCATAAAATCTTAGAATGATAGAATTGTCTAGATTCAAAAGGACCTTTAAGATCATTGAGTCCAGCCATCAACCTAACACTGGCAAAACCCTCACTAAACCATGACCCTCAGCACCACATCTGCCTGGCTTTTAAATACCTCCAGGGAGGTGACACCGCTTCCCTGGGCAGTCTCTTCCAATGTTTGATAACCCTTTCAGTGAAGAAATTTTTCCTAATATCCAATCTAAAGCTGGGGCAGCTGACGTTCCCTCTTGTCCTATCGCTTGTTATTTGGGAGAAGAAACCGACCTCCATCTTGCTACAACCTCCTTTCAGGTATCTCATGGTCATCACAGGTAACTCCTGGTCAAATCCATCTCCTCAAGCTTTTGCATACAGAAAAGGAAACTTTTAATTTCTAGGACTTACTCCCTGCTCAGTCAATGGTTCCTCACCTCATCCAAGGGAACAAGTCAGGATGTGTGCAGTCATCCTGTGATCTTTGTTCACTTGAAGTACTGGCTGGATGGAAAGTTAATGATGTGTAGGACTCTACAGTTCTGGAGCATCATTTTTAGCCCAGGCCAAAGACAAAGCTGCTGGACCTCAGTCTTTTTCTGGACAGGAAAGCCCAGTTGCTCCTCAGTCAGGGTGGGAACTACAGAGGTGCTCTCTGGAATCACTCTCTGCTCTCCCTGAAGCCCATCACAGGATGGAAATATTATTTAAGCCGAAAGAGCAAAAATGGAGTGTTAATGAGTATTTAAGTAGAAACACCTGCAACGAGTGTCATTACTGCTATTAACAGAGTGCCATCATGGCTATTACCCTGGCAAGTATTGTAAATATGAATACCAGGAAAATATTTTGCAGCCTGAAAATTCTGCTTTCTGCAGTTCTGAGTAGATTATTTGGCCTCACGTGAATGAAGTCATTAGTGAGAACTGCTTTTCCCTCTTATTAGCACAACCAAAAAATAACAACAGCTCCTGCAGCCTTTAAACCCTTGATTCATTGGGAGGATCTTCCTGATAAGGACAGATGTTTCATTAATGCTGTTCAGGATTTCTGCCTTTTATCATACTCAGGCTCACTTATTCTGTCCTCTGCAGCAAACCGAGATTCTCATTTCTGCACCAAAATAACCTCCGCTCAGCTCAGAGAGGAGCCAGAGCTCTCCAGACCAGATCCCTGATTAACAGAACTGGATCATGCTCTGTTTGAAGATCCTGAGGGTTTCGTTCCTGTTTTCTATGGGATACAGGTCACTGCTGTACAAGGGATTGTATCCTGCTTGGTTGTAGAGAGATAAAGTGGTTTTATTTGGAGCAATCGTGGCATTAATGTACCTTAGGTGATCTCAGAAGTTTAGTGTACAATAAAACAAATGAAAAATAAAAGAAGAAGAATGTATTTTGTATCTTTACAAGTGGTATAAATATGTTTTTGTGCAATTTGCATCAACCTACAACTGATGTATATACCCACCAACAATATATGTACATAGATATCTCTGTGCCTACTACTGCCATTTCTGTATACACTCTTTTATGTATTAAAAATTCAAGCCCATACTCTTAATGTGATTAAAAACTAGGTTTGGATTTATAACCTTACTAAAACTGTTGGGATTTTTGCCACTCACTTCAATCCATTCGGGATTTCCCTTCTGCAGGGCTGAACACTTCCTTCATCATTAACTCATTCCTCTCCTCTTGAGACTTGCTGCCTGTCTCTCAGCGCTTTCGAGTTGCATTGGTGTGTCCAGGTCAGACATAGAATCATAGAAAGGTCGAGATTGGAAGGGACCTTTCAGATCATCAAGTCCAATCATCAACCTAACACTGACAAAACCCATCACTAAACCATGTCCTTATGCACGTGCTGGAGACAGATGTGTTTGAAACAGGGAATGCAGAAAAATGCAGCACAAAATGCTGCAGAACACTTGAGAATTTTCCCCATCCTAGAAGCTTGTTCTCTCTTCAAATAGCCACAAAAATGTGGCACAAGTAGGCAGCTGAGAGAGAACTGCAGCCCAGAATATCAATGCCTTTGTTTGGCTTTTTTTTTTTTTCCTCGACACTTGACATTTCATCTTATTAGCACCCAGCAAAGGGAATTTTCCTAGCCCCAAACTGTGAGTGCTTTTTTTTCTCACTGGATAACAGAGCTAGAATTGCTCTGTGTTGTTGCATTATTATTATTATTATCATTATTATTATTATTATTCAGCAACTCTCCTTTCCTGTTAAGGATGAGTGGGCCTGCAAACTACCCAACTGATTTTACAAACCCAAAGTCCTTGAAGTCTGAACATGACCTGCAGCCACACAACACTCTTAAATCCTGACTGAGGTTGGAAAATGATGGTGTAGAACAAATAAGTAAAAGCTATAACAACAGAATACCCTTTGAGTGATTTTTATCTGCCATCCGGCTTTAAGTTCTTGTGTTTTCAAGTTTCTTTCCACAGCTAGGAAATCTCACAGTGTGTATTGAACAAATCTCAGACTCAAATTCCGTAGCTAGAACTTTAAGAGAAAAAAATAAATAATGCAAGACTCATGATAAAATCATGAAATGTAATAAGAATCATGAGAGATGGCAATGTTCTTATGGCATTAGTAAAAAATTACAAATTGAATTGCATTTTTCTGACTCTAAGCAAGGAACTCTACTACAAAAAAGACAAACTACCCCATTCTTAAGTTTTCTTTACGCCTATGCTTGATGCAAAGCATCTGGAAAGATGGTTCCTCGGCTGTAGTCTACTCCTAGTCCACAAAATTATGACAACTGATCCAGAGCTCACTGGTTGCATGTTCAAGAGGGTTGTGATGGATGAACAGTTACTCCCTGCAATATTTCTGTGAACTATTCCCAGTTCATTACATGATAGTCCAGGTGTGTCCCTTAAGATATATCAGGCTGTGCTGCTAACCTATGGAAGCCATGAAAGAAGTTTCCGGGCAATTAATGGCTTTACTCATTCCCTTGTCTCCTTCTTGAAAGTCTTTTTGCTGCAAATTTAAGTAACCATTTTCATATCCTCAGAGCCATCCTCCTTAAAGAGCAGCTCTTTGATCGAATGGACCTTACGCAAGATCCTGCCCCGAGCGCAAGGGAGTCCAAGCATAGAAATACAAACGGGGGCTACGAGATTAAAACTGGAAGCAAACAGGCTACTTATTGCCTGATGTTAGGTAGGTAATTAATTCCACTGCAGCTCACGCTGTCTATATGGTGGATTAGGGCAAGTAAATATATTTTGTGAGCTGCACTGGGCACAATAAATGACCGGGTTTAAACCTATAGAGCTGATATCCACGTCGGAGCTAGTTATTGAGCATGGTGTTCATGTTACCCAACATAAAGGCATGTGCACTGCAGGCATCTCTCCATGATTTGATTCCAAAGCTTCCTTTACAATGAGTGAAAGCATCCCAAGAGCTGGAATCTGGAGTGATAACAACATCAGTTAAAATAATGTCAGTTTGGGAAACTCTTGCTTCACTGTGTCTGGGATTTTAACTGACTGATGTGGGACTGGAGTGTGGACTTTCATCCTTTATGAAACATTTGCAAGGGCAAAGTGAATGAAAAGAGGTTTAAAAGACGAACATAGGACTTTTGTCAGCTGGGTTTCCAGAGTGGCTTATGTTATAGCGGCCGATACTGCTTTTAACTCTTTTTCTATGGCATGTGAATGGCATCAAATTGCAGAAAAAGATGTCTGTCTTCTGCCATTTTAGATCTGTCCCAATTTATTTGTTTTTATTTTTAAAGGACTTCACGGCAGCATCTTGATGAATTTTTTGGGGGTTAAAAAACCAACATATTTTCTTCTAATCTATGGGAGTTAGAAAGGTACAAGTTCTGGGTTGCAAATTGCCCTGTGGATGTTGTTTCCCATCAGATAGAGCAGTGTGTTGCTGTGAGAGGTGATTCAGCATCCAGAAACAGGAGCCCACAGCTGAGATGCTCCATGAGCCTCTTTGGATACCATGAAAGATTTTTGGGGTTTTTTGATGCAGAAGGTTTTTATTGGGCTGCGGAAGGGGAGCCAAGGCGTGGAAGGTCAATGAGGAATGATTAATTGAGAGTGCTGAAAACATCTGAAAAAAAAACCCCAACAATTGACCCTGGGGCTTGCTGTCTCCCTGAATTTCAGAGGTCGACGTGCCAGGAGGTGAGAAAACTGCCCAGCCCACAAATCCTTCATTGAGCGCCAAGCTGCATCAGGTCTTATTTTCCTGCTGCCTGCAAACACAAGGTGGTATTAAGCCCCCGTATCAATTCTGTCCAGTTGCCGGGCAGTCTGCCATTTAAAGAAAGAGTGTAGTCGATGTACCTCCTCTCCTCTGACATGCTTGTCACCTTGTGGCTGTGCCAAAACGCTACTCTGCAGACCTTCAGCGACGCAGGCTTCAAATGGAAGCAATCGATGGGTTATTTGCTTCAGCTTGGTGTCAGATGAGCCTCTTCCCCTGGTTGAAGTTGCTTGCTGAACACACCTGTGAGAATAACAGCCTCCCTGCTGCCTCTGTCTGCAATGGCTAGTTCAACGTCACCTCACAGTCAGCTCGACATTCCAATCTGTAAGGCAGATGTCCTCGTATGGCTCAAAGGGATCGTTATCCTTTAAGTGAGGCAGCCGTCTTCCCTTGTCAAACAAAACCAAACAATATTGCTCAATTTCATCTATAAATCCCCACTTCATCTCTACGCGTGACTCCCTCTACACCCAGGCCAGTACAGGGTTCATCCTTCTCAATCCTGGGAGTGATAAAAGCATTAATTTATGAGGAAAGGATTATGACTGAACTGTGGCCATGCGTGACTTGAGAATTAAGTCATCACAGTAATTGATTTTTCCTCTTTCCCTCCTGTCTGGCACCCATCTCTCAGGCTGGGCCTTTTGATTTATAACATTATTATTAAAAACAAATAAGTTCCTCCAATTACAATTTCAATAACCTATTGATTTTTCTCAACTCTTGTTCCATGTGCTGTTCATCTAGTGCTACACAGCTTGCACTTTGTTTTGATATATGTATTCTCAAACTCATGTCTTCTGGGATGAATCATCCTGCCTGGCAAAGCCATTAAGAAACTATGAAGCATAGAGACGACATAGAATAGAATCATAGAATTGTCCAGGTTGGAAGGGACTTCCCTGGGCAGCCTGTTCCAGTACTTGATAACCTTTCTGGTGAAAATTATTTTCCTAACACGCATCCTAAACCTCCCCTGGTGCAACTTGAGGCCGTTTCCACTTGTTCTATTGCTTGTTACTTGGGAGAAGAGACCAGATCCCCTTCGCTACACCCTCCTTCCAGGAAGTTGTAGAAAGTGGCACCATGTAGCATACTAAAAATAAAAGGTACTTTATGACAATGTAGGAGAAAGTTTTATTGGCAACTTTCTCTGAAAATATGTCAACCATGCATGAAATACTCATTCGGTGTCCTGAATGCACTACTGAATGAAGATATAAGTGCATAAGGGAATATGGCCAAAAGCAAACAACATTCAGAATATCTGATTCACCAAGTTCTAGTGCCATTAAATCATCTTGCAAATCTTAAGTTCAGCTTTCAATTCTTTAGCTTAAGAAGAGGTCTGTTCTACAGCATTTCTGGCAACAAATCAAAGTATTAATAAGAGAACCATAGGAAACACCTACTATTTTCTGGAAGCAGAATTTTTTAAAGCTTCTACATCTCCTGCCCAGTAACAAAAGCCACATTTTGATTATGCCCAATTATAGCTGCTATGATTCAGGGCTTGAATCAAAGCACTCTGAAGTCAACCAGAGCCATTTCAATCACTTTGCTGTTCTTTGTATTAAGCCATATATGAACACTTTCCATCCTCAGATAGCATTGCAAACCTGAAATAATGTTTCCTATTCATCACATGAAAACATTCTGTTAAGGGAATGATAAGGTTGCCAAGAATATTCAAAAGGGAAATGCCAGCCTTTGAGATGACTGAACAACATTAATAGACAACCCTGGTGTGAATTCATTTTTATGAGAGGTTCAAACAAATTCCTGTCTGCAGGAAGTTCTTAGCAGAGGCTGGAGTAAGGCCCAATTATGGTTCCTGGGTCATAAATACAAAAATCAAGTCTTTTCACTTCTTAGAGAAGCCTTGCCCTTTTCATAACTTGCATTGGAGGGTCTCAATTTGCTGACATTTCTGTAGTAAAGATGGAAGCTGGAGAGATTGGTCCTTAATCTCTGAAGAACTTACATGGTGCCTCAAGGAGCTGGGAACTCTGAAGCACTGATGCTGGGGGCCTTGTGAAGGCCCTTGGTTTTAAACTTAAGTTTGAAAATGTGTGAAGAGTAGACTTGGGCAACATATAGCATTCTCCCTTCTGACAGCAGCTCTGAAAAATTCTACTTTTCACTCTGAAATGAATTTTCCTTCCTGAGAAAACTGGGATTTCCTGTGGGACCAAAATATTGAATTTCAGCTTTGTTTTTGTACATTCTTCTTCAGTGGTCGGGGGCGTTGCAACCTCTCTTTACTGATGTCTGAACTTGTAAGGGAGCTCATCTTTATCATGACACCTTATGGACACCAGTTAACCTGTCCCTGTGACACTGGGGATATCACTGACATTATGCTGGATACTCCTCAAGCTGTTCTGCCTTGCATTCCTTCGTGTTGTTTTTGTCCTGTATGTTCATCTATTACCCTTTACCCTTGTCTTTTTAGGGGTAGTCATGCATTTTTACAGCAACCCATTTGGGTGCCGAGATCCACATTATGAACCTGTTGCTGCTTAATTTTTAACAGTTATGTCAGCAGCTAAATCTTATTCATAAATAGGATTAGCCAACAACTGGATTTAACTCCATCCACCACAACTTTCTGTGGCTGACCATCCAGCCAGTTTTTCACCCAGCAAACAAAACACCCATCCAGGCCATGAGCAGGCAGTTTCTCCAGGAGAATGTTGTGGGAAAATGTGCCAAAGGCTTTACTAAAGTCTAGGTAGACAACATACACAGCCTGTCCATGGCTTTAAGCTAGTGCCTGTCCCTGCAAAGTCAGCCCTGACAGTGCTTACCTTTTTCAGGCAGTTTCTGAGTTCAAGGATTTCCAGCAGTAATTGTTTTTCTCACTAGGGGAAAAAAAACAACTGAATTTCCTGCCATACCTTCTTTTTCTCCCTTGGCCTACTTCTCACTTTTCATCCATTTATTTTTGATAGACTTTAACGTTAAAATGGCTTATATCATGAGGAATATAGAAGCCTGCTGAGGCTGTCTTAAGGTCTAAGCAAGTAACACTTGCACACAGCGGAGCTAAGTGGCAGCCTAATAGTTTATGGCTGCAGCTGTGCAGGATTGCTATTAACTCCTCCTTATAGCTTTTAGTTCCCAGCCATTATTGTATACATTTCAGCTAAGCCAAGAAAATGATAGGCCCCTTCCTAACTTGTCCTTGGAAACCTGCCAGTGAATGTGAAACCTGTGATAAGGGCAGTAGCATTTTTCAGAAGAGCATCTGCTTCTGAGAAGGAAGACGTGCAGTTTGCAGACAGGCTGATAGAAGGGAAAGGAAGATGAAAACATGGGGAGTCATCTGCCTTGCTATTTGCAGGATGGGAAACAAGGCTTTAAAGGGTACCTGGAGGAAAGACTTCAGGGAGGAGAATTAGGAAAGGTGGAAAAGATTGATCCAGGATGAAAGGATCGCAGGCTGCAGTTGGCACAGCCATGCAAGGTGATGAGAGGCTGATAGGGGGCCCTCAGGGCTTCATCTTCTCTCTTGCAGTTCCATAATCTTGTAGCCATGGAGAAAAAGTGTTTTTACACTGTGAAGTGGTATAAAGACAGGTGGATCCCATTAGGTTGCAACCCTGTCATCCTTTGTTCACTCTTCTGCTATCATGAGTCCAAATATCACCCCACACATTGGCATTGGACTTTCCATATTAGAAAAAAAATTGTCCTTTATCTGTGTTGCGGTTGGGTTCATCAGGGACCTTTCTCTCCCATATTTATGATGCCCAGAGAAACCTTCACAGATTCAATTACTAGTGACAGAAACATCGAGAGACCTAACAAGGAACAGATCTCCTTGTGCTGGATCCTGGCCCCGCCAAAGATCTTATCACCCAACAACACTCGGGAACATGATATGAACAAGGCAAAATGATGGGGCAGAACAGTAGAACAGTAGAAGAACAGTAGAGGTGAAAAAACATTTGTTCAGTCATATGAAGAGAAATCTGTACCTCAATTTCAAGTCTAGTTTCACCCTGAAGAACTTCATGGACTTGTCTAGGGAAGGTAAATGAGATATGGCTACTCCTACAGGAAATGAGGAGCTAAGTAGCTTCAGAGAGTGATTTGAACTTTAGGAGACTGAGTAGCCCCTTGGGTAGCCATTTTTCTCAACTGGGCAGAGAGGGAGTTTATGGTGAGCATAGTCCTGATGTAGGAGCTTGAAAGTCGATAAATGAGTGCCTAGGTGCACTTTCACTTTCCAAAGTCCATCTATGGTAGTTTATACATTAAATTATACCACTTCTTCCAGAGAAAGGTTGCTCTTCCTGTTACATTGTGGCCCTCAGGCATCATAAGGAGTTTGTGGAAATTTTTATGGGCATCAGTTTTCCTCCCATCTCTTCCTTCACCCATCCTACCATACCTCTCTATTGAACAACATTGTCTCCAATTAAGATATAAAGTTAAGGTTTAGTGGCAGAATTATTATTATTACCAGCACAGTTTGCGACTCATAAAATTGCAACAACTGCTCTGCTTCATGTCAAGGAGGGGTAATTAACCAAGATCATCTATAGCACCAGGTGGTGATTCATTCAAAACAGGAGCTAGTATAGCAGAACTCAAGTGCCCACCGGACAGTGCTGTGTGTTTCACAGGCCATGAAATATATCCAATGTTGATTTTTATCCCCCAGCAAACTAGTAAGTTGCTTTTAATAGGGCTTTAAATATTTTTTAATTGGCATGTTATTTTTCTCTAGGAAATCCACAAAGCAGCCATGGCAAAATGGGACAGGATCGCTTTTTCTGCCATCATCCCTCTCGTGGGATGGCAGGGAGAATAGCAAACCCACCCTTGTGAACAGAATGAATGGATTGGGAGGAACTGGATGGCAAATAATCTGCACTAGATTTTAGGAAGCTGAGGTCCTGTGTTTTGCCCATGGTCTGCAGATGAATGAATTCAAGGTGAAAACCAAGTAATTGAGTTAGCGTGGGGTTGGCTCTAGGTTAATGTATTTCGTTGTTTTCCCAGGCTGATTAGCAGATGCCCAGCACTTGTAAGTGCAGTTACATGGCATCCTGCTCAGGGCTGGTCTCTTTGTTTAGGGTTGAGTGTTAAAGAACTGTGAAAAGCTTTGGGATAACTTTGTTCGGAGGTGATTACCTAAACCTACCTGACATCTACTTTTGCCGCAGCAGAACCTGTTTTCAGTGTATTGAAACCTACCCTGGTATTCCTTTCCTCTGAGGGTGGTGAGACACTGGAACAGGTTGCCCAGAGAAGTTGTGGCTGCCCCATCCCTGGAGGGGTTCAAGGCCAGGTTGGAGGGGGCTTGGAGCAACCTGCTCTGGTGGGAGGTGTCCCTGCCCATGGCAGGGGGTTGGAACTCGATGATCTTTAAGGTCCCTTCCAACTCAAACCATTCTATGATGCTACTGGAACCTCATATGATTCTGGTGCCTGGTTTTGGGTTACTGAAATAATTTGTTGCAGTACAAAAGCCCATTTTCTAGCCAGATGAGCAGGCTTTTGGTATCTTCTTTCCTTGAAAATTGGACATGCTTAATATTACAGGTTAAGCTGATGTGAATCAGGACCACAGTCTTCTGGTTGCCTGGAGGGCAGGAGATGACGCTAGGGCATCTTTTTTGCCTCTGGGTGCCCTGAATCAAGCGCAGACTGAAACATGCCCAGACTGTCCCATTAGACTGACTTTAAGAACCAACACATCAACAGCATCAGAGTACTTTGATGGTGCCAATTGCCTTTTAATGATTTTAAATCCAAGCTAGGCTGAAGTTAATACACATCAAGGGTCCAAAATACACACTAGAGTTACTAGAGTTACACAGGTTTATAAAAACACAGGTTTTCAGAAAAGAAAAAAAATACCTATGCATTTATTTTATATTATGGATATCCCCCCAAAATGAATGAGTTGGTAAACCAGGAGACTACAGGCTTCCTGGAGGTGCAACAGCTGCTTTGCTGTTCTCAGGATCTGGCAGAAGGGAATTTCCTTTTTATTGCTCTCACTTGGGATTATTCTGGTTTAAAACTTCCTATCTTGGAGATTTTCTGGTTGAATGACCTTCCTGTGACCAGTTCCGTGGAGAACATGTAGAAATGCTTGTGTCTGTTGGTGGTGGTGAAAGGCAGTCACTACCTGCCTGGGGATTAAGCAGAGTCTGTTTGGGAATTTAGCTAAAGTGGTGGTAAAATCTCCCCCCAGAGTGAAGGGAAATGCCATTCCCCACCTGTTACAGCAACGTTCAAACTTGTGGGAAGTTTATCCATACAGCGAAGCTTCTGTTTTATGTGCAAATGTAGGCATGAATAGTGCCCTGTAAGAATGTGCACATCAGAATAATGCTTACAGATCATTGCTGCCCTGAACCGACCCTAGGCTGTTTTGTAGAGCTTGACCCCATGGTTGGTTAGGGGAAGTGAGGAAATTGCAATGGATCCATGAAAATAGTCAGAAAAGGTGGCAGCCACTTCTCCCTCCGCTCCTGAACTGAGCTGGGACTTCTGCACAACCATTTCACCCCTCCTGGGCTTTGACTTTGCTGTTCACTTACCACGCTTTGTTAATTGCTTTGAAAGCTATGATGAAAGGAGCTACCTGGCTGCAGCCTGTCGCTGATGATTTATGTCGTGTTAAATGCACTGGCTTTTAACTCTGTGCAGCAGTCTCCTCCCCTACACCTTCACCCCCATTCAATAGCCTGGCAGCTGGAAGAGTGGCTTTAAAAAGTATGGTTGGTATTATAACAATTTCATCAACTCTCAGGGATAATAAACAGGTAATTGAGTTTTGGCTGCTCTCTCCTGTCCTCAGATTGCCTCTGTGCTCCACTCACACTGGCATTTCTCTCTCAGAAGAGTGTCAGCTGGAAACAAAGGCCAAAGTCTTACGAGGATATCTGCTTCCATGAGCACCACTGATCCATGGCCATCACACAGGGGATGTTTTCTCACCCATCACACTAATCTCCTCCTGGTCTCCCAGGACATTTTCTGTAGGGTGTACTTCTTGAGCTAAGCCAGAGCTGTCTCTTATTATATGACACAGAAGAATAGTCACATCAGGGATCTGATGATCTTCTACCACTAAGAAACCCAGTACACATGATTTCCTGCACTGGGAATCAAAAGAGTTAAGAGGTCTGGAAGAGCCTAAATGAGCAGGACTCAGCCAGGGCCCTGCAGAGGACTGATGGGCAAGCAATGACTCTGTTGAAGCATATTTCATTGCCCATTAACAGAAATGAGGCACAGCTCTACTGTGTAATCATTTGCACCTCCTCGGTACATCCAATTTGATGGGTATCTCAATGATCAGTTTAGCTGGTGGGCAATTAAAGTCTAATTTGCATCTGCACATGAGATTAAAATGTTGGATGGATTAATTTTTAAAAGCTGCTACCTTTCATAGAAGGCAGCAATAACTGATTGGATGTGTACGTGGTATTGGATCGCATTTCTCCTTACAAAGAGAGAGGAGTTGCCACCAAACTCAAGAAAATCTCTGCTGTGCTCAGCACACTTATAGCAGGTGATAAATGTTTTCACTGGCTCTTCTAGGTAAAGGTAAGGCTTGTTTCGTGGCTTCATTCCAGTGAAACTAAGTACTGCAATATATGGAGTTTATCATCCACATAAGTTGTGATGAAGCAATTGTCACGCCGACCTGTGTTAAATGTATCGACTCGAGTATAGGTTGCAGCACAAGGAATAGAGCTTCTCTTCCAGTAACATGTCTACATTTCTGTTAAAGAGCTGGGAAAATGCTACTGGTGACCCTGGGACTGAGCTGGGTGGAGTATCCTCAGGCAGAATCTGTTTGCACAGGAAAATGTGCCCATCTGTCAGCAGTGAAATGGCAGGTGGGAAAAGGCAGGGTTTTTTTCCTTGCAAAAAATATTGGGCAAGATTATTTTTATACGCTGCAACACCCAGTGGAGCTGTGCCCAGAGAAAACATAAAAACTCCATTTGCAGGGATGCAATGACTGTGTGTTTTGTCGATGGAACAAGAAGAAGAAAAAGAAGGAAAATATACATGTAAACAGCATAAAAAAGATTTTGTTACAAGCTGAGAGGGAAAAACAAGTTTCAAAATGACGGACATTCTGTTTGATCCCACCCACTTCTGGAGATTTGAAGGATTCCTGGTCCATGATAATTTTCATTATTTTATATTTTTTACTCCATTTGGGATAAGAAAAATGTAAAATCCTGCTATTTCTTTTCTGGTAGAGAGCCAGTGATTTCCTAGCAGTACTTGGGATATGTATATCCCAAAGCATATTAGATGCAAACACACACAACCACACAATGAAGAGACTCGGCACGCTCTCTCTCTCAGAAGTTCTGTATATAGCCCCAGTATATTAAATATACTGCACTTTAAATATAAATTTTTCTGAGGCTGCCAATTTGTCACAACTGCCACTCCAGCAAGGGAAGCTATATCATTTTCTGCTCTGCAGGCTGAGCAGTTTCAGGCCACGTAGGTGCTTAGATGAAAGATGTTCCCTCTGAGCCAACGGCATTTTGCAAGGGGTTTTCTCCTGCTGGCAAAGCCAGGTAAAATGCCAGGTCCTGGCTGTCTGAAGCTGCCCGAGTGCTGAGGAGAGGCAGTTGTCTTTGTTTGGTGGGTCTGGGAATGATGCCTCTGAATATCAAACTCTGAGTGTTTTAAAGACCGACTTGGCATATGGAAGTAAGGGAGTTTTGCAAAATAAGGATGCACCTACTGTATTTGGGTTAATCCCCATCAAACCTGCCTGACAAGCTGATCGAAGCTGAACAGTGGTGAAACTCAACCACGCTTGACTTGTCTCCATTTGAACTTTGAATCTTAGAGGACCATACCATGGCTGAACACTGGAGAGGGGATTATCACTTGTTCCTTAGTGAGACCATTGAACACCTCCAGCCTTGGGGTTTAGAAGGTCTCAGATGAACACTCAGTTCCAAGTGGATGGGATAAATCATTTAATCACAGTAATTCATGAGATAATACTCCCTTTATTTGTGCACAGGCTTACCTTAGAAACATTAATACTCTCTATAAGGGGAGTGCACTCTGTTGAAGAAACTAATACCATGGTGATGCAGACAATTAAAAATTTGCTTTTGGTGTTAGTATTAAGGGTAAGTTTCTTTCTGTTCATATATATGGATGTTTATGCAAAAAAGTCAAGGCCAGCCAGTATGAACCCTTGAGTAGAAAACTTGTGCAGCATCTTGATCCCCTTCTTTCCTTCCGGTGTTTTCCACAATGGCAGAATAGCAGGAGGAAAGTGAAAAAAACCCCAAACGAACCAAACTAACAAACCAAGCCTGAAATTCACAATGTGCTTTAATTATGATATAACACTGTTAATGAATTCTTAGTAATAGCTTGGGAAATTAATTAGCGTATCGGAGCACCACTTTTCTTTCATTTTCACTTTCCTGGTGATGCTAGGGTCTATGATGCTATCAACACTCATGTCCAATCTAGTTAAAATTGCAATAAATCTTGAGAAACAATGAATTAAAAAAACCCAACCCCTGAATGTAGATTAAGAGATGCTGATACCTCTCAAGGTCATGCAATTCTTCTAATTTACTTATTAAGAAAGTGTATGTGTGCCTGAGACTTTCCCCACTCCAGGACTTCTTCTTCCTGACTTCTAATCAGGAAAGGGGTTTTCCAGATATGTTTATCAATCAAGGTTTTTAAAGGGACAACACTTCAGTCCACAATGGAAATTTCTTCCCAGACCACCTTGGTAAGGGCTAGTTACAGGAAATTTTATATCCTTCCTACCAGATTTCGGGTTGCTCATACATAATATTGGGAAAGATCAGTTCCCAGGGGCAAAATGGACTATTTGGTTTGCTTGAAAAAAGTCCAGTAACCTCAATTCGTGCCTATCCATGCAGCAAAAGTGACCTCAGATTCTGGATTCTGGTATTGTTTCTTTCTGTGGTAATCTTATAAGGGAAGTGAAGAAAAATCAGGTAGGAATAGAATCTATGATTCTATGACTGCTTATTTTTCTATGGAATGGTGAATATTAAAGAACCCAGACCCTAGGAAGTTTAGAAAACAACGCATTAAGAACTGTGGGAATAGAATCTCACACCCATAATATCCCTAAGTAGGAGACCACTCATTGGTGTATCATAGAATCAGTAAGAAGAGAAAGTCTTATCATATTTTGCCATTTTTGTTTTGAGATATAGGGAGCAGTCAGCAGGTTCCTTTCTCAGACCATTCTAAAAATACAGAACAAACATGCCTCCACATTTACTTTACTGACCAAGAAACGAAAAGTTATACCAAATTCAGATTCCTCCCTAAAGCAACCTTCAGTCTAAAACCTCCCAGCAACTGTTCTCACCTGTTTTCTATCCAGGCATCATAAATTAGTGCTTTTCATACGGATCCACAGAACACTCCTGACTGGGTAGAGCTGGGAACAGAGCAGGGCACCTCCCTGTGCTGAGAATTTTGTCTCTGTATTGACACAGACATTAAACCAAATGCAAGTCAGGTCTTCAAGGTCCAAGAGCATGTGGCACCAAACAGAGGTCCCAGAGCTCACCTCTCAGCCCCTGTCTTTTGCTCCATCCGTGTTACAGCCAAACTGGGAACCAGTGATGCCTACACCTGGGCAGCTGGGCTGAGGCTGAGATGTGTCTCTCATGAGGAAGGATAATCAGGAGGGATTCACTGTACTGGGAGGAGATACACCCTATTGGAGACTCCCAGATCTTTTGAGGATGTTCTGATGTAAATCAGCTTCTTATAGCTGTTTACATTCCCTTGAGCCCCTCAAATGCCCTGTGCAAGGAGATTTGACAGAAGTAAATCTTGCTGCAGGAAAGGTAGGTGCAGCACACCCTGACCCCAGATGCTTCTGCTGATTTGAGACAGGATTCAGAGTGTCATGGAAGTGAAGTGCTTCCAGGTGCATTTCTTGAGGAGCAGATGGGAGAAGTTGCAGCTCTGCACCTGCAGTTATTTGCTGTAAGTACATTTCAATTTCTATTTCGTGAGGAAGGAAACATCTTGCCATCACTCAAATTTGCCTTTGATTTCCTTTTTTTATTTTATTTAAAAGATAAGTAGCAAATGAAAATACAAGATAGAGGCAGATGGACCTTTGATTTGTCCGGTTTACCTGTCCCACTCTCCAGCGTGCCTTGTGCACTGAATCAGAATGATCCACACAGTCACTCCCATGCTTTACAGACTTGTACCTTGGCCTGAATGCCATTCCTGCAGCCTTGTTAAGGAAAGCCCTTTGCAGCTCCACTGGAGTCCTTCTGCCACAGAGGAGAAAGGAAAAAAAGGTCCTATGTGGCTTTCAGGGGTCTGAAATGTCTAGATTGGTGTCACAAGAGTCTTTCTGACTTTCGTGATAAAAGTCAAGAGGTGTGTTTTTGGAAGACAGAAGTCCCTCTGAGTGTGTGCAGTAGAACAAATTTTAACAATCACTTGACAAAATCTCCAGAATTAAATTTCAGATTAAAAACCTCATGGAAATGAAACTGATAATCCATGCATTAAAACCGAAGTAAATTGTCCTACTTGACAAGCACTTTCTAAAGAGGAAATCACAGCCCCACATCTCTAATCTATGAGTTATTGACAGGCTGGGGCAGTGGAGCTGCAAAACCTTCGGATCACAAGGCGATTCTCTGTTCTCCAACTCCCTCTCTGAAATAGCAGTTTCATCCCAAATTTGTCCACACCATCATGTTCAGGAAAGTAAATCTATGCCAACAGGGATCAGAATAGACTCACTACCTCCTGTCACAAAGTTTGCAGTGAGCTGTAGCTACGCATCTATGTAGATTGCTGTGCTCTGTGCATCCCCTCCAGTCTTAAGGTTTTTCTGTTAAGCCCCCTGGCATTGGATTTGCTGTAGAAAACTTGCCTTATGCTATAAGACCCTCTTACAAGAGTTTCTGTGTGCCTGCAGGGCCCAAGCTGATATTTTCTTCGGTTTAAATATGTTCTGGTTGAGGCAACGACAGGTTTCAATAGGCTGCGGGGGTGATACAGGCTCTGTAATAGTTCCAAATGATATTACTTGAAAGTTGAGTAGGGTAGAGAAAGATCAATCTGCTCAAAGCGGATTTGGCAGTTTTAAAATTCATTTGAGTTTAGATTGAAACAGAAAAGGCTCTAATGTTGGTGTAACTCTGCCAGAAGTTGTAGGGACCCTGAAAAGCTGCCCACAGTCTCTGGACTGGAAAACCTGGAAATATCCAACCATTGTGTAGTTCCAAGAGATGGTTGTCCAAAAAACCATGGGATATGGAAGAGCTGGCACAGAGTTTGAATGCAAGGGCAGTGAGTGGCTGGGCCAGGCTCTGTTAATGAGCTATAGTTTTATTGGGTACGTTACTCAGACCAAAGCTATGGGCAGCTCTGCCCCAGCGTTCCCACCAGGAGAGACAACAGCATATTCTGGACAACCCAAAAAAAAAATCCCCACTAAACCATGTCCCTCAGTTCCACCACCTATCCCCACCAATACCTCTAGGGATGGTGACTCAACCACTTCCCTGGGCAGCCTGTTCCAATTCTTAATAACCCTTTCAGTGTAAAAATTTTTCCTAATATCCAATCTAAACCTCCCCTGGCACAACTTGGGGCCATTTCCTCTTGTCCTATCGCCTGTTCTCCTTGTGACATTATTTTGTCTTGACTGTTCAACCAGGACACCATATTTTCTCTGTCTTCTCCAAGCCCTGGAAATTTTCCCACTTCCTTTTATGTGGTGGGAATATGAGGTGGGAACATGAGGAATGTGCCTTTGCTTGTTTCTGAGTTTGTAACAACATGCCCTTCCAAAGATAACTTCTGCTCTCTCAAGGACTCTTCTTTCCCCTCTAACCTGCCCAGAACTGTTGTCTTATAAAGACTAAGGTGCTTCACATGTTTCCTCAGTTCAGAATTTCCTGGAGAGAGGTGGCAGAGAAGTGGCCTTGCCAGTTGAGCAGCAGTATTTGGTCACATTATGCTTCGCGTTGCTCACTAAATATGGTTCAGTGGACTGTTAAAATTAATTTCATATTAATTGTTTTAAGACCGACAGCATCCTGTGCTGCTTTGGGTGAGCAATTGCCTTTCTCTGCTGGGAAATAATTTTGGCATTTCATTTGGAAAAAAGTAATTAACTGCATGGGTATGCTTAGTTGAGTAAGTCATTACAATCTCTGACTTATGCAAATGAGATTGTTGAAGTATAATTCCAACTGAGATAACTCCGCACATACATAAACTTTTAATTTGCACAGTCCGGAAGAATATTTGTGTGGAAATAAAAGCTGTTCATGGGTTAATTTATACATCTCAATTGCGTAATCAATTTTCAAGGAGCAGAGAGCCTGAGATGCAACAGAGCTGCCCCATGAGTTCCCAAGGATCTTTCTTGGCACATCACTTGATGGGTAACATGATATATCCACTGGTCCAGACATCCCTGTGCTCATTTTACAGTTGCTGTAGCATGAAACATGCTTTCAGGGTCACCCTCCACATATTCTGCCTGCCTTAATTATGATGTTTATTATGGATATTATGAAGACAGGTGGTCATGCTCATGGATTTTAGCAGTTTATTACTGGGTTCTAAGGAACTGTCCTGCACTCTTTGCTCCAACAAGTTTAAACTTTTAAGTATGTATTAATAATTTCTTTTTTCCTTCTTTGTCATCATCCTACAGCATTTACTTTTTCTCTCCTAGTGCATAACATTAATATGCATTTTTCTTGGGCAGTTTAAGATAAAGAGATGGATGCAAAGGATAAACGTGTACAAAGGAAAAGATAGGAAATTATTTTTCACTAGCAAATGAATTACTTGCCCCAAATATTCTCATTTATCCTGAGACTACTTGGAAGCTTGGGAAAATAATATTTTGGGGACAGATTTCTAAAACAAGGGAACAGATGTTCCTTCTTTGTTCTCCACAGCTGATGCTGTATAGACTCAGTGTTAGGTCAGGTGACTCTCTTTCTGTTTCCTATTTGGAAGTACTACATTTTATAATAAGGGCCCAAGTTAAACCAAGGGTCTGATGTCTCTGGAGAAATCCCTGAGTTTGGAAAACCCACTGCAAGTAGGAAAAAAGAGTGTTTCTGCAAGATTTGATATATTGTCCTCCGGGGTGGGTGATTTGATGGGACTTAATAATTTTCTGCCTGCAGTGTAATCAGGAGCTAGCATTCACCTTAGCCTCTTGATTGATGAACGTTAATTCTGAATATGAGAAGGGATGAGCTCCTAGATGGAAGAGGTGGAAAGCCAGGGAGTGAGGGAATTGTGGCTGGCAGTGACCGAAGCTCCGATAGCTCCCTGGGAGAGCCAGTCTCCTCTGACAAGCCTGATTAAAGGAGAAATGCTTTTGGAAGCACAGGATCAGTGGCTCTGACCAAGCTGCTACTTCACTTAGAGAGCCAGCTGATCCATGCCTTGCACTGAGGCTCTCATAACAGTGGAGAGCTGTTAACAAGAGATGCTTAATCGTCTCTGGCTGACAGGGAGCTGCCAAGTGGCTTGGCAGCTTGGAAAGCCTCTCTGCACTCCCAGAAAGACAGGTCTTTGCAGATGCTGAGGTTTCAAAAGGAGCAGTCATTCCCAGAAGAGTCAACAGACTTGATTTTCAATTTGTGCTTCTTTTAAATGTGGCAGCCCATCTGCTTTACGCACATAGGCTGGGTCAGCAAATTATTGGATCAGAATTAATACACGGGGTCATTCAAATCTGTAACAGCTCTGAATTGCGTAGGCTTAAGTAAATGAAAGAGGGGAAGATAAACATTAATGGTAAAACCATCCTTTGCCACTGACTGTGACCACTGAGTGGAGGGATCCAACCTCTGCAGGACTTGGTAGTTAGAGCCAATGTCCATAGCTGGGTGCAAGGCTTTCTCTGCAGCTGGGCGCTACACCCTGATTACGGAACTATCATATGGAATGCCTTTTAATATATTTTTTTTAGAATTTGTGTGTGTGTGTGTGTGTGTAAACATTCACCTGAGGAGGGAGATGTCTGAAGCTTATGTCTCTGCTCCCAGGAGCACTGTATGTTTCTCTTGGTAAAACCATCCCACCTTAATTAGGACATTTTCAGTACCAAAGAGTCAACCATGTCTTACTAACAGTTGCAAATGATCTAGCAAGGAAGGGGAAACAGAAGAGCGTTTCTATGTGACCTTGGTCTTACCACTTCTCATCTTTGTGAGGGTATGAGGTTTGCAGGGGAACCTGGCACAATGAGACCTTTTCTCAGCTCAGGCAAGACCCGGGCAGGTGATTCCTGCAAGGCTTGTGTGTTCTTCCCTCAAACAAAGCAAAAGAGAGAGAAAATGTCAAGTGTGTTAAGCAGAATTTGTCACTGGCAATTCCTTGCAGCGCAGCAGCTGGTTTCACCTTCCTTAGTTCCCTAATGAAAATTTTTCAACTCTGTGTCAGGCAAAAAAAGTAAAAATAAAAAAAAGCCCCCTAAAAGTTGTTTCTTTGAAACAGAAATCTTGTTGCAAGGTCAAGCTGAGATTGCTGCTGCTTTAATAAACACCTCAAATTGCCTCTGATTAATTCTAAATAAATTTCGTGTGTGATAAGTGATTTTGAGCAAGTGCTGTTGACACATTGAGCTGATTGAGATTAAGGGGAGAAAGAGATGAACAATGGGGTGAGATTAGAAACTCTTTGTCACACAGATCAGGACCCTGGAGTAGAAGGATGACACAATAATTTGTCATCTACCGGAGGTGAGAGGAATGAACAAGGGTTTGCAAGAAGATGGCCAGAGACTTGAAGTGCAGCTGAGCTGCTCAGCAGGCAAAATCAGCACAAACCATAAGAAAAGCATAACAGTGGGGCAGCAGGAAGCTTCTTTGTGCTTGTGGAGATGGGAAAAGCATGGCAAAGCAGTGAGAACTGGTGGTCCAAGTGAGTCATGGGATGTCTGCCATTGTATGGTAGGAAGAGACAATCAGCTTCAGGTGTGCGGCTGATCTGTGCTACCCATTGGTGTAAGTTCTCCTTAGTTTAGTACCAGGAGTGTAGTGTTTCTGAGTGAGTCAGACAAATGTTTTGACTCCAAGGAGAGTCATGGGAATACAAGACAAATAGTGGTCATACCCAGCAGAAGTTCAATGTTCTGATTTTCTTTCCTGGTGTATGGCAGCGTGGGTTTCAACAAGACCAACCATGGCAACGCACCGTGAGAAACAAGACAACCCTCCAACAGCCCTGATAATCCAGGCAAGGACCATGGTGGGGGCTCTCTCTCTCTCTTCATCATGCAATGTTAAGTCAAGCCCTCAGTACACCACAGATCTCTCATTTGAGTTAAAAAGGTGTAGTTCTTACCTGGCAGAATAAGTAGAATGCAATGGAGACCCACGTGGTCAAAACCCACTGATACCCTGTAGACATACTCATTAGAGCCAAAGACATTATATAAGATGATGGAACTGGGGAGCAGCTATTAAGTGGCATAAAAGAAAGGAGACAGATGGAGTCAGAGTGGAAATACCCACAAGGCTGTGGAAAGGGAGGGAAAGTGGTGCTGTTGCTTAGAATATTTAAAATAGTCTAGATATATACTGGGGAATGGCTGCAGGGAATGAGTCTTTGCTGCCTCTCTGGTCTCAGTGTCCTAGAATTTCTTTCCAGCTCAGATAGCAAGGGTTTTTGCATATTCAGGAGCACTCCCTTCTGTGAGGCAACTGAAACAGGGCTTTTTTCAAAGTCTATACATTTGTTTTAGCCTAATAAAATTACATAACAGTGTATTCCCCTCCCCCATTAAAGAAAATTAATTACAACAGCTTATTTTTTATGAATGTCTTAATTAGACCTTTGCCTATCAACAGACACACTACGGAAATTCAAATCATCCCTATTAACAGGTGAGAGATGTTTACTAATGACCCACACACTGGGTCTTAGATGAAAAATTCTTATGAAAATTTATTACTCTCTATAAAAGCAATGACTTATTCAAAAGAAGGAGATGATATTGTGCGGAGGCAGGCAGGGGGGCCTGGATGGAGTTGCTGGGACTGGTGCATTTGCAAATCGGCTCTTCAGGGCAACATAAATAAATATAGCAGAACTCTGAAGAAAATAAAATAGCATGAATCATAAATCAAAGCAATGTAGTGGAGCTGCAGAGGACACTGCAAATAGATAGGATAACAGAAGGAAATATTGGCTCAGGCATAAATAGCTCTTAATAAATCATCAGCCAACAGGAGCAGGGCAGCAGCATCCTAACAGAAGATAATGACAGCTGGAAACATCTTGCTGGTGCTTGTGCATTCACTGCATACACGGTCTGTAGATCCAGGAACATGCTGGAAGGGTCTCTGAGCCCTTGTGCATTCAACAGGAGCATCACTGGCCTGAGAGGAAACCAGGCACCAGCTGAACTGAATTCCATCTCTGGGGTCACTGATGATGACTTGCTCTTGAGAGGACATTTAGGGAAACTCACTAAGAGTGTGCTCCAGTCATGGTATTTTAGGGTCTGTTTCTCAAGCCAGGACCTCTTACCATAGTACTTGCTCTGTGGTTTTTGTGGGCTGTAAGTTTTCACATCAACTCAGTAGCTATCAGAAGTAACCTGAATATCAACCTCAAGCCCTGAAGCCATTTCTGTGTTTCCTTGATTCTGCTGAAGGTTATATGGTTGAATGACACAGCTGCAGGTCAGATTCAGTGCAGCCACTGAAACAGGGCTGCTAATTAAAATACAGAGTTACATGCTTGTGTTTTTGAGGGTGTTTCAGCTGTATGGAGAATTCACACCAGAGGAGTGGGTGGGAGCTTCCTGCTTATCCTCCATCAGGAAGCACTGTCCTGCTTCCAGAGAAAAATGAGCCTAAGCCCAAAGCAGAAAGTCCTAAAGAGGCCATAAATCAGGTAGATTTTACAAAGCTATCTTAGTCATCCCAGTTTCCCCACCATGTGTGTTTCCCCAGAGGCAGGGAACAATTTGTAAAGATTTGTATTATCTTGGAGAGGACCAAGAGAAGGGGAACATATATGTAGACTGTGATGATTGCTAACCTCAAGGAGAATGGGAATAACAGAGGATCTCAGCTCCCAGTTGAGATCTCAAGGAATCCAACCATGAAATACCCAAGGTAGGAAACACGAGTGAGAAAAAAACCCCATGATATCTGCAATAAGACATAAATTCTCTATTGTGGCTCTTTCTTACAGGGAGTGGATATCATCATCCTGGACGAGGCAGGTGGTCAGAGTAGTTGAATACACTGGGTCTTCTGCTCCAAAAGTCAACGGGGTATTGTCGTTGCTATTGTGAAGATAAAACACGGGTGAGATGGAAGGAAGGGAGGAAAAGAAGCTGCATGCCATTTCGCAATCAGTTTAGTAGAAAAAAAGGGAAACAGAGATTAAAACTCCTCTACTCTGAATTTTATCTGCCTTTGATAGAGCTGTCAGTTTTAACACAGCTTTTTTGCTTACCAAAAATGATAAGGTAGGCCATGAATTTTAATAAAACAAACAACAGTGCTAGGACTGATTGGATTGCTCCGATGCCTCATTTTGTCTGCTAACCTTGAGAAAAACAGAATCGGGATTAATATGTAAATGCGTTTTCAACCCTGGCTGTGAGTGTAGTGACATTGTAAGAGAAAGCAATGCAAAAGTTACTGCTGATGAATAATTGCTCCAATTGTGCAGCTGGTTAGCCTTATTTTGAAAAACATTAGCCTGTGAACAGGCTACTTACTGCCACGTTCGCTGTGTTTTATGACCCCAAACGCAAAGGTAGGTTTAAATGTCTATAAGCCATTCATCACTCAGAGCAAATCCCAATCTTTCCCTTGAGAATACCGAAGTTCCCAAAAAGAGTAAATAAAATCAAGGTAAGAAGTGATTGGGTCTGGCAGTGTTAAAGAGGGTACTAGGTCACTGCTGGTCTGCCTGGGAGGTGTATTTATGGGTTGATTGCCACTAACTAACATTGATAGAGGTCGCTTGAATCTTGCAGACTCCGAAGTGGAGCAGCCAGAGGAGAGTCGATGCTTTTTTTTAATCTGAAGTCATTCCTGAATATTCAGCTCAAAGCTTTATAGTGACCGTAAGGATATATGTGAGCAGGGCAGTACAACCCTTGGGACAGAGAAACAGCCACAGCAATGCACTCCACCAACGTCAATGCCTAGGAATGACCTGCCATCCACCATGGGGAAGATGATATGGTGGCCATCAGTGTCGGTAAGAGGGACTTTCCCACTGCAAACCCTTGCAATGTGTATGTTTTACTGGTCTTCAGTAATGGCACATCTGCTCTCCTGGTCTGTGAGGTTAGGAGTGATTTTGTCCTGGCTGATTTCTGGATCTCCTTGATAGTTGGGGAGCCAGTGGGACCTAGATGTCCTGGCAGGACAAGCTGTAGCAGAACTTCATGCCTGTAACTCCTGCACTTATAGCAATAACCAGTTGTCACTTCTTTACACAGTCGTCCACATTTTTGATTTATACATCCCAAATGACAGCATATCTGTCTTTTCCTAGGTGTCAGCTGTTCCTAGTGATGGATTGCCCTTACTTTCAAAAATACATATTTCCCAGTGTGAACACTTTATTAGAATTCTGGCACCTTAAATTCTCTTTGGCAGTGCTTGTCTCTTCTTGTCCTCAATCACTTTTTGAAGCTGTAGGGTTCTGTGAAGCAGCTGCTGTGATCCACTTCAGGTGCACTCACAAAGAGTATTGCAGCCTTGAAATATAAAGCCTGAACAAGCCTGGTAGAGTGGAGGAATCATCTATACCAAGGTAATTCTCATCATTATCATAATGGGAATCAGCATTAGAAAAAAGTGTCAAAATGTTACCGTGAAAACAGAAGATCACTGCCAGGCAGGGAGAGATGGTGTCCCCCAGAACCGTGTTTGTTAGGTAACAGCAGCTGAGGGATGTGACAGGCTCACAGCAAGCGTGTGGGAGACTCCAACGCAGCTGGAGCTCGGGGCAGGCTCCGCGCCAGCCTGTGGCACTAAGCCCCTGAGCAAACACCTCCTGAGCAAAGTGGCGTTGCTGGGGTGCTGTAACGATCACCTGGTTCTGCAGAAACCCAGGCAGATGGCCACCAGTTTGTCATCCTGACAGCAGCACGGATAAACTTGGCCTTTTAAAGAGCGCAAAATGACTCGATTGCGCTGCCTGGTCAGTCATTTGGATTCCTTTGCAACTTCTGGATTTCTAGGAAGAATTTCTGCTTTTCAGAGGAGGACATTAATTTCAGGGTAGGGTTAGGCTGATGAAAGCCTTGTCAAGAGGTTGAGATAAGAGCTCTGAGATCAGAATAGGCTGGAGATCAAGCTCAACTGAGTCAACATCCAGTTAAGTCTGGTGAAGGTTTCTGCATTTTGACTTATCCTTATGCATTGAATAGGGTTAGTGAAAGGAAGAAACAGGTAATGGCCCAGGCTTGGTCTGAGACAAGCAGGTGGAGATACTGTAGTGACTAAAGTTCAAAATGGCTCAGCCTCAAGGCCCTACACAGCTTGTGGAAAGAAGGTCATGACAGACCTAGCTGGTTGAGGTTGTTCAGCCTGAAGAAAAAGGCTCTGGGGAGATCTTAGAGCTCCTTCCAGTACCTAAAGGGGGCTACAGGAGAGGTGGGGAAAGACTTTTTATGAGGGACTGTAGTGATAGGACAAGTGGTAATTGTTTTAAACTGAAAGAGGGGAGATTTAGATTAGATACTAGGAAGAAATTCTTTACTATGAGGGGGGTGAGGCACTAGAACAGGTTGCCCAGAGAAGCTGTGGCTGCCCCATCCCTGGAGGGGTTCAAGACCAGGCTGGATGGGGCTTTGAGCAACCTGGTCTAGTGGGAGGTGTCCCTACCCATGGCAGGGGGGTTGGAACTTGATGATCTTTAAGGTCCTTTCCAACCCGAACCATTTTATGGTTCTATGATTCAAATAACTCACTATGCCAAGACGCTGTCAAGTAAATATGCTATATTTTACCCCAAGCAGCCATGGTGGATGTCTGTGTGAAAGCTGGGTCCTATTTGGGGCCACCTAAATCCTCGTATGGGAAATATATGCCAGCCCTACTTTCAGCCTGTTTGCTGGGACAAGTGGGAATTCTTGCTACTTCTTCCTCTATCTACTGTAAAAAACCCAGGAGATTGAGATGTGCTATGCTTGCTGATTTTAACAGGAGAGAATGAACATAAATACTGAATTTTTCATGTCTGCAAATTTGCCTTTTGCCTCCGACTACCTTTTCATCAGTGTAGACAGCTGTCTCCATCACCTACCATTACAGACCACGAAAAATTAAAGAACAAACACCTTCTTGTCAAGCAGAAGTAATGGACAGAGGACTCCTTTCAGCACATCCCATGTTGCAGCAGGCTTCAGCTCAGGAGTCTTCAGCCTCAAAAAGAGAAAATTAGGAAAGGATATAGAAGAAGTCTATAAAACTACTTAGTGGCCTAGAGAAAACAAATTGGGAAAAAACTGTCCATACAGTCTCTCAGAACAAAAACTGAGGGTTTGAAGGAGGCAAATTTGGACCAAAAAAAAAAAAAAAAAAGATTGGCTCTTCACAAAGCCTCTTTGCTGCAGATGCTACACATTTAAAGGAGTTCACAAAAGAAACCCATGGAAGAAAAATAATTTAAATCTTTACAGTTCAAAGATAAGATGCCTGGCGCAGCAGGTTCTCATGCAGAGATCGTTAGAAGCTGGGAGAACATCCTAATAAGGAGTAGACACAGTTACATGGGCCTGTGGACCACTTGATGTGGCCACTCTTAAGTTTTTGTGTCATGTCACTGAATGAAGGATCACTTCCAACATAGTTTTGGTGGACCTGGCGGTAGGTGCTCAGAACGTAACAGCAGGTCCAAAGCAACACCTTATTTCTTGATGTATACTCACTACAGGCAATGATTCTTCCCAGGCCCATACCTGAAAGCAGAGTCTAGTTTGTTTTGTTCTGGGTTGTAGATTTTAATTCTGAGTGTTAGTTTCACTTTGGATGTCTCATTAGCAGGGTGACATTTTCCTATTAGATGAAAATGTTCAACACAGATTTCCTTGTCTCCACATTGCTGTCATCTTGTCTTTTGTCATCCTGGCTGATGGATCAGCGTGTTCTGATCTGTTACCCTTTTATGTAATGACATTATTATTGTTTTCTCTCTCTCTTCCTCTTTTCTTTTTTTAGGCAGTAATAAAAAAATAAATAAAAATGAAATATACAAAGTATAAACTGCCTTTATGACTGAATGATTTCCTTGCTGCATTAAGCAATTTCTTTTGTGCCAGCACCTCTCGTGAATGCTCAGGATGTTTTTCTGATGTATTCATGAGAGCTACTTTGCTGTGATCGTTGCATGCATGGCTGCCTTTTTTGAAACAAGCTCATGATTATTGATATCCGGGATTCTTCTTTTCAGCTAAGTAGCCAGGAGGGGGTGTCCACGCCTTACAAATCAGCTCCTTTTCACGGCTGGCGGTGAAACAACTTCCAGCAATCTCTGCACTGCAAAGTGTTTTGTCCGTGGGAACTGTGCAGAGAGGCTGGAGTGGCGGGGGGAGCAGCACCAGCGGGACAGCAGAGGTGGGAACTGGTCCAGTGGTGCAGGAAGAACTGAGGGAATTTTGCCTTGCAAGTGTCCTGGGCTGTGGGGAGCAGCAGCAGAGAGGCAAGAGGAGAAAGGGCAGAGGAAAGGGGTTGCCAGGATGCAGCAGAGCATGTCAGATGGATCATAGTCTTTTTGTTGTCCTTGATCCTTACTTCACGTTTGGCCCCAAGATCATAGAAACAAAGAATGGTTCGGGTTGGAAGGGATCTTAAAGATCATCTAGCCCAACCTCCCTGCCATGGGCAGGGACACCTCCCACTAGACCAGGTTGCTCAGAGCCCCATCCAACCTAACCTGGAATGTTTCCAGGGATGGGGCATCCACCACCTCTCTGGGCTTTTCAACTGGGATGCCTCAGCTCAGTTTGCACGTGAGTTTTTCAAGTAAGTATTTTTCCCTGAACTTTGTACTGTATCCATCTGCTTTTAGCAGAAAAGTTGAGAAATGCCTATTACCTCAGGTACAACTCCACACGAGGACACCCTAACTTTGTGCCTACAGTGTCAGTATCTCTATCTGACCTGGACATTCAGGATCTGATTTGAATCATTGGAGTTCCAGTCAAGAGAGGTGATGGAGCTCAAGGTGTGACTTGTCTGAGCAGCGCAAGCACCTCTGTTAGATGAGACAAGCTGCTTAGTAAAATCCCTTGACTCTAAAGGAGACTTGCCCAGATGACCACTAGGAATGGTAGACACTGGATGAATTGGTGGATTTTCCACCCTATTCGAACACAACTTTTCTGTTGACTTCAGAGTAGTGTCCATGCCTTTCTCATTCGGAGTTTCTAGTCTTCTGCTTTCACTGAAGATCCCTTGGAAACTTCCTGACACAGAAATGTTTTCTACTGTCCTCTCTGGTGTAGCTAAATTGGTGTGAAAACATCACCCAAAGGCATCAATTCAATCCAGGCTGCAGTGTGTTAGGCGTTGAATATTCACCTGGGGAAAAATGGTCTTTGCTCTGAAGATCTGACAATTTAGTGAGAGAGGACAGTTATGGGATGCCTCATTAGGCTTTTCATTTTTTTAGATAAGGAACAGAGGGATTAAGCAGCAGAGGCAGTCTTGTGTGTCAAAGCTGGGAAACGTCAGTTCAGATGAGGATGAAAATATCACACCAGAAGAGTTGTGCCACCTTGGAAAATATAGTCATCAATGTGAGGTGGAAGGTAACAGGGCTGAGAGTGAACTGGTGCATTTGGGAAAATAATAAAAATAATTTGTTTTCTAATATCAGAGCTCATCCATTGGAACTGTCAGAGGAAATGAGATCTGAGCACAGTCCAAGAGAGGGTTTGGTCAGGTGTTTAGAGAAGAAATCAGGAGATATTCCTGCTTTTGTACTGATAAGATTCCACCTGGCCTAATTGTGTGCAATACTCCTGCTCAGGAAGAGAAGCTCAGCACTTCAGCAAGCAGAGCAAAACCATAAGGGGAATGTCCTTCATGGGAAAAGTTTTTGGGCAGGTTAGAATTATGTAGGCTAAGAGGACAGTTTTTAAAAAAGTAGTTTTAAAATAATTTTAAAACTCATTGAACCACAATTTTTCATCAACTGGCTTTTCTTAGGCACCACCCACAGAATCCCTAGGTAAAGAGGGCAGACCGTGGGTTGAAAGCCATCAATCTATCATATGACCAATGATGGCATAAAATATAAAAAAATATAATTAAGAAATAGTAAGAACAGAAAGACCATGGAATAGCTTTCCAGCTGGAGGCAAGAGAACCACACCAGAGGAAACTAGACCAGGTCATGAGAGGGATATCATGCTCACTTACAGAGCAGTCATCTACCTCCTCCTCCACTGGACTCTCTCTGGTTGTTTCCTGTCCTTCTTGAACTGGGTGGCCCAGAACTGGACACAGTATTACAGATGCAGCCTCAACAGGGTGGAGCAGAGGGGGAGGATAACCTCACTTGACCTGATTCACCAGTGGAGTGTTGTTCATGGCTCATGAAGAAAGATCATGACTGTTACAGTAGTCTTGAACAAATAGGACATCCAGCTTTCTATATATTGAAATATTCCTCAGCATCATGTATCTGTATAGGGGCATTGGCCTCCTTGCAAACTTGGCTTGGGATGAGTAGGTCATGAGAAAATGGCAACAAGAGTGGAAGCACCAATGATGGCAGGGGATAGACTTAAAAGTTTCAGGTAATCTCATTAGCTGGGTATTATGAAGCTGCTAGAAGCTGGTGTCTCCAGGTGTAATGAAGGATGGAACTGGGAAATGCTGAGAGCATTTCTCACACCAACTTTAGGATCTTTAAGACCCTTTTCATTATGTATTACAGAGGCAGTTTATCCTTGGAAGGAGGAGGATAAAAAGTCACTGAGTTACTGCAACTCATGCTACAGTAACGGGACAAATCACATAGAGGCTTGGAGGTCATTGTCATACCCGGTGAGGGACAGGTTAGGGTTATGGGAAGAACAAAAGCTGGAGCTGGATTCAAAGAGTAAAGGAGAAAAATAGGCCTGTACAAGCAGTCAGCTTGTGTCCTCTGCTCTGCTAGAGAACAAAAGCCCTCAGGTGATTTTTCACCTCTGGTGAAGTAATCTTTTCTCCAAGGCTGTGGTCTAAAATGGCTGTAACTAACCAAGCTTCCTGCAGTTAGTAGGCTTTACTTAGGAGTCATCTAGGGACAAAGGCACAGGGGCTGGGAAATGTAATTATTAAAGAGATTTTTATTCAGGAGACTATGCAAAGTTAAATGTGCCTTGCTGGGGAAAAGGGAAAAAAAGAACTTAAAGGTCATTTAACAACCTGTCTGATAACAGTGAAATGTTCTTATTGCACATAGCGTGTGGCCAGACAAACTTTCCTGATTATATTTTTAATGCCAGCAGCCGTGAGAATCTAAAATTTTCCATACTTGGATGCCTCCGTTTCTTCTTCTACAAGTAATCATGCCGAAGCCATGCATATATTCACATTAAAAAATGCAACAGATGATGCAACATGAAGGTAACTGTTCCCATAATGAAACTGTAGCAGTCGGTCTGCAGAATATTTCACATGGCCAAAAACTACTCTGAAAAGGTTATTATTACATAAGGATGTAGATGTCAAAATGAAAGGAGGAACAAGGCCAGGATAAGTAGGATCCAGCTCGCCTGGTTTTAGCTGTCTGAAGGAAAGGCACCCAGTCTATCCATACTATCCGTGGAAAGTAAACCACATTTCCTGTGCAAGTTCTAGGTTCGTTTGCTTGTTTTCTGTTTCTTGAGCTTTATGTTTTCTAATTTATCACCATGGGGCCATGTGAATCTCATCTTTTCTTTTTTTTTTTTCATTTTACCTTTTCAAACAAATGATGGAAAGGCAGCATATAAGGTACCGTGAATGAGGCACTCACTAATATCATTAGCATGTGAAAAGAACTTGTCAACAAGTAAGCAATGCCAGTTCTTCCTCCATGACTGCAAATGGTTTCCTCTCTGTCTATGTTGCTTTTCAAGTATTCCTCAGCTAGGCTGCTCCCTGGGCTACGTTGAAGCTGGCCATTTCAGATGAACCAGATGATTTATAACTTGTTTATAGAAATTGATTTGAATGTCAAACTGGACAAAGATGCATCTGAAAAAAAATGACTGAAGAGCAAGGCAAGTTGATATATGGAAAACCTCTAGTGCTATGCACTTCAGAAATCTACTGGGCACGTTTATAGGAGTGTGGACAAACAGCTGGCTGGAGGCAACAAGGAGTGAAGCTCTCCTCCACTTAGCCATTTTTAAAGAGCAAAATCCTCCATTCCGGCAGTGGTGATTGTCCCTGAGAAGAAGACAGAGGTTTACAGAACTTTAATAATATTAGATCTTAAGTCATAGCATCATGGAGTAACGATTTGAACCATGCATTGGAAGGAACATTTCAAGATCATTTAGTCCAACATAGTCCAACTAAACCAGGTTGCTCAAAACCCCATCCAGCCTGGTCTTGAACACCACCAGGGGTGGGGCACCCACAGCTTCTCTGGGGAACATGTGCCAATGTCTTACCACCCTCATAATCAAGATATTCTTCCTAATATCTTGTCCTATCACTGCTAAGAAATCCTTGCAGAGGATTTTTAGGCTTACAGTTAATTTCTATGTTTAACAGATATTTTTCTGACCATGTAATTTAGAGTTGACACAACATGCGATTGGAGGATAATGGGCAAAATCCATCTGTGTTTATGTGAACTCCATTGTAAAGCAAAAAAGATCCAAACTGGAAGAAAATGGAGAACCCTCTGTCAGACATTTAGTTAGTACAATGAAAGATAGAAGGGGTTCTGACTGAATTTTCTTACCCAGAACCCTTTGTTCCCTTATATTCTGCACCAAAATAGAGTGGCCATTAGGAACACGAGAGTCCCAATGGAGAGAGGTGGCCCTGTGGAGGTTGAGAGAAGAGACTGCAGGGTGGAAAAGGGCTTCTTAGTGTCTCCTATGGGTGGGTGACACATCTACAACCCAGCATCAGAGGGACCAGCACGACCTTGCCAGCTTGTATCTGGTCTCCAGTCTCCCAGTCTTTTGGCATAAATTTTTGTTTCCTGATAGAACAGATCCTGGGGTCAATGTGGAGATGCTGGGGGAACAGGACTTGGCTGAATTCATTTGTCTGTACACGTCTCATTTGTCTAACAGCCATCAGATCTAATGATTCTATTAATTCTGTATCATTAGCAAAAACTGTCATAGAAAGGATATCTTGAACTCTGGTCTCCACATAAAAGTTTCTTGATGTCCCTTCTGTTACACAGAAATTGAAGAGGATACAGAAATAGCCTCCCACCTATGACCCTATGCCCAAGCTTTAGAAAGTCTATCGTTCACTTCTAAAATGAATCTCCATGTCTCTAAAGTGATGAAATCCAATTAATTTTGCACACTGCAGCTACTGACCAGCAAAATATAATGTCTGGAGGAGTTCTTGCCCCTCTATGCCATTCCCCCAGGGGTGTGAAAGTACTGGCAGGAAGATGGGATCTGTGGGTAGGAAACCCCAGTTTCAAGACAAGAATCGAGGAACTTTTGGAGTTCAGAGACTTCCAGGGTTAGGAAGGAATGACACAAAAGTCTGTAGATTTCCTAGGTGGGAAACACTCAATGCTGTGGTAAAACCCACCATAGCATCATAATCTTACTTTGGATGAGTGTCCGTGGAAATCCCCATCCTGTGGATCCTGTACATTGCTACTCACATCCTCATTGGACACTGAACACTGCTTCAGTACACATTCTTACACCCGTTATCCCTAGGTGTCTCTAGGAAGACAGTTCAATTGCAACTGAAGACAGTTGCAATTCAGTTGAGGCAATGCTATATTGATTCTGTATGGTATAGTTCATAGAATCATAGAATCATTTAGATTGGAAAAGGCCTTTAAGATCATTGAGTCCAACCATAAACCTAACACTGCCAACTCCACCACTGGACCATGTTCCTAATTGCCACATCTATGAGTCTTTTAAATACATCCATAAATGACCTATCCTTCCTCCTCATCCCAGTGTGAACCCTCCAATATCCCATTGAAATCACTGTTGCACTCAGTTACAAGTTGTGTGTCTGAGGTTTATTCACACTTGCAAAGACTTTCAGGTATCTCCAGTTGGTGAGTCCTGGAGTTGGGGCATTAGATCATACAAGGGAGACTAAAGGAGCGAGGAAGTGAATGGTTGGAAGAGAAGAATATTAGAATCACAGAATAGTGGAAGTTGGAAGGGACCCAAAAGGATCGAGTCCAACTCCCTGCACTTTTCAGGACTACTTAAAACCAAATCATTTGACTAAGTGCCATCCTGATGCTCTGTGAACTCTGACAGGCTTGGTGCCACAACCATTTCTCTGGAGAGCCTGTTCCAGTGACCAACCACCCTCTCTCTCAGTGAAGAACTTTTTCCTAATGTCAAATCTGAACAGAAAGACACCTTGAGTGCTGCACTTGAGCGTTTCAGGAGGTACACAGGCTTCACGGTGACAAGTGATACAGCGCTTGGAAAAGACAGATCAATAGCTTGAAAATTATTTTGCCTTCTAATTTTCCCAAACAGATTGGAATCATATTATACCAATTTGAGTCCCAAGGGGCTGCTAATGAATCAAGGCTCACCATACGCCTTTGAAATATGTACATATGATCACAAGGGGGGGAAGCTGAGGCATGGAGGAATAGAGACTTGGTGTGGCTTGGCAGGTCTGTGGATTAGAACTGAGACCTCGAAGCTGCCCTTCGTGCATCATCTGAGAACCACCTGCTCCACTCCTCATCTCAAAGTGAGAAATAGCTTGAATTTCAGCTATTCTTCCATTTTTAATAAAAAAGAGAAAATTGAATCCTCAAAGCTACCAGCCGCCATCAATGAAAAATTAAAGATTAAATCATGTTCAGGAAAAGATTAAAGAGCTCTGTGTTCCTGTGGAGAAATTCTCTATTCTTTATAAACCCCTTATGGATTTCAGGGAAGGAGGTAAAAGAGGGGTTGTGTCAAGGCATCAAGATCTCTCTAGCTGGGCTCTGAGGGAAAGGAAAACACAGTGATAAGAGTGTCTGGTTGTATTTCCCGGCTCTCTTAGTCACTACTGAAGGATGATACTTAGCACCTCACTGTTTGAGATGCTGAGTAGATACCCAGCCTTCTGGAAGTGCCATAATACAAAGCCATTGAGATCTTTCCATAGCATCACCTAAGAAATACTGTCTCTCTATGGCCTCATCACCACTGAAGAATGGACAAACATTAGACCACCCTTTTAAGAACGTGTCCCACTCCTCCCTTTTGTGGGAAATCTAACTGGTATTGTCTTTTTAGCTCCTCCCCCATGGATACAAAAGGCAACTAGAAAGCATGAACTAACAACGTGAATTTTCAGAGAGCCCAAGGGTTTCTGGGTCTGAGATGAGCTGTCCCAGCCTCACCTCTGCACAGGGCTTCTGCATTTGGGATGGACAGCCTGATGACGTCGGTCCATTAGGGTGAGAATATTAGCAGGGGCACCTCCCACTAGACCAGGTTGCTCAAAGTCCCATCCATGAGGGTATCTCATGGACACAGAAATATCTGTACAAGGCTGAGAGATGGACAAGGGAAATGGGAGACCCACACCTCTCTGGACTGGTGGCTGGGTGCTGGGAGGCCTCCTAAGATATCTCTAACAACTCTAAATAGCCTTTGTGTTGACAATTGAGTCAACAAATCTTTTAGTGTCATTGTCAATATGTAGTTGTTTGCACCTCCATAGGGGACTTGATCCCAGCTGGCTGGCAAAAAAGTGAAAAGAAATAATTTCAGATGGTTGGTTAGAATCTTGGGTGTTGTCCATAAAAAGTACAATTTATCCCCACAAATAACACCTAGGTTATGTACATGTTGAATAACCCCTGCAAAACCCCTGCCAGGCCCTTCCTTGGTTTCATGAGACATCTCTCCCAGTACCAGAACAGCCCTAAAACCACCAGACCTTCCTTCACCCTGGCACAGCTTTTTCCAACCCTGGAAAATTCAGTTTGTGCTTGCTAAAGTTACAGATAGTGTGGAGTAATTTATTTTTTTTATTTAACAGATTAATTATTTTGGGTGGAGAATGAAGATGAGTATGTACTGGTGAATGCAGATCCATAGGGGCTACAAGGGAGAGAAGTATTTGCTGCTCAGATGTCCTCAGCACCCATTTCACAAGAATCAGGTGAGGAAAAGACAACATCTATTAATTGTTTTCTTCATCAGGTCTGGGCACTGCCACCTGCTCTGATCTTTATCATTCCTTAAATATATTTTCTTTGGATCAAGTAAAGTCCTGGTATCCATGTCCCGCTGGTATCCAAAACCCTGTGAAGCTGGCTGTGTCCTATTAATTTGGATTATAACTACAAAGCGATATATGCATTTTATACCATTCTTCTCTGCTGGAACCAATGGATTTTTCAAAAGCAAACAGCAAAACAGTGTAATTTTCTAGTTTTTCACCCCAAGCTGGCAGAAAGCAGGAGGCTACCTTTCTTTGACTTGTAATGAGAACGCAATCATATCAAAGAGAGGAGCAGAGTTTAGATTAGGTCCGTAGTGAGCTGGTGTTACTCATGCAGAGCGCTTGTAACACGTTTAATAGTAATAGAAAGCATGAGTCCTACAGCGATGGTATATTACTGGGGACCTGAAACAAGGTATTAATTATTTAGAGCTACATTTTGAGAAATTGAGTCCTTCGCCCTCTGGGACCACCTTCCTTTCTCTCTCTCTTTCTCAACTTGCCACCAATTCATTCCTGAGATTAATTCAGAGCATGTTTCTCCTTCTCTGACACTGCTTTAAACTAGGGAAAGGTACTTTGCAGAAACCAGTGGAATTAAAATGACAACACAGAAATGTGACTAAGAGATGAAATAGGACTAGCAATATCTAAAAATTGATATAAAACCCGAAGATTTTAGGGGGTTTGTTGGTCTGATTCTTTATTTTTCACTGAAGAGTGTTTATTGCACCTTTTTTTTTTTCACTTTCCCCCTTTGTTTGTTTATTGCTCTTTTTTTACTCATCAAGGAACAAGTTTCCTTCACAACTCAAATAAAAATCCACTGTTTTGAAGTCTGATTCTTCTGACTGTAGTTGATAAAATGCATGTGGCATCCAACAGAGAACAAATTTTAGCAGCTAATAATGTTTTTTAATGAAGGCTGCTGAACCCACTACATCAGGGTTTCATTTAATCACAGAGACTGATGCATAACATTTTTTTTTTCTTCTTGCCTTTACAATTACTAGCACAGAGTTAACCAAAGCTGTCGGTGAGAACAACCTTGACAGTAAATCCTAGCTTCTGCCTAACATCAGGTAGCATCGTCTCCACCCCTCCTAGGGGAAAAAGGGATTTTTCTTTCTCCTGGCCTAACCTCCTCGGTTAGTAGCAGATGGGCTAGAGATAGTACTTGGAGTACTGTGTCCAGTTCTGGGCTCTCCAGATCAGGAAGGACAGGGAACTGCTGGAGAGGGTACAGCAAAGGGCTACAAAGATGATAAGGGGCCTGGAGCATCTCTCTAACAAGGAGAGGCTGAAGGACTTGGGTCTTTTTAGTCTTGAGAAGAGAAGACTGAGGGGGGATCTAATCAATGCTTATAAATACTTATAGGGTGGGTGTGAAGAGGATGGGGCCGGTCTTTTTCCGGTGATGCCCAGTGACAGGACAAGAGGAAATGGGCACAAACTTGATTATAAGAAGTTCCACCTAGACACGAGGAGGAACTTCTTTCCTGTGAGCGTGGCAGAGCATTGGAATAGGCTGCCCAGGGAGGTGGTGGAGTCTCCTTCTTTGGAGACATTCAAAACCCACCTGGACACGTTCCTGTGCAACCTGCTCTGGGTGGACCTGTTTTGGTAGGGGGGGTGGACTAGATGATCTCCAGAGGTCCCTTCCAACCCCATATCATTCTGTGATTCTGTGATAGTGTTGTCTCAGGGCTTTTGGGAGAATCACAGCGAAGATTAAATGCTCCCCTGATTCGTCAGTCCCCGTTGCAGCTCAAGGGAGAGACATGGGTGACCTTCAGACTGGTCTTACTTCCTTCCAACTTGCCAGTTATTGCTGTGACCCTCTACTAATCCTACTTTTAAGGAATTAAGCATTGTTTTGCAGGTGAACTCTTGGCCCAATAGTCTATTTAGGACAATACCTTAGGAACTTTGCACAGGATAAAATTCAGATAACTGCAGTATAAGTGAGAAACACTTGTATTCACTCACAAAACATGAGGGCTCTAAGTGCCCTCTGATACACCATTGCGGATGCACTTAACGACTGCTAATCTCCAAACCTTGTTACCCCTTGTCCTGGGTTCCATTATCTGAAGTTTACCAACAGCAAATCCAGGATTGTGGAAGCTAGTGACTGAATTAGCTGATGGTTTCTTCAGTGTCCTGTCTGCAGGAGCATCTGGCAGTGATTTCTGTTTGCACATTGCTTGCTGCCTGAATTAGGCTTATTGTGATTTATGTAAACACAGCGTTGAGACAGTTTGCCAGCTAGCACAGGGAAATGGCTAATCAGTTTTGCTTCAGGAAAACAGACCCAGGGGACGCCTGGAATCTCCTCACTTCCTCTTGTCTTTAAGGTTTGCAAACAACTCAGTTCGGAGAGTGACTACATCTGCACTAGACGAAAACCAATTTAGCAGAGCAGCTCTGTGCTTGCCAGGGTCAGAGCGTGTCTATTGAATGGAAAGTGGCCAACACACATTCATCTGGTGCAGGTGGGAAGGATGGATTTTGAATTAATGAACTGGGCTTGGATGCACAAACCTGGGTTCTGCCGAGAGAAGGATTAAGATTTAGCTAATCTCGCTTTGGGGCAGCAGGATGTACTTGAGGTCTCTTCATGTGGATTTTGGTGGTGTTTTTTTTTTTTCCCCCACAATTCTAATTTTAACCAAATTGCTTTATTACTGAGGGCCTCAGTTTTTCCCATCAGTTCCACATCAAGAAACAGTGGCTGGCTACCAAAAGCAGGGAGCTGTGAGATGCCGCACACAGGCTCCCATGCGCTCAAATTCTTAGAAAGGACTATTAGGGGGGCACTCATAGTTTTAAAAGCAAGGATGATAATAAAAAGAAAATTAGAGCAAAAGGAAAACTAAATGGGAGATGATACTGATCATTTGTAAAGAGCTCCATGCGTCATCGCTCCCTCCTCCCTCTATTTCCACCCCTGTTACAGCTGCAGCCAGGGAGATTTATGGATGCACGCATTCTAATTTGCTTTATGTTTCGTCTGGAGAAAGACACAGCTGTACAGAGCTACTTTGTCAAGAAAATGTCACATTGCACTTAATTGCCTGATAAAGAATGACAAGTCAGAAACAATATAGCTAACATGCTCGACTGTTTGGGTTTTTTTTCCAATATATAATTTAAACTTGCTGAGGCTTGGGTTTAAAGCAGAGAGAGACTCATGGTGTGATACCCAGTAATAATTTTTCACCTGAAAAACTACCCAATGAAAGACTGCCATCTCCCCATGCTTTCCCTTCACATCATATGATAATAATCCGAGTAGACTCCCTTTCAACTGAAACATCTGCTTTGTGTTTTGACGGGTAAGATGAAATATACATAAAAATTAATTTGGGCTCTAATCAATTGATTAATGGGTTTAGCAAATATGCTGTATTCTCTCCCAATTCAGTCCAGAGCTGCAGTTCCACAGCAGTTAAAGAGCTTTATGTAGTCTGCAAAAGTAGGAATTCAAGTTTGTTTCCTAGAGAAGACTAACATCCATGAAGAAGAACAGTCCCTTTCATGAGCTCAGCATTTCTTACTCCTCCAGGGATCACCTAAGACTTCTGGATGTGGCTATGGGATGTGAGCTGTTGTCCCAACAGATTGCAAAAGCAATCCCCTGTCAAAACCCTTTCCCTCCATTTGCATGACCTCCATCTTTTGCTTCCATGGGCCCACATTTTTCTGTACTAAATGTTTGAACGTGCTTATCATGTCCCCTGCCACGCTTCTCCTATAACAAGGACTTAACCACCTCCTCAGTCTTTGCATCATTCATATATTTTACCACCAGTAAATTCATACTTGCCTCTAGCAACCTGCTGAAAGTAACGTCATGTTTGGAAGCAATCCTTGCAGAACCTACTGGGAGCTTTTTTTGCCCTTTCCATTCATTAATGATTATCCATCGACAGCTACTTGAGATCCATGTGTTAGGTGGTTTTTAATCCATTTTATTACTCCTATTATGTGTTAGTCACAACATGAGTGCAAGAAGTCACCTGCTCACAAAGGTTAGAAGAGATTGGTGAAGAAAAATACTTAGGTAAAATAGTGTGAATAATGGGTTGGAGCATTTTATTCAGCCAGGGGAAACATCAGTCAAGGGAAATGCCTGTGGGAGTAACAGTACACTGAATGCATAATAGCTGACATTTCCAGTACCGCAGGAATTGTTTACAATGGTTTTTATGCAACTCCATTTGTTTCCCTAAGAAAACTGTTCTTTCTTGAAGCTGGAGATTAGTACCTATGTATCAGGGCTTTACAGATACATGCAGCCATGAAAGTTTACTTTGCATGATGCTTTGTCAAGAACCAAACCAAACTCTGTCCTGTGTTTCTGGGTCTGCTCCAGCATAACAGATTTTTGGAGAGAGCCAAACTGAACTGTAAATCAGGTAGAATGGGTCTTGGTAATGGTGCAGCTATGCAAATGTGGGCTGAGAGAATCTGTTCCCCAACCTGCAGTGTTGTAACCACAGAGTAAACATCATCGGTGGAAAAAAGGTGAATACTTTTACCTCCATTTCAGGACATTATTATAACAGCTTTTTGCTGGACTTTGTTTCTGTGGCTGAAAGGAATGCCATGTTCTTCAGCCTCAATATTTAGAAGCAGAAAACAAAGATAAACCTATTTTTCTGTTTCTTATTAATAGATGAACAACTGCTATTTTCTAAAGTTAATGGTCAATTTATGACAAGCTCAAAAGAATTAAACTCTAGGTTCAGCCTAGGCTGCCATCATGTCCAGCTTCATTATCTGGGACCAAGAAACAAGGACTAGATGTGAGGCTCTTGAGCTCATGCACCCTGAGTGTCTGTATCTTTTAAAATAAATTTCTGTGTGAGTTGTGCTTCTCTGATGGTTTTTCTTTAACAGAGTAGAGTACTACCAGCTCTCATAATTTTAGTAAGAGCCTCCTGATGACTGGTGCTTTCCTTAAAACTCTTGGTGTTAGACTCATGCTATTTTGTGATAATCACTACTTTCATATATAAAAACTTCACATAATTGCCAAGACAGTCTTTCCAGTGTGACCTGCCTGTGTTCAAATGGGTCAAAAAGAAAAGACAGGAAAAGGACACACATTTTCCAATCTTAGGAATTAAGATGTGCACAGGTGTAACTGAACGAGGTCTGTCTCAGCTACTGTAATAGCTCTCTCAATCCTGAAGAGCTCTTCCTCTTGACAGAGGTCTACAAACAGATTTGTGCAGCCAAAGCGAGAGATTGCTCTCTCTCGTGGAGCATTTAACCTTCTCTTTTCTTTTGGATCCTCAACATAGAATTGCATTTTACTTCATTCACTTGGAAATCCTGCTTTTAAAAATGAAGATCTATTCAAAAGAAGATAAAAGATGCTGCGAGATATATAAATGTTTTTAACTGCAACCAATTTAACTGAATAACCAGAGAAGAGATACGGTATAAAGATACCAAGGGCACATGTCCTTTGTATGAAATGTGGTACAAAGATAATAATGGTATGTGTCCAGACTGTGAAACAATGGGAATATAAAGTGGCATGAAAGCCCTTAGGAGCCTGGGACTTTAATGTGTAGGTTGCACTTTGCCCAATAGATTCCTATATAGGCAGGGAAAAAGGTACAACTCCTGAAGTCTTAGTGTCCTGGATTAGCAGAGAAGGCTCTTTCTTCATTGCAAAGGTAGGTCAGGAAAAGCATCTGGGTGGGAAGCTGTGATTTGATTCCAGATTCTGG
>JAHREE010000461.1:672724-787249 GCA_033628505.1 Tringa tobata | reverse complement strand
TCTTTTCTTTTCTTTTCTTTTCTTTTCTTTTCTTTTCTTTTCTTTTCTTTTCTTTTCCAAAAACAACAGGAACAAAAAATAACATTTCCTTCTTGGAAAAATTCTGTTCTAGTTTGCTCCAGATCTAATTATCCTCCTGCACTACACAGAAATATCTGTATGTGTGTATTAGGGTATCAAATCCAATGGCTACTTTTGGAAAGTGGTCCAAATATCAAAGAAATTTATTGGCTTACAAAAGTCTAAAGGCCAAAAGTCCTGGTTCTCTGAGTTCCCTTCTCCATCTTAAACATCTTAAGGAGAGGTGATACCCCTGTGAATCAGAGAGCACATTCCCACAGCTTTTGGTGCCTCTTCTCTTTGAAGGCAACGTTACAGGTTCCCTAATGTTATTTTTAAGACCATGAGCCAAACTCCGTGATTCTCTTTCTAGGATAAAACCAAGCCAAATAACTATAGTGAGTGAAATGACAAATATTATAGCCTTGAACTGCCTGTGCACCGAAACTTCCACGTGCCCGTTTGGCACAAACACACAAATATGAGAAAGCTATTGATATCCTTGCAACATCAGAAAGATGCCGGCAGTGGTCATGTTCTGGATGCAAAATTCATCTACATGCTAAATGGCTCACACAAGTTCTGTGTAATCCAGAAATACCCCAAATCTTGATTTTGCCTTTTAGAGAAGTCATTTATTCATAACACAATTTGTGACTGGCTCTCCCATATACTTTGATGTTAGTTGGTGACAATGGAGATACCTCGGTCTGCATGATGAGGGGCAGAGGGGAGGGTTTAGGAAGGCATAAAGCATAAAGAAATACTATTTTAAGGTACTATGGAGAATATCACTGTAACTGCTAATAGCTTCCTTTCTAACTAAGATTGTTTTCCAGTGAATTGGCCCTTGTTAGTCAGGCTCCATTGCCATCTTCATAGTTAAAAGGAAGCAAAATTTAATACCTGTCAGCTGTTAAGTCTTTAAGTGCTTTTAAATTCCAGTGGCTGGTCATCCAGGCACGTACAGCAGGATGCATACTTTATATTTTGTGAAAAAAATATGAATGGGAAAGGAAGAGAGTATCTTGCTCCCACCCTGCTATCCCTTACTCTGGGTATGTCATCATAGCCTGTTCTCACTCATCTCAGTGAAAAAAAAAAAAAAAAAAGGGCAAGAAAAGGAAGAAAAGGAAGGAAAACAAATAAAAAGAAAAAATAATGCCTGCTCCTGACTCCCAGGGAAATTCATTATGCGAATCCACATATATGGCAACCTATTCCTCATTGTCCCTTGGACAATTGCTGCAAACAACATAACACCAGAGCTGCACAGCTGCTGGTTAAGTCATACTCAGCTTTATGGTAGGGTTTTCCAATAGGAATCCAAGCCATGGTCATTAAAGGACACGGGAAAGGATACAGGAGCACAGAACAGCCTATTTAGCAACTGTGTGCACTGGGGATTATTCAGAGATTTGGCAGTTTTCCTTCTCTGTGAGATATAATTTTTGTTCAGGGTGGGTTGTTTGTGTTTTGTTTTGTTTTTTTTTTTTTTTTTCCTTGCAGTGGAAGAAGATTCTGGTTTCCATTGCAAATTTACTTCCTCTTTATTTCAGGATGGTTTCAACAGGTTAAGATAAAGGCAAACCAAAACTTCGCTTTCACAAGTCATCTTGACAAGAGAGGAAGACAGAAGTATTTTCAGACTAGTCTGTCCACTCATTTGGGTGACATAAGAACTGTGGTGGATTTGGGGTTGAATTCGCAGAGTTTGGAACATTTTGAAGTCTTTAAATCAGGAGAGAGACCCCGCTTCATTATAGAAGTGTTTAGGTTGTTTGTATGTGGGACGTGATTCTTTATTTTCACCTCCTTTTTGCTCTGGAATACACCAGAGCCCATCGAACCAAGCTGAAATTTTGTAACGGCAATAAAAAATATATGTGCTGTTTCAAATTATAAAAGAATCAAATACGGTTAAATTTGAAGCCGTTCTGGCAAAGTGCAATAGTAAAAGGCCATTAAGCGAGCTGTCCATTTATAGAAAACATAAGATATAAAATTCATTTTTAATGGACTGTTTCCATGGAAATGTTCTTTAGTAGAGACATTTTATACTGTATTAAGCAGCACAAGGAGTTAAGCTGACTGTGGTGGTGACTGTAATGCAGGGTCTATGGTTTGTAAAAAATTGAAACCGTTAAAAGGCTTAGGGCCAAGAGAGTGAGGAATATTTCAAGGCCGTTTATCACTCAGCCAGCAAAATTGAGTGCTAAAACTCAGCACACCTACCAAAGTGGAATCCCCTCATTAGCTCATTACCCGAATGTCTCAGAAAGAGAGAGAAAATGTGTTTCTTGATTATGGAGGTAATAATAATTATAGATAATTTGTACATCCTCATTCTATTAATTGACGGAATCTTGAAGCATTTTCCAAATATTAATTAAATAACTCACTCTATGCAGTAAAATCACTCTGCACAATAAAATCTTGCTTTTATTTGCAACTTGCTCCTTCAGCCCATGTCTAATGGCTGCCATTTAATGTTGGAATTTCACTGGCATGCTGCTGAGACTACGGTCTAGGCAGAAGAAGCCCCTGACTGAGGTCCAGAAACAATCTGGTCCATGTCCCAGGGACTGTAAAATTAAGATAAGAATAAAAAATCTGGGAGAAAAAGCAAAGTTTGAGAAAGGGGGAACATTTGTCTATCATTTTGTGATATTGTTCTTCCAGGCAAAGAAGATACCCGGGATATGTTCGGTCAGTATTTGACAGTGAGTCTGAAGGGTCTAAGACAAGACAGTCAAGCTCTTCTAGTGACTGAAAGAGTTCCCTTTTCTGTGGACTCCAACAACATCAGGCTCTGATGGAGTCATGTGGATTCCTCTTTTTGCATGCATGAAAAGCTTGGTCATTGCTCTCTCTGCAGTACAGATCATAGAATGATTAGAGTTGGAAGGGGTCTTAAAGATCATCTAGTTCCAACCCCCTGCCACCATGGGCAGGGACACCTCCCACTAGACCAGGTTGCTCAAAGGCCCTTCCAGCCTGATCTTGAACACCTCCAGGGGTGGGGCCTCAAAAACTTCTGAAGGACTGGCTCCATTTGCAGGTTCAGAAGAGCCATATCAATTTGAAGCTCCCCTGACCTGAGCTACCCTGCAGTGTGCAGTCCGTGTGTGCATTGGCTAAATCCTTGCTTCAAAATGAGCTGATGTGACATACCTATGACCAGTTCATGAGTGTCTACCTTGAGCCAGTGAGGAAAAGCATCCACGCACCAGGAGATTGTGTTCACTAGTACTAGAGCAATGCTATCAGAAGTTAAAATGTGCAACCAGATAAGGGTCTCTAGTGTACAGATGGTCCTAAGGAGCTATTTCAGCTTCTCTTTGAAATGAAGGCAACCTTAAATTTCACCTCCACTTTGGACAGAAGGCCCAGAGCTGTGCAAAAACCCATAAGGTACTGAAATGCAGTTAAAATTCAGCTTGGCTAGGTCTGGGTCTGTTTACATAAACCTAAGTCAAATTAGGAGAAGCTTTTAATTTATAAATAGAGTCTGCAGTAAAGACCAGACATAATAGCATTTTTTAAATACTCTGAAGCACTCTTAAGTACTGGCACAGCAGGAGCATCCCCTCATTTTCAGTGTGATTGAACAGCTGAATAAGGATGAGGGGAACCTCAGCTGATGGTTTGTAGCTCATTTCAACCTTCACATACGTAGGTTAGAGCACTTGCTTCCTCTGTGGCCACCAGCTCGGTCTGCTGAGACTGCTGTCCATGCACAGCACAGCAGGAATTTAATCCAGATGTCAAACTGCCATGAGTTTTGCAAACAGCAGGTCTATTGGAAATCCACAAGGAGGGCTGCATCGAAGTGCATCAATCCAGCACCTTCCTGCCTCCAGCCTGTTACACGAGGACCCACCGTACTGGAAAGAGCAGTAACAAATGACCCTGCTTTTTCCTCCAGATAGTAATGGGAAGGGCTTAATTTGCTAGCCAGCTGGCCCTTGTTAATGAAATGTTGTTACCAACGACCCAGAGGCATGTTTAGTAAATTTTCCGATTTTTTTGTTTGTTTGTTTCTTTCTCTGGCATTCAGAGAAACACAAGCAAGTTGCTTTAATGCAAAGTGACAATTTGCAACTGACACCTTTTCTTTCTGTCAAGGAGATTGAATGGCCAGGAAGAGCCTTCAGGTCTGCAGATGCCCAGCCACAGAGGGAGTTAGCTCTGAAGCCACTTCTTGTCCATTCTCTAAGTACCACTTGGCTGGATCCATTTACAGAGCCCAAGTGATGCCCTGGCAACTCCTATTCTCCAGAGCTAGTTCTACCTGGCCGACTATGTCCTGAAGTATTTCTCACTCCAAACCCAGCTTTTCATGCTGCCGCACCAGCATTGCCTCACTTTTAATGACTTCTTCAATGATTTTGAGCAGTGACACCGTGGATACTCTGAGCTGGGCTGCTCCCTCTCAGATCTGCAAGCCTACATTGGTACTGATGCAATGTACATCACCTTCTGCTACTTCAGTCACAAGGCTCGTTGAGATAGACCTATGTCTATATAAGCTGCTATAAGAAGGAAAATAGAACACATCTCAACCTGGTTGTATTAATTTAGAAGCTCTTTCTTATTTCCATTTCCTCAGAGCATTTTAGACAGCTCTAATTCAAAAGGCCATACTCTGGTACACACACACAAAAGGTTTTCTTTAAAAGGGTTTAAAAGAGCTTATATAGTCTGTTTAATTTCCATATCCATTTAAAAATACTACAAAATGTATCTAGTGATGGGTTTATATTCACTATCCCATGAATCTTTTGGTTAGTTCTGGGTAAAATGTTTTGGGAGGAAGCAACACAGTGATTTTGTGAGGATTCACAAGTACAAATGCAAGCCAATCCCTTACACAAAACTTTCTTCCTCAAAAAAGAAGTCACCCAAGTGCTAAAACCTCTTGGACCCAGTGGGTGGAAAAAAATAACCAAAAATAACAACCAACACATTGCAGAACTCTGTTTGCTCTGTGCTGCTGAGTATCTTCACAGTATATGGTGAAGAACATGCTCAAGGTGGAATGAGGTAAAGCGAGCCCTATGTCCTATATATCCTCCACATACATATATCTCAAGCATCTATACTTTGTGCTCTAAGTGTTGACACTGTGCCTAAGAATAGCTCAACACATGCCTTGGAAAAGCTGATATCTGTTGGTTGACTGGGGCCCAATCCAACCCTGATTTATGCACCTGGGTTCAATGAGAACTTAACCTGTGAGAGAGGATGAGTGTGTTCAGACTTCCCACCTTCAAAGAGCTCCAGGGCTTCAGCTAAAAGTCATTATCTGACCATAAGTTTCTGCATATCAATGTGAGCAGAGGCAGAACTGAATGGAAGGATGGGCTGGTGTCCAAATTTAACTAGCAGTGTTGGTGTCCTTGTGCATTCATGAGGCTGGTGGCTTAACGGTATCTCTCGCCAAGGAGTGACCTTCTGCTTGAAGTGACCCAGATTCATGGGATGCTGACTCACAGCCACGACTTTGACTGTCAACTCCATTACATTCATTATACTTTAATATTCTTTCTATGGATAAAACACTTTGTTTATTGGTTTGATCTTTTTTTCAGTCCTAGGCTGGTGGTGGAATTTGGCCAGTGAGATAAAGTCAAATGCCTCCTTTTCTTGTCTGAGTGTTGTCCCTGGTTGTGGTACCAGACAGATGCATAGTACCTCCAGCCATGAAGAAGAAAAGCCATTTTACTGATCAGATTACCTCAGAATAAACAAGAATGATCCTTGAACCACCCTGACAATACCGGAACATGATACCCTGTCCTGGTTCCTGGGTGTTTAATTTGTTCAGTGGGGATAAGTCAGAAAGAAAGAGAAGTAAAAAAATCAGGGAGAGAAGAAAATGGCTTCAGAGAATTTGCTTCTCAAGGGAGAACCAGGAATTGTGAAGAGAGAGCCAAAACTTAGGAATCAAAGTAAGCCCAAGAATTTGAGGGCTAGAAAGGTATTTCCCCTCAGCAGAGAGAGGAACACCCAAGGGATCAGAACAAACCACACAGACTCACTGGGACCATCTGTGGAAGTGAAGCTGTTGCCTGGTAATTGCTCTAATATAAGCAGTTGGTTTGCCACCTCTTTTAAAATTTTATTATTATTTTTTAAATGCCTCTCATGTCTACCCTGCATTTTTTCTCATGGAGAGGAAAAAAAAAAACATAAGAGAACAAAATTTAGCTTATTAAAACTGCCCACTCAATTTGCCATTGGCCACAGGCTCCCAAAAGGGAGATTTAGATCTGCTCGCTAAGCCCACCCAAGGAACAGGTTCCACCATCTAAAAACAGTGGAGGAGAGAAGGATTTCTGCTATTCTGCCTCTGAACAGGCAAAAACACTTGAGGAAAAGGGAGGAACAGGAAGGTCAGACTTTTACAGAGGGCTAATGATGCAGAGATACCACCTTGCAGCCCTGCTTTTTCCTCAGTCTGTGCAAATTGCCTTGGACAAAAGGGTGACCCTGGAAACCCAGCAAGGAAAGGGTGAGGCAGAATCATCCCTTTCCTTCCCTTGGCCTATAAAAAGCATGGCTTGGGGCCAAAGTGAGACACAGCGTTGAGTAGGTATTTAACACCCAGTAAATCTTTACCTGCAGTAGGAAAAACTCTAGGCTTGAAACTTTCCCTTGCTAATTTAGCTAAGTATTGCGGTGACCAGATTTGGAAATGCCTCAGGGCTTGCCAAGCCATTTGGCATGATCCACTGTCCGCTCGTTTCTCTCAAGTGCAGCCTTTTTATTAACAGAGGCTATAAAATATTCCTTTATATTATGGCTGCACAAATATTCCTACATGCTCAGCTATCAAAAAAAAAAAAAAAAAAAAGGCCTTTCTCGAAAAGCCTAGGCATATGTGGGTGGCTTGAAACCTCACTCCGTGAGATGATACACTCCTGACAGATAGCAGGATAGCAGTGATATTAAGAAAACTTCTCTCCTCGGGCTGCCCATACACATAATAAGGCTTTTCACTTTGGCTCCCCCATTTCGTCTCCCCTGTCCCATTAATGACCCCACTTCTCCTGGTGGCTGCTCCTCTCGTGCTGCCCATTAAGGAGAGATTAACCAGTGGTGAATGACAGCCTGGTTCCCTTAAAGCACGGCTGACATTCAGATGTATAGCAGGGGAACTCATTAGGAGCAAGACTGGTTTCAATGACAATAAACACTTCAGCAAAGTACTTAGCAAGTTGCCTGTCTGACTCCCCACCCCTCTCCCCCATCAGGGCTGCAAATATCTCTTTAAGATAGAGATATGGAGGACTTGCAGGGTAACATTTAAAAAAAAAAAGGGGGGGGGGAAGGAAAATACAGGAAAAAGTCAACATATTCAATGGGCATGAATGATATAAAAAGATTAACCTTGAAAGGGACTGTAAGGGAAAATATCACAATACCCTGTCTAATGTACGAGTGGGTATCAGTGGTGTGGGACAGGAAAAATTAGAACTATCTGTAGGGTTTGGGAACTCTCATGGGAAATACACACACACATATGCTATTGAGCAATGGATTTTATCTAAAGTAATTTGTTTGGACCTTCTGGCTTCGGTCTTGGGAAAAGAAGAGGTAATAGAAGAGGAGGAGGGCAGAGAGCAGATGGGGAGCTCTGAAGAGCAGGGTTTGTTGCTTCTGCTGCTGTAGGGAGAGGGAACGACAGGAGAAAGCTTGGTCAGAGAGGGCATCCCACCGAAACCCATCCCATTTGTGCAGCTTCTCCCCCAGCAGCAATAACCATCTTCAACAGACAAAACAGGCAGCAGACAATCACTGCATTACTTCCTTAGGCTGTTTCTTCCACTTAGGTCACAGCCGACCCTGAAAACTCTGTGTCCAAGGAATAATCCCACCAATTCAAAGCAGGACTCCTCTAGGAAACCGTTTGCTGCACTGGGGACCAAAATTGCTTTTAATTCACGCAAGAATCAGTTTGTTTTCCTGGTGCTGAAGAAGAAAATTGGAAAACATGGAGGGGGATACAGCACTAATTAACCTTGTCTGTGATGGAGAATTACTGCAATTATTTCGCGACACGACTCCGAAGAGCGCAGCACTGGTTTTATACATAATGGGTCACCATTATTATGAACTGCAGTAGCCCCGGCATTGTGTGAGATTATTCCTCTATGTGGTGTGTGTAATGTGCTGAGAGGGTAAACCAGCCAGTAACACAGAGAGGGCACAAAGCATTGCAGCAGGGTTAGCAGAATACAAATTGCTTCTACAAACTGCATTTATTTTTAGCCAGGAACTCCAAAGAGCGGCTACGAGCCATTCTCCAGGGAAGACTATGGCAGGGAAAAAAAAAAGAAAAAAGCAACAAGCTGTTACATTCACCCCCTGGCAAAAGTTGAAAAGTTGAGCAACGGGAAGCAGCTTCCTTTGGAAGTTGGGGACTTGCTCCAATCCAAAGGTTCCGCTCATTTCTCTTCCTTCTTTTCTGCCATCGAAAAATGCCAGAGGGCAAGTGGCAGCCAAGAGCTCCTTGTTTTATTGTACACAGACAAAGGGCTTTCTCCAGCAAGAGCTTTCTCTGATTTATCATTGAAAAAAGAAAGTCATAATAACCTTGGGATACTACCTCATGCCAAATGACTGGGAAGGGAGGGAATGTTTCTGACTCAGAGGAAAGCTTGTATGTTCGCCGAAACCAAAGGCATTGTCAGAAAGAATCCAAAGGCTTTTGAGTGGGGAATAAAAAGGTTTTGAAATGGTTTGATCTGCAAAAACTGCAGGGACAGTTGCACACAAAACCTCCCCTCTTGTTTTGAAACTCGTACGTGTTTAAAGACCAAAGCTCAAGCACAGGCTAAAGTTACTGTTCACAGCGACTTGCTGAGCATCGTCTGAGCTTTAGCAAGTGTCCATGTAGGCACCCTCAGCCCAGAGCAAAGGCATAATGCTGAGGCTCTCTTTACCTCCTCAAATGACATACAGACTCATGTGAATCCGTGTTAGACTGGCCATGTATCCGAGCCCTTGAAAATTCATGACAAAAAGATTTGTTTTCCTACACAAACAAATGATTTCATCAATGCCTATCAATATCTAAAGGGCAGGTGTCAAGAGGATGGGATCAGACTCTTCTCAGTGGTTCCCAGTGATAGGACAAGGGGCAACAGGCACAAACTGGGACACAGGAAATTCCATCTGGACATGAGGAAGAACTTCTTTACTGTGAGGGTGCCAGTGCCCTGGAACAGGCTGCCCAGAGAGGGTGTGCAGTCCCCTTCTTTGGAGATCTTCAAAACCTGCCTGGATGTGTTCCTTTCCAGTCTGCTCTGGGTGACCCTGCTTTGGCAGGGGGGTGGACTAGATGAAATCCAAAGGTGCCTTCCAACCCCTACTATTCTGTGATTCTGTGAAGTGCATTTACACATATTAGCTTGAATTTTCCCAAGCAACATGGATACTTCTAGTGCTTTAAGCTTTCCTGCTGCCTCTGTCTCATTTTACTTTTTCAAGCTTTTGGTTACCCTCTCCACTTGCCTTAATCTGAGATAAAGACCAGCCTTAAAATTTCCTAAGTGCTGTCATTTTCACTGCTGGATGTACCCACACACTATAAACTCTTGATACTGCCTTAGAAAACAGACAAGGTAGGAGAAGATGGGCCATGATAGAAGGGAAAGTGGTAGGAAGGAGTGCAGGTTCCTCCAGGACTCTTCCAGTTTTCAGGAGGCAGGAGGTGTGTTCAGGAGCAGAAGTAGTAGATTTACTTCTTAATGCCTGAAAACTCAGGCAAAACTCCTCTCCCCACCAAGCATACCCTGATGCAAAGTGGAGCTTTTGAGGTCCCCTGTCTATCTCTGGGTGCAGGTATGTGGGAAAGGCATTGACAGAACACAGGAAAAAGAGGAGGGGAAAGGGAAAGAGGAAGTCATGGGAAGAAACGGGTGCCTCATACTAGGGTGGCTGGTGTTCTTCTCAGCCATTGGTACCCAGTGCAAATCCAGCGTGAAGACAGAGGCAGATGTCAGTCCTTTTTTGCAGCTGGTGAGCGTTCCTCTTATGGAGCCACAAATGCCCAGCAGTAGAATGGTTAATAGCTTCTCTTAAACCTAGGTGTTTGATAAGTGTTGAACAGGTCTATGTTGGTGGGTCTCTAGGGTAGATTGCACCATGGAGAGGTGTAAGGTTTCCCATATCTCCATAGGAAGCATGAAGCAAAGTCATTCTAAGCTCAAGATCTAATACTCGGAGATAGGCTGGATCATTTTTATGAGACCCATAAAAGGTGCATGGTCTCTTCTGATTGTACCCGAGAGCTGAGGAAATAAAATCCCCTCCTTCAAAAATATTCCTGCCTGCTCTTTCCAGCCAAGATGCTAAGACATAGAGGGAATTTATACACAGGCTCCATTGCCCAATTAATGTTGTGGAGCCATAATGCTGAAGAATACATCTCTTCCAGCTCAGTCCCATACGGTCTGCCTTGCAGAGCAGAGACACACATGCACACTCTGCTCTATAAGCTCCTTACCTTTGTCTCACCTTGTAGTGGAAATTCCAACTGTGCTCACATCTAGGAAACGCTGACAGCAAATGCTTTTCCTCTGAACTTTGAAGGGAAGACAAAAAAAAAAAAAAAAAACAGGAAAAAAAAGAGCCCCAGAATCCTATCTCTGACAAATCCAAGCAGCTTTGGAGTGATGAAAACTGCTATGCAGAATAAAAGACAAAGGCAGTGCTGTGATTAGCAGTGAATGCTGGGACTTTCCCACTGAACTGGTCAGGTTTTAGCATTCCTCTGTTTTAATATACCATTGAATATACAATATTGCACACATTTATTGATTTATTAATAATTTGAACATTTATTTTTCACCAGAAGGGAAGATTAAAGCCTCAGGTTTCACAGGTTGATGACAAAATACATCTACAACTCTGTAGAGAGGAAGGATGAGCTATAACTAGAATAGGAAAGTATTTTTCCTCCTTCAAGGTTCTGGTCCCGCAAAATACTAGCCAGATATTTGAATTACTGTGGTTATAAAATGTTCTAATAAGGATTACTCCCAGGAATGTAAATAGCCAGATGCTGCCTGGTCCTGTTCAAATCTTGAATTACTTCAGGGTCTGAGAATTCACAATCTTGCTGACCCTTGCAGAGGAGGGCTCTGGTGGAGTAAGTACTCCTGGCAAAACCCTCTTTGATCCAATGTCTTTTCTTTTAATTCCCAATGGAAAGCTGCTTAATAAAGTAACTATTTGGCATGAGTCTGTTGACTGACTTTGCACCTTTACAAGAAGATCAAAATGCCACTGTCTGACGAATCAGTGATGCAATGGAAAAAAGATGAGAGAAAAAAAAAAAAGAAAAAAGAAGATGACGAGGGAAGGGTGAGCCCCCAGCAAATTCCTCCAAGCTCCAGGCAGTTAACAATTTGACATGAGCTGTACCTAGTGCAAGGTGATCATTTCAGAAAGAATATTTAGAAGTGATGGAAGAAAAAAAAAAACCAACATGCATGAGTTTCGCAGATCTACTGATAGTGGAGAAAGACCTAAAGAATAACCCATTGGGTGGTGGTGAAGCCTGAGACACATTTATGCCTCTCCTTCCCCTTTCTCTATCCCTGCTAGATCAAATCTTTTCTGCATTAACACTGGGAACAGCTTGGGCATACTTTACATTTGCTGCCATTAAAGTAATCGGTCTGTCATCTAAACTCGCAAATGGATCGAGAGAGGAGGGGCAAAGAGGACACGAGACTGGAAAATTAATTTGCATGAGAGTCTGAGCAAGAAGAGAAGTTGCCTTGGAGCTGCTCATTAGCCAAGCTGATGACGAAGCGAAAATAAAAAGAAGGTAAGTTTTAAGGCAGCTTTCTAACCAAGGTACTCAAACATCCATTTCCATCTGCCCGGGATGAGCAACTTTGCATGAATTAGGCTCATGTGCACCATATGTCTATTTATTTCCATCTTTATCCTCTTTGCAAAGCTGTCTGAAGACAGCATGCCAAGTTAGTGTTTTAGAGGTTCAGCAAGATCAGTGCCTGGAACAAAAAAGGCAACAAACCAAAAAACACCCCCAACAATCCTTCTAAAACAAAATGAAAATAAAACAAAACCCCTGCCTAATCACTTTCTCAAGAGAATTAGCATAATTTGTCTCCACTTTAGAAATGTCTACTGACAAATACAATAGCTGAAACAAGGCAAGAGGTAATTAATAGCTAATATTCACTTTAACTGAGTTTAAGTAACAGTTAGAAATGCACCAATTATCACCAGACAGGGATATAAACCATAAAAAAGATGGGCTGGGTAAACAGGTCACTTAGTCCTAAGTGTGCAGGCCTGAAGGCAAGAACAGCTGTTTCTAAGCTATTCCTGACAATGTTCATCTGCTCTTTTCTCAAAGATTTCTGTTCCTGGCTGGCATTGGGCATAGGAACTGCAGACTACTCTTGTAATCAGGACAGTTGTTAGGAGGAGGGAGCTTTTAGGCATTTAACTGAAAGTTAAACACAACAAAAATAGGCCCTTTGCAGTTAATTTATGCACACTCGGATTATGAATATACATTGCACCTGGACCTTCTGGGAAGTAACAACTTTTGTTACTAATGAAATGGAAGAATCCACACTGGAAAGCCTCCTGAGCATCTGCTTTTGGGAGCTTTTGGATAAAAAAAGAGAAAAGGTGGCAGTGGCAACGGTTTGAAAATGAAGTGTCCTCAGGGAGTCGAGATCTGGTCCACAAGAAGAAATGAGCTAGAAGAAGAGGTGTCCTAGCTACTTAGAAAGAAGATATCCACAGGCAGTATAATAACTATGCATTTTATCTTCGTAACAACTTCCCTAATACGTGTTAGCTTTGGGAGGAAAGCATTAATGATTGATTTCATTTACTTCTGAAGCACAGATTTATGTGACTAAAAATACACAAAAAATTCTAAACATCTGGATTCTAATTCATGTATTTAATTCAATATTTGTTTGTACAACTTCATCCGTTCCGTGGTATTTACTCTACATTTTTGTGGTAATTGTGATATATACCAGCTTATTAAATGACTGCCAGCTGACAGAGGGAACTGATTTGAATAATCCACATAATAATTGGCATGATGGTTTACAAAAATCAGGTGTCTTCAGTGATTGCCCTGGAGGGCACAGGCTTCTCCTCAATGTTGTAAGAAATGGCTGAGCATCACAACCTTCATTTACAGGAGACAAGGTCAAACACGGCCAGTTGGCAACATACATAGACTCTTAATTAATTTCCACTGTCTGCGATAGGCTAACCAGCAAAGCTGTTACCAAGGTCTAGTGTTCTCCAGAACAGGAGACTGATACTGGAAGAGTGACCAAAACCAGACACCATGAGATAACACTTTAGATTCCTACTTCCATCCCTTCTTCCATTCTACTTAAACTAAAAATGAAGACCACTCTCATGGTTGCTCTTAAACAATATCATTTTGTTGATAAATTTTCAACAATAGTTACTCACTGGCTTGGGTTTTAATTTTTTTCAAGGTCAGAGTTGATCTCTTCTCCCAAGTAACAAGTGATAGGACAAGAGGAAATGGCAAGTTGTCCCAGGGGAGGTTTAGATTGGATATTAGGAAAAATTTTTTCACCAAAAGTGTTATCAAGCATTGGAACAGGCTGCCCAGGGAAGTGGCTGAGCTGCCACCCCTGGAGGTATTTAAAAGACGTGGAGATGTGGTGTTGAGGGATGTGATCTAGTAGTGATTTGACAGTGCTGCGTTAATGGTTGGACTTTATGATCTTAAAGATCTCTTCCAGCCATAAAAAATCAGTGATTCTATAACCTGTACTCTGGCCCTCTTTGCTTATGAGGAAAGAGCTAACACCTAAATCTGCAATATGTTGTTAAGTACCAGGGATTGCTCTCTCCTGAGATCAGCATCTTCTGAATAAATGTGGATCCATGGAAGAGAGTGCATCAAATGAGAAACATGATAAAATATTCAGAATGGAAAGATGCCTATCTAGTTAATTTAGCTACACAAACACAAAAGTCTGTGAGGCTTTAATGTCCAGCCTCTGATTTTTTTCTGATGTTTGTCTCATCTTGCTTTTCTTATGTTACTCATGGTGTCTTGACTTTGCTCAGCAAAGTGATCACAGAACTTCTCAATTTTCCATTTACTCAAAAGATTCTGAAAGTCTTTTGCCAGTTAACAAATGTTTTTGTTTGTTTGGTTGGTTGGTTGGTTTGGTTTGGTTTTTTGCCTTTCTTCTTTCTTAGAACATACTCTTCCAGTATCAATCTTACTTGTATGTACGGACCAAAAAATTTTACTTAATCCTGCAATAATCACATGCATAATAACAGAATGATGTGGGGTTGGAAGGACTCTGGAGATCATCTAGTCCAACCCCAATAATTTTTGCTATACCTTTACTCTGGGAATTCAGTTCATGTTGAATTGTTTGCAGGGTCCACCCTGGAGGTTAAATCCTTTACAGTTTCTCATTTTCTGAATGGCAGCCCTATTTGGATTAGTCAGTCTGCATTGCTTCTTTCTGGATATAAAAATTTGTATTCAGAGGGGGTAACTTGACTCATCTTGGAATTGGTCAAGTTTCCCAAACAATTCACCTGTCTCTCTAGAATCGCTCTGCCCTACTGCGAGGCAATCATTGTCTTTCAGAAATGTTGTTAGCAGCAATTGTAGTCTTATTCCCAAATCATTGATAACAATGTTGTATAGCTCTTATGGAACCTGCTTCAGTGATGATTTGGCATTGACAAGTTCTTTCTGAGATTAGTCATTTTACCAGCTCTTAATTGATTTTATATTTATATCTCTCTTTTAAAAAAAAATTAAAAAAAATCAGACTGCTGGAAATGAATGAAACCCTTTAGAAAAATCTTTTATTGATGCGGTTAGCAGTATCACAGATCTTGTTATCTCATCAGGAACATAATCAGGCTGGCTTGACAAGCACCCCTTCCATAAAAGCCCATTGACTGACATTAATTGTATTCTGACCCTCTGGTTCTTTATTGATTGCATCTAGTAACATTGTTTTCACTATTTTGTATGGAATTGATGCTCAGGCTTACCCGCTGATAATTGCCATCTCATTTCTCCAGTACCACATGACATCAGTTTTGGACTTAATAGATCCTCTTGCCTGAACTCTGTTATTTCTGATGAGCTTTAGCAACTGCATGAAGTCTTTGGAAACCATTACAAACTTTTACTGTTGCCCAGAAAGATTGGGATGCAGAGCATCCTCTTCTTTGGTTCCAAAATATCCCCCAGAAAACAGGCTGTTGCATGGCCACTGGGACTGTCAGAAACATTGCAGCCTCTGTCTGCAAAAATAGAGATGAGATCCCTGAGGAACCAGCTTCTAAGAATTCAGGGAGAAGGGGAAGGGGAACGGGACAATTCAGTGTCCCTTGTAAAAATGGATATAAATGCAAAAGTATATCCAAGGGTCAGAACACAACACACTGAAAAGAATCAGCCCTTGTGTGCTCTCTATATGGGTGAAAAATGCACTGACTAAAAAGCAAATTCTTGGTGAAGAGGAGGGAGTGCTGAGCTCCTACCTAGACATTCACCCTGATTCCACAAAAGGTCATATCTATCCTGACTTTCTTCTTCTTTCTTACACACAAGAAAAGACTTTCCTTTGGGGTTCTCTGCGTAATTCTCAAAGGTTAATATTAGGAAGAAATTCTTTGCTCTAAAGACAGTGAGACACTGGCACAGGTTGCCCAGAGCAGTTTGGATGTCCCATCCCTGGAGGTGTTCAAGATCAGGCTGGATGGGACTTTGAGCATCCTGATTGAGCAGGAGGTGTCCCTGCCCATGGAGGGGGGCTGGAACTTGATGGTCTTTAAGGTCCCTTGCAACCCAAACCATTCTATGATTCTATGATAAAGCTTGGATATTTGTATCTGGCTGTCCTGGAGTGCTAGAAGTTTACAGCAACCACAGTGTGGACACCCTGTGAGATGTCTGCTGCTGGGCTTTGATGAGAGGAAGATGCAGATGAGTATTTGCATATTTATACAATCTGACCTCTTTACTGGTGTGGTATGTTTATTACAGATGGTGTAGTAGGCAGTTGTTTTTGAACAGGACAGTGCAAGTGCATAAAGAAACGTAGGTACCTGCCTGTGTCTTTTGCATGATGCAGCAGACAGAAGGGAGTTCAGCTTCTCTTCTGCCAGCAAAAAATAATCTTTCCACCCAAGACCTTGTGCAGGCAGGAACCTGAGTCCCTTGGCATGGGAGTCTGGCACGGCACAGGGAGGAACAGAGAATGCTTACAGATAAACTGTTATAGAATCACAGAATTATCTAGGTTGGAAAGGAACTTCTAAGGATATCTTTAAGATCACAAAGTCCAACCCTAAGCCTAACACTTCATTTGAAAAGAGGTTTGAGGCCTTTAAAATCTGAATTTCTTTGTGAAATCGCTGCTGGAATGAAGGAGAGTGCTGGTCTGCATTTCGGGGGGGGGGAGCAGGCAGCCATGGGATGGGGGCTGAGGGCAGTACAGAAAGCAGAAGGAGCTTGCAAGACGGAGAAGATCAGTGGGTAATAGATAAGGGGAAATACTGGGTCTCTCTGATTTTCCACATCATTAATATTAGTTCACTTCCTGGTTTTGGGCACAGGATCTGATGGTCCTACAACACTTTACCAGCCACCGTGCACTGCTGGCAGCTGATGCTTTCCAGGCAGCTGAAATTTCCCTTCTGGTTTTCTCATTTTTTCTTTCTCCAGCAGTGCGTGCAGGTCAAACTGGGAATTGCTCATTAGCATGATTAATCTCAGGATGGAGCAAAGGTCAGAAGTCTCTCTTTCTCCCCTCTATTGCATGCTGTGTGAGGGCATCCATCCACACACACACAAACATCCTGTGCTGATTTTTTACACACCTGCAGCACGCCAAAGCATGAAGGAGAACCCCTGCTTACTGAACACCCTCAACACTTACTGTACACTGATATGCTGCTCACAGCATAGCTGCAGATGCCTGAATCATACCCCCAGAAACCCACCTGCTGCCCACTGCATGCGTGGATGCAGGGGCTTGGCAAGCATAGCCATCCACGTGTCTGCTGCTCGCCATGCACACACATGGATCNCATTTCGGGGGCGGGGGGGAGAGCAGACAGCCATGGGATGGGGGCTGAGGGCAGTACAGAAAGCAAGAAGGAACTTGCAAGACGGAGAAGATCAGTGGGAAATAGATAAGGGGAAATGCTGGGTCATGCTGCACTGGGGAAATTATGGGATGTCATGGGAGGACTCAAAACCTGAGCTCTGCTACCCAAGCTAGAGCTCTGACTGTGTGGGGATGATGGCCAGTGAATCTGCTGGGGAACCTGCAGGACACAGTTACACTGTCAACAAATTTACTTGCCCAACTCCTCTCTGGGTCCCAGCCTCCGATTTTCCACATCATTAATACTAGTTCACTTCCTGGTTTTGGGCACAGGATCTGATGGTCCTACAACACTTTACCAGCCACCGTGCACTGCTGGCAGCTGATGCTTTCCAGGCAGCTGAAATTTCCCTTCTGGTTTTCTCATTTTTTCTTTCTCCAGCAGTGCGTGCAGGTCAAACTGGGAATTGCTCATTAGCATGATTAATCTCAGGATGGAGCAAAGGTCAGAAGTCTCTCTTTCTCCCCTCTATTGCATGCTGTGTGAGGGCATCCATCCACACACACACAAACATCCTGTGCTGATTTTTTACACACCTGCAGCACGCCAAAGCATGAAGGAGAACCCCTGCTTACTGAACACCCTCAACACTTACTGTACACTGATATGCTGCTCACAGCATAGCTGCAGATGCCTGAATCATACCCCCAGAAACCCACCTGCTGCCCACTGCATGCGTGGATGCAGGGGCTTGGCAAGCATAGCCATCCACGTGTCTGCTGCTCGCCATGCACACACATGGATCACAGAATCATAGAATTGTTTCGGTTGGAGGGGACCTTAAAGACCATCGAGTGGTCCAACCATCAACCTAACACTGCCAAAACCACCACTAAAGCATGTCCCTAAGCACCACGTCTACCCATGTTTTAAATATCTCAAGGGACGATGATTCCACCACCGGTTGTCATGGTTTGGGCTGAGCTGACCACTAAAATGAACACAAGACGTTCTCTTTTACTTCTCTCCCTTTCAAAGAATGGTGAGGATCTCCCTTCAGGGAGAAAAGGATAAGAGAGACTTATGAGTTTAACAAAGAAACTAAACTACTTGAATGAAAATATTAATAAAATAATAAAAAGGAAATAATGAAATAAATACAGTATACAGTCTCGAGCTCCCAGGATGATGATCACATCACCGACAGGCACTAGGAAAGTCCCAGATTGGACTCAGTGAGGGATGGGAACTGGGTTCCAGATCTGGACTCAGGAACGCACAGATGAAGATCAAAGGCAGACGAAAAGACCGAGTCTGTCTTGGACACTGGCCCCTGAAGAAAGAGGGCTGACCCCTTTGATTCCTCAGCCTTCCTAATGAGCATGGGGCTGACGGGATGGAATACCCTGCTGGTCAGTTTTGGGCTCACCCACCCTGTCTGCTCCTCCCCACAGCTGTGACCCCTCTGCATTTCTCTGTTTTCCCACCATCCAACGAGGCAAATAGCAAAGTGAGCTGACCTTGGTTGTTATAGCAATAAGTAGAAGCAGGAGCTTCTCTGCACACCGTTCCTTTGTATAAATTAGAAACAATCAGGTCTTATCACTCTGGAAGCAGGTACTGTCAGGAAAATGCACCATTAATTTCAGAATGTTCGGAAAAGTAAAATTACTGAAAAGTAACTGAAAAAAAGCTGAGAAGTAAAATTACTGGAAAGAAAATTGTTTCTGTTTTACCGCAAACCAGGACACGTGGACCACAGTCTCCACACACACACACACGTGTGTGTTCAGGCTTGTACCTCCCCCTCACAGGCTGGAACCAGTCATCCTGGCTTGCTGCACTCACACGTACTCACACTGGGTGCTTGAAGCGTGCCCACAGCCTCTCATAAACATCCCTGCTTGCTCAAAACAGCCCCATCTTTCCTTAAAGCCACACGCCCTGGTCTCCGAGCACTCTTATTTTCTGTGTGTGAGTGGGTGCACACACAAAATTTATCACGTGCACACACCTAGGGCTTGCTATATCCATGCAGCTCCTTGAATATATGCAGGCAGCCACCTCTTTACAGCCTTATGTTTCAAACCCTACAGTGATTTGTTTATCCCCAAACCTTATTTTGCTTTTCTGTCTGCAATATATTTGAAATATAGATATCACATTAATTTTTGAAGCAGCATTAACTCTTCCCTGGGAACCTTGCCTGGTTTTATGTGCTGAAGCACACACACACACAACACACATGCAGATCCCCTAAAATACACTCCCCAGGCATCTGCACACACCCTGCACACACCCCGATGCACGCGTGGGTGCATATGTGAGGAGAAATCAATTTTCCTGGTGGCTTCCTGTGGTGCCTCTCACCCCCTCAGCTTAGTTAAACAAGAAAAAGCCATGCTTCACCCCTCATCCATCAGCCTGAAGATGGAGACACTGAACTGTCACTCCCCGAGCCTCTGTCTTGGGGGTGTCAGAGAGGGCTGGAGGGATAAAGTCCCCTGTGGTGACACCTTCACTTGGACACAAGTGGTCCCTCTGCACCCAGATGAACACTGTTGCCTGCTCCCCTCTAGATCTCCATAATTCTGTTTTTTTTTTCTCTGGATTTCTATTTGCTCCTCTCTGTATTTCTTAAACTGGTTGTTTTTTCCTCTCTCACGTTTAGGTAAAGATATAGGTTGCTTGTCATCTGACCTACTGCATCCCTTCTTGGTTTCCAGCATCCCTAAGATATGTTAATATCAAGGATGTCAGGAAGCAGGGAAAGATCGGACAACCCTCTTCTTGCCATAGTGTTCCCATCAATTTTCTGACTTCAGAGACTCAAAAGCAGCAACGACAAAAGACCTTTTCAGCTGCTGCTATAACAAAAGCATCGAAATCTCTTTTTCTGCTGGTTTACAAAGGAGGGGAGGGAGGGAGCAGCCCAGCAGGCAGTGAGGGAGAAAGAGGGTCTTCCAGGGCCAAAGCATCATAATTCATGAGAGCTAAACACCTCTCCTTTATGAGCATCAAGTTCTGTGATCATGCTCAAATCCAGACTTGTCTGGAGGAGCGCTGAGCACAGGATATGGTTCAACTGGTGTACTTAGGGTCTGTCCATGTTCTGGTGAGGAGAAGTCCACCTCCACCTCCAGGCAGATGTTCCTCTCTTGTCTCTTCCTATGCAATCATCTGTCTCCAGGCAGGTAAATAAAATTAGCTGGAACTCCTTGTCTGCCTTGAAGACAAGTGAGACATCACTGCTCATGAGTAACCTTCTCACTTGGGATATAAGGTGGTTTTTTCCATTCTGCTTATTCCCTGGACGACAATTGCCCACAGAGTGTTTCTTGCAGAAGTGCAGGAAGATGCAGGCCAGGAGTGTGTCAAGGTGCAAACTGACATTTTATCAGCAGAGCTGATTGCAGGACAAAACATGAGTCTTTTATCTATGCATTTCAGCGTGCTAGAAAGGAATGAGCCTTTCTAAGGGTAGCCAGTCAATAATACAGATAGAGAGCATGAGTCATAACACTCAGAGATGTAAGCTCGTTTCAAGCCTGCCTTTCATCTTCCAGGAGAGGATGGGATAGGGATAGGCAGATGAGGTAACCACAGACCAAGTAGCAAGTACATGGGATGGCATGCAGGGTGCTGCTGTGGCTTGACATAGAGCATGTCAGAGTAGACGTCACCAAACAGCAGCTAGAGGACAAGGCTGGCAGTAGGGGTCCATCAGGTACACAGCTTTCCTTCCCTCCTCTGCCACTGACACCTCCTGTAGTGTTGGTGTCCCCAGATCCCATGCAAGAGGGATGCTGGCCAACTATCCTGGAGGTGGCTGTGATAGGTTTGACAATAGGGTTAAGAAGAATGCATGGTTCTCCATACATTGGAGAACATCTCCATACATTTCCATACAGTGTATGGAAAACTTGTCACATCTACCTTAGAATCATCTTTGGACACATGACAGTCTAATTTTCATGTGTCATTCTTTCACTGACCACCATTCTTTCGCAGCTGGCTAAAGGCATTTTGACCTTCTGGCTGGCTTCTCTGCTGACAAATTTCTCTCTGCTCTCACTCTGAATGTCACCAAGTGATAAGGAGTGCCAATGCTCAGTGACCAAGGACAATCCAGCAGAGTCCAGGTATGGTGAGAGAAGAAGGGAGGGACTGGTTATACCTCACCTAGACAGCGCCACCAGGAGAAAAGTTGCATCATCTGTACCAAAATGCATCGTACAATAACAAGGGAAGAGCCAAACAAGCAGGCAGCCTGAGGCCAAAATGTGCAATCAGATGAGAAGACAATGTAGCAGGGAACGAGAGAGAGGAGTGAAGGATCAGAGTCATTTTTTGAGAGATATGGAAAAGCAAGAGAAGGATTGTAAAGAAACCTTATCTCGTTCCTGCCTGTTCTCCCACATCGCTGTCGGGATTATGCAAATGAATCATTCAAGTAGATTTCCCTGGTAATTAAAAACTCTGCTCTTTTTAATTAAACTTTCCCTCCAGACTGAGGTTTTTTTTGTTTTTTGTTCCCCCTTGAGAAACTAATCTTTACAAGGCGCTTTTTTTTTTTACTCCTCTCTTCTCTTCCTCTTTCTTTGTCTTCTCCTTCAACATTGTCAAGGCCCATCACGAACTGACTTGAACACTGAGTTAAATGAGAACTTGCTGGAGAAGGCAAGAGAGCAAAACTTTGAATCTACGTTGAGGCAGGAAGTGGGGAGTCGGACTTCAGAGCGTGGGAACTAGTTTAAGGGCTTGTGAACAGGAACAAAAAGAAAATACGAGAGGAAAACCAAACAAAGGTAGGACGCAAAAAAATAAAATACAAGTTTGAGTGTCTCTAGCTCTTGAGATTTGGCTGGTAGGATTTTGGCAAGCAGATATAATTAGTAACATATCTCTAATGAACTCACGGCGCTTGAATATTTAACTGTGGGTCACGAGATATTGGCAGGGTTGAACCAGATGAACAATTTCTGCCTGCCATCTCTTCATAGCCTTTTTTAGATGCAGCTGATGGACACAGGGTCTGCATCAGATAGACTCAAGTTTAATGCTGTGTGCGTATTCTCCTTTATCAATTCTCTTAGGGTTGGGGTGGTATTTCACTGCAGACTTTCTGGACCTGGAAGGTTCAGAACAGGCTTCCTGTTCATTGTAGCTTCCTGCTGCTTGAAGAACAGATCATAATTGTTGACCCAGCTTTCATCTCTCACCTGGTTTCAGTACCCTGAGTATCTATAGAAACTCAGAGAGGAACCCCTGTGGTCCTATCAATAGAGATCTTCAGAAGGTAGACATTTCTTCAGCTTGGTACCAAGGTTGGCCATACTCTACAATTTCCAGCAAAGACATCCATCCTAGAAAATCTCAGCCCCTTTCATGTGCCTGTTCCCTGAATTATTGATAGGTGAGATTTGTGAGATAGGTCCACACCAGGCTGAGACCATTGTGCAGGGCAATAAATTCAGACTTTGTAAAAAATGTGTCACTTGTATTTGCTATCAGGAGTCATTCAAGGCCCATGTGGACCTGATGGATTATGCAAGACCTGATATAACTTGTTAAGACCCTGATCCTACAAAGACCAAAGCTTCAAATCTTACTTTGAAGCCTATGGTGCTGGAATTCAGAGCCAGGTTTTGCCACAGGCTCCTTGTATGTCTGTGAGCACTTTAGGTGTAGGTGGGAAAAGGACTCATCTAATTAAGAAGTCCTCATTTGAGCAAGTCAACCTCAGTGGTGTCAGCCTGGATTAGATTCCTGCCTTTGGTAGATGGATCACATGCTAAATTTCATTGAGACTTGCTAGCAAATCTTTAGCCTGTAAGAAGACAGCTGATTCTGGTGGAGACATGGTCCTTGTATACACTTGATAAACTCAATCCTTAGTCAAACCAGGTGAGATCTTTACATTTCTATATATGGAAAAAGAAATGTACCTCCAGAAGGAGGGAAGAGTTACCCTCCAGCCTCAGGATCTGGAGATGCCTGCTCCTTCCCACTTGTCACAGAGATCCAGAGGTCCTGGGTGATAGGTTTGCCTGGATTCCTGTGGTTGTGGTTTTTTGTTTTTTTTTTTTCAGCTGAGATAAAGAGAAGAATTCCACTTGAAAGCAATCTTCCCAGCATGCTTCATCTTGCTATGGATTGCTGGTTGTCCCTATGGTTGCAAAATAGCATCCAGGGAGTTGGGTAAATACACTGTTGACTTATCCAGCCTGAACCCCATGCTGTGCAGGTCAGCTTGGTATAGAATCGCTCTCCACACAAATCACTGAAAGCCAGGTAACCTCCACAAATCTCTCTGCACCCCTGGTAGGCAGCTCATAGGGTGGGTTGGGGTCCTGCATGGGTGCAAGACCCCAAACAAGGCGAGACTTTCTTTTTAATGTACTGAGCTCTGCTCTCCTCAGAAATTACAACCTCTCACCAGTGCAGAAGGAAGATCTATTGGTGAGTAACCACAGCCAAGTACCTCCTAAGGAAAATACACTACTTCCATCTACTGCCTCTTTAAATCTGCATCCTCTTCCTATTGCAGGGAGCTATTTTTAGCCTTGATGTTTTATCTTCACAACACAAAAGCTCCTGTTTATAAGTGCTACACGTTCTTCAAAGTTTTGGTTTTGGTTTTTTTTTGTAAGGAATTTTCTTTTTTTAATTTTTTTTCTTTTTTTAAGCAATGCCTCACGCATGCGGATGACTTACATCAGGGTGTGTGTATATGTACGCAGACGTGATATGAAGTCGCAGACAGAATAAGTCCAGAGGAGATGAATTGCCTGAGAGCTGATGATACTTTATTTGTCAGGCATTAAATGCAGCTATTAGACACGTGTGGAACATGTCACATGTAGGGAATCAGAAGTGCTCCATGAATAAAATGTTTTTGAGGATAAATAAAGGTTTTTTTCACTATTTCTTTTTCTCCAGCATTTCTTCTGTTTGAGACATATGTAATAACCAGGGAGAGCAAACACAACTCCCTGTTCTGTGTCTGCCTGGCTTCTAACCACCTTTTTCTTCCTGCAGATTAAAACAATAACATGATAATTCCAGGAGGGGATATTTACCAGCTACTTTATCATGCCTACAACATGCTCGCTCCCAAAACAGGTCAGGATTGGTGCAGCATAGTGTCCAATACAGATATATGGATGTTTCTTGTCTGAGGTCTCCCAGATGTGTTGGGCAGCACAGCTGTGGTATCGGGTGGATCATCAACTAGTTTCTAAAAGTTTGGAATTACCTGGTGTAAGAACCCAAAGGGAAGAGTTGGGAAGTTAGAGTGAGATCATCTTCTTTTTAGTGTGGTGCAGAAATTCTTCAGCAGACTTCAGGGAGAAGAGAAGAGGAACTGTGCTCTAGCTTAAGTCAAACAATTGAAAGAACACCATTTTCAGCAACAGATGTCAGGTATTCAAACATTTCTTTACAATGTTGAAAAGGACAGAATGTTTCAGTACTTCACCTAAAATTGCCTGTTTGAAATGGATCCCTTTCTTTTGTCTGAACAATATATTTTAAGACTTGGAAAAAAAAAAAAAAATCAAAACAGTGTGTTCTGATGTCACCGAAACAAACCTTTTATTTCAGGCAAAGTTTTCTGTTCTGATGTCTTTGAAGTTATCAGCATTTATGGGGATATTCAATTTCAGAATTGAGAAATTCAATAAGTGCTGGAATTTCCCATGAATCAAAAAGTCTGGTCCACTTTTAACTAAATCACTTCCCAGCTGCTAGTTCTACTTCCATCCACGTCAGCGTGGAAATGGATTTTTACTTTTGAACAAAGTTTTCTTGAGGTGATCTCTGATGATCTCATATTGTCTCCCTGAGCACCGACCCTAAGAAAAATGTTTCCTCTCCCTGTTCTTCTGCCTTGTCTTGATTAAGTCTTGTACTTTATGTTCTCTGATACGTTCCTTCTACCTTCATGAGAAATTAACTGGCATAATTTATTCATTTACATTCAGATGTTGCAGTGTAGACAGGAGAGGCTGACAAATGGGTTCACACTGGCTGATTAAATGTGGCAAAGCAATAGGTAAAGCTCAGATAGGGTTATTTCACCGAGGGATGAGAAAGGATGCCATCAAAGACAGAAGCCCCCTTCAAAAAGAGCAGAAACCTCTGTTCAAGTGTCTGCCCATGTCAGTAAATGGCAAAATAAATTATTCTTCATGCAAAGTAGACAGAAAGTAGTTTTTTTCCATCACCTCTTTGCCAAGGATGAATCCTGGGTTTCCCCTGTAAGAGCAGTTGACAGCACTGACACTTAAAAGGTGGTGAATGTAATCATGTTCTCTTTAATAAGGTCACTGGCTGTTTCTGAAGATCATGGCATGCTGCTATCAGATTTGATGATGGCAGTAAAGGTGGAACTGATTAGTGTGTGAGATCTTTCACTTGCAAATCTGAAACTCTGCCTTCCCATTCCATGAATGATTAAGGATTCTTGGATTTTAATTTTACTTTTTTCTCCTTCCCAGTTTAAAGATTCAGGACCAATGGCAGAAATTAATAATCTACTGATTAATTTCATAGAAAAGCAACAGATTTCCTTTTTTTTTTCTTTTTATGGCCAAGTTACTGCAGGCTGTGATTGAGCCAAATCCCGAAAGTCAGCAAGGCACTGGCTTGGAAGTTCAGAAAAAAAAAAGGGTAGAATTTCAGGTATGATCTCTAGCACCTTGATGGCTGAACTGTAGCTTAAGTAATTTTTGCCTCTTCCCCTCTGATCCAATGAAGCTGGGACATTCGTGGGGAGGTAGAAGACCTCTGGGGCCAGTTCTCACATAAACTGGATGTCTGTATCAGCATATTGAATTAGAACAAAGGATCAGCCTGCTTTGGATTTAGCAAACAGCTTGCTGTAGATCTGGCAAACAAAGATCATCAGGGGGCTGGAGGAGCTCCCCTGTGAGGACAGGCTTAGAGAGTTGGGGTTGTTCAGCCTGGAGAAGACCAGGCTCTGGGGAGACCTTAGAGCCCCTTTCAGTACCTAAAAGGGGCTACAGAAAAGATGGGCAGGGACTCTTTATCAGGGAGAGGGGTGATAGGACTGGGGGTAATGGTTTTAAACTGAAAGATGGGAGATTTAGGTTAGGTATTACCAAGAAATTCTTTACCCTGAAGGTGTTGAGACACTGGAACAGGCTGCCCAAAGAGGTGGTGGATGCCCTGCCCCTGGAGGTGTTCAAGGCCAGGCTGGATGGGGTTTTGAGCAGCCTGGTCTAGAGAGAGGTGTTTCTGCCCATGGCAGAGTGTTGGAATTAGATGATCTTTAAGGTCCCTCCCAACCGAAACCATTCTATGATTCTTTGATTCTATGATTACTAGAAAAGCTCTATTTTGTCATAGATTAAAAGAATGCTACCATCTTAGATCACTTGGACAACTCATGACTACAAGACAGATTTTTCCTACACAACACAGTGTTCAGTTCCTTTTCTTGCATCTTCTCCACTTGCTCCAGCCCTCCGATGGCACATGGCTTGTGGGCATCTGAATCCCTTTCTTGTAGATATGACTTCCTGAGGTTAATGACATCTGGTCTTCTTGTGCTGCTTTCCAAACCTTCAGCCCTGGGACTCCCAGTGGTAGGATATAAACTATAAATTAGAATACTAGGATGATTTTTATATTATTCTGCTGAATTTGTCATCTTTAATTTTATGTGGTTAACCCTAGCTGCATAAATAAATACATTTTTTTCAAACAGAAATGCCAAGCATTTCTATTAATACATCTTTTCCTTTTCCTCTTGGGAAAAACCAGACAGATGGGATTTATTTTTTAATCATTAAAGTGTTATCGAATTTTCATAACAAATAATTGCTTCGTATTTAAACAGTGTCAGAGCAAAAAAAACCAGGTAGTCAGAAGTTACATCTGCCAAACAAAACAACAGGATATTAAGCCCTGATCTACTTGCAGGGTCACACTTCAAACACACATTACTTAAATCAGGGGCTCCTGAGGGTACTTTCAAGATACTGGACTAGAAGCACTTGAGCTCAAAAAATGAGAATAAGAGGCAGCCCTACTGTATTCCATGCTAAATAGTGACAGTTCATTTTTCTTTTCTAGAAGCATACCATAGAAATCAATGAGCTTAATGGCCCAACTATGAACTTCCACGAGGTGGCAAAAGCTATGACTGTGGAGTCCAGCTCTGCCAGTGACCAAAACCAGCTAAAAGCTGAGAACCTGCCCTTGATAATGACTGGTACCAAACTCTGGTGGAATGGAAAGAAAGAAGAATATACCTTTCCTTGAAGGACTTTGGTGAAGGGCGGGGGGAAGAGGACTCGAATCCTTTGTCTTTCACAACACGATGTGTTGCAATAAGAAACATAACCCTTGGAGTTTCTGGGACAGCAGTGAAATATCTGGGGTAGTTTCCAGAAATTACTTAGTTCATGTTACCCAAAGAAATGTTGGAAAAAATGAGGATCCTTTGGCCTCCTGAAAGTAAAGTGCAGTGAAAACGGTACTTGGAGTAGGGGATGCACAAGGGACTCCTCTGAGTGAGTGCACAGAAGGTGTTTCCAGCTGCTGAGCATCCCTGATTGTAAGTTGTACTGGGTGGAAGAGATGTCAACAGAACCTCAAACACATGCCCTTGGTTTGCAGGTGAAATTCGTCCCATTTGGAAATGGCATCTGTGTTATTTTAACTGTGTTGATGGGAGTCATCTGTGAGATATAGAATGCAAATCACCCCAAGAACTGTACCACAGAGGTACATTTGAGCTAGATTTTTATATATATTTATCTTTCCTTTTCCTCTTTTTCCTCTTTTTCCTCTTTTTCCTCTTTTTCCTCTTTTTCCTCTTTTCCCTTTTAATTTTCTGGGGTTTTTTTGTTTGTTTTTTTTGTTTTGTTTTGTTTTGTTTTGTTTTGTTTTTGTTTTTTTCCTTTCCTTTTCCCTTTCCTTGGCTTCCTGTCCCAACAACAGCTTAGAGGGGAACAGACCACAGATTTTTTTTTTCTCTCTTGTTTTCTCTAGAAATGAAGTATTTCTCTAGCATTAATATTCATCTATAAAACTTTCTTCCACAATAGCTAGGAGAGGATGACAATTGCTTCAGCACAGACATGGCCATGCTATACAGTAAGATATTTCAAGCTGGTATATAAACCTTCCTAAGTTTTTGACTGAATTCAGGTTTTAGTTTGAATTACTGGGAAGGAACAGATTCAGGAAAAGGGAATCCAGCTAGTTCCTACCTATGTCTGGCTCTCTGTTTTATTCTGACAGGATTGCAATAATTCAGCTGAAGTCACAGGCTGAGTTCAGCAGCTACTTGGGTATATCTAGGCTTCATTTTTTTTGAGGCACTTCTCTCTAGGCCTCTCTTTTTTCTCCCCAGAAAAGGCATTCATACTTGCCTCTATAGAATTGTGATGGTTTCTGTGCTGCAAATGTGTTTTTCTTGGCATCAAGTCTGATACTAATAACTCAGAGCTGGACTCTTCTCCTTGAGTTCAAAGAGTCACTGCTTGAATGATACCTGCTGTTGGCTCTGATATTATGTGCCCCAGATGTAAGAGAAGGATAAAAACCCAGTGGGGTTGGATGAATCACTGACTTTTATTGAGGAAGCCATTAGAAGAGAGGTGGAAGGTGCCTTGCTTTGCTACAGGCAGCAAGACTTTACTCATTGCACATCCTCTGGCTGAACTAATATGAATGAAACAGCCAGAAGTCAATTAACTCGCAACCAAAAAGCCCTGCCATGACTTGTCCTCGCAGGCAGTGAGTTTGACTTCAGCTGTCTCAGGGCTGTTCCTAAAAACCGTGTAATTTTGTCAGAGGAAAACAAGCACACATCTGCATTGTTGAGTAATTGAGACGGCAGTTGATAAATCTGGTCCGTGGCGATAATACACGTCTGCTCCTGTTCGTACATGCAAGGATCCTCCCAGCTAAATCCCTCAGACTCCATTCCCATCTGTGTCCTGCCAGTCAGTGGGGTGGGTGCTACCCAAAACAGATGCTGCCAGGCACTGAGGTGTTCTTCCTCTGCAGAATCAGTGACAGCGCTGTCCTAGAAAGCTAATATATCAATAGCATCTTCTCTAGCAGAAGGGAGAACAACCTGAAGAGGAGTTCGGTCTGTGCTGCCAAAAGCAGGATGCAGTATCAGCAAAGCACAGACGATGGCAGCAAAGTATAAAACCAAGGCAGCTGGGAAGCTATCAGATACCTTTAGTAAGGAGCAGAGAAACTTATAAATCACTTTCTGAACTTTGGATTGGAAACTGCTGATTGGAAACGAAGCACTATCAATACACCTTCCTGCAGCACTGCAACATTCACCTTCATTACAACTGCACCTGCTAGAAAAATATTTACTTAAGCAGTGGCTCACAATGGATATAACAGACAGAGGTGTAATCGTTCTCAAGCTACTTAATACAGATACAATACAGTCCTTGTGAAACTCATTGCCACTTTCTTTTCTGTTGTTAGAAGCTTGTGACTTTCAAAACCTCTTCCTTTCAGAGGAATTACAACTTTGGGGATACATCTGAAATCACTGTCAATATAATTATTCCTGGACAATGGAGTGCATTGGTGTGATTTCTTGCCTGGGTCACTTTCCCCTTGTTCCCCTGCACCAGTAGCACATTTTTAATTGTGATTAGTCCTTGCTGAGAAGGCAGGTGTGTGACTCCACAGGTATTTGTGTGCTTGCTCAAGCACCTGAGCAGTAAGTCTGGCAAAGATGGACACGGTCATTTACACAAAGAAACTTTCTTCTTCCACATCCTCTGAGAGGCAGAGTCTGGTATATCTCCTTTGCATCACTTAGAAGAGCTATCGAAGGACCACACTGCTGCCCTGTCTGTCATTTGCACACTTGACTGATTGGATATCAGGATTGTTGTCTGTGCTGGGTATGGTTTAGTGTCCCACATTCCCAGGGTCTGTACTTAGCGGGTGGACAGAGTACTTCCCATCCCCTCTTAACACCCTATCACCCCTTTTTCACTTGTGGAATGGCTAATTAAGCAGCCTCTGGATGGTCTTCCTATTCAGTTACCTTCATGCTACTGCATAGGGAGGTCTATTGCTCTTTTTTGCAGAGGGGCTTAAATTAACTCTTCCTCCATCTGCACACCTCGGCCATAGGGACTGGTTTGCAGACATGCACAGTCTTTTAGAGCAGTCATTTCTCAGTGGAAATGTAGTCCCGGGGCTCAGTAGCCAGCACCAGCTTCCCCAGTTCCACTAACAAATGTAATAAGCAGCCCCGGAGCTGTCAAGTCACTTTGCATCTAGATGATGTGGGATCATCCGAAAGCTTGCTCACTGCCTGGCAACTGTAATAGGTGTTAAGAGTTGCAGTGAAAGGGCTGCTTCACTTGACAACTAACAACAGACCCTGGCCTTTCTGTGTCTGTCACTGTCTGAATAATACATTTTGTCAACGGCGTGATTTTTTAACAAGTCCCTTGTATCACCTGTTCGGAGGCAAAGCCACGGGAGCCAGTGAAACTCCTGCTAGAACTGGGGCTGAAGCAGCCTTGATTTTGCCAAGGTAGGGAAAAATCTGAATCCTTCCAGGAAAAGAAGCTCAGTAAAAGCCTTTGGCAAAATGTGAGAGTGTCATTTACATGGGATGGACAGTGAAAAGCACAGGTTTTTGATCAGGAGATGATCAAATGCTCCCACATTTCAGAATAATGGATGTGTCTCATCAGTGACTGTGGTGCAGGTCACAGTGTGATCTTGAGACAAGCAGTGGGATCCTCAGCCCTCCCTGTCCTCCCACGTGTGATCACTCATGGAGTAGCTCAGCTCTGAGTTGGCAAGTTCATAGGTCACTGCAGAGCAGCTATGGGCTGCTCCAAGGACTTCAGGGACTGCCACAAAGCAGTCCAACATCAATGGCTCAACTTGACAGGGGCTGTTCCATAATGATACAAGTGCACGCCTCTTATCTTTGTTGACACAAGACAACGAAATCCAGCTGAAGTCCACTCTTAGACCTCACTGTTAGATGAAGGTAGCCCTGGGGTTCAAGCTGGTCTTGGATACCTCATTTATTTCAAGCCGACAGGAGAAGACTGAGCCTAAAGCAACCTTCCAACAGCTCTGTGGGTTCCTCATGGAGGAGAAAACCAGAGTTCCTGATGCCACAATTGCACTGTGGTGGCAACTGTGCCAGCTGTCCAACATGTTCCCAGTAAACGGGTGAAGTGTGGAAACACTGGGTTGATATTAACACTCCTCAGTACTGTTTAGGTTGTAATTATTCGAAGGGACAGGCTTTTTCTTACTGACAGCTCCTTGCCTTAATTCCAGCTGAATCTTATGGGTGCCTCTGTCGTACAAATACTCGTCAAGCAGTGTTAGTTCAAGGTGGAGCTGTGTTTATGATTTGAAGTTTGCGAGGAAACATAAGCAATAGTTAAAGCTGAGGACTCCAAAAATACCACGTGCATACGTTCAGCATTGCTAATGCTCCTCAGCTATTAAGAAATCTCTCAGTCTGTGCAAAGCCCCCTGATTTCCATATTACTAGAGCAGGAGATAAGTGAAGTACATCTGAAGAGATTTTATCTGAGCCCTTAGAAGATGTTAGGGAAAAAAAGACTCAACCCCTTCTCATTTTCATGATGCTGAGAGAGCTGATCTTTGGCAGAGGTCTAAGGAAACCACACTTGCTACAAAGACAGCTTTCTGCTTGGGAATATTGTCCCAAAGGTCTTACAGGAACAATACTTATCTCTTCTCACTTACGGGAGTTCCTCCTGGGAAAAAAAGAAAAAAAAAAGGTGTTAATAGCACTCAATTGGAAGTGATCCATCTCTTCTTAATTTAGGTGGCCACAGTGTGACTGCTTCCAGCTGAGCTGGCCAGGGTTGCAGGCTGGGAGGAAGGCATGCTCTTTGAGTTGAGCATGGATGTCCGTGGAGGAGAAATGGGGGTTGTGAGAGAACAGGGAGCTATAGATGAGAACGGTGCAAAGCAAAAATTGCTCAGGCCTGTTGAGTTTAGGTACAAACACATAAACCCAGTTCCCGTATCTTCTTTACCAAAGCCAAGCTGGTTCTCACAGCATCAGGACATCTTTTCTACCTTGAGACCCAAATCTGGTCAGCTCATCCGTAGATCCAGCGTTGGAATCCTGGGTAGAGGGAGGAGGCACAGTGCTGCATGCAGGTGGGTTATGGTGGCAGGCTCTCCAACTCTCACACAGACTAGATCTGCAGTCCTTTCCCTGTCACACGTCCTGCCACATGTCCCTCTCTCACAAGTCACCGTGGGAGATATTTTCATGGTTTGAGAGGTGGGAAACCACAAAGCTAGAATTTTCGATGATGCTGTGTGTGTAATTTTACCATCTGAGGTGGATACACCTGACTATAACAGATGGAGACATCACCAGCCATCCTGAAAGTATATTTGTTGACTGATATTTAGACCCCAATATCATTAGAAGTTTAACTTTGAACAAATCTTAAATGTCTCAGTAAATATGGCAGAAAATTCCAAGGCATCTTGTCCCTACGTTTGCTGTGGCCAGAATCACTCACAGGTATTCAAATAACTCAAAACACTTATTTATTTCATTATTTTTCACAAAAGGCCTGAGCTGAGAAATCAATCCATTACAGGGATCTGATGGATTGCTGAGTGTTTATGGAATGTCACCTAAAATAACTCATAGCAAATAGGTGTTTGTCTGTTTGTGTGATGCAGTAGAAATTACTTACACATTATTGCGCTGCTATAGGATACAAATGACAGTCATTTAAAACAAATAAAAGCTTTAAATCAGTTAACACACTTTCTTTTACTTCTTCGCATTATTTTTTTAAAGGGCTAACTATTAAAAACAACCAAACTGGATTGTTTATTCATTATTTCTGACATTGAGGAATTATTTTTCAAGGGGATGTGAAGGAAAACTGTTCCTGGACTAGTATTAGGTAAGGTGGACATACATGTCTCTCTCCTGTGGTAGAAACTACAGGTTTCATCTCTAAACCTGAATTTTCAGCTTGATGGCTTTAAGGCACAAATTTGTTTAAAGGCTGGTGGTGGAAGATATTTGTTTAATTTTAAGTATGCAGAACTTTCCTTTGCATTTCCATAAATTTACACACACACAGGAGGGGAAGTTAAAAAGACAAAAAACAAAACAAAGGAATAGTTTGGAAGGAAGATTTGGGGATTTTGCTCAGATTTTGCAATTCTAGAAACATCAAGTGATATAAAACGGGAAGATTGGGAAAGATTTCATAGAAGGTAAGATGAAACTGATTATGTGATTTTCAAAGATGTGCTCTTGGAATTGCCAAGCCTGTGGGAAAAGGTGTGTTGGATCAGAAACAAGGTCTGGTCAGAGCAGGAAGACCTTTCCCCTTACAGCTTTATTCACCTCTAAATCACCTTTTTTTTCCCCCTATCCATCCTAACAGGAATCCTTCAAGTCAAAGTCTTTTTACATCTCCTTGTCTCCAGGAAGGAGTTACCAGGGCAGCTACACAGACTTAAGGAACATTTGCTAAGGCTGTCTTTGTGGGTTTTGTTTGCATTGCACGGAGCACCATAGGTGGAATTGTCAGGTGTTTTTACAACCAGAAATAATGCAAAAAGGTATAATGGTAAGATAATTATTAAGTGCAAAGGCAGACTTAATCTCCAACCTCTTGCTTTATTTAGTAATAGTGATATTTAACTTTACTTATATATAATTTCTCTCTAAAGTGGGGATGTTAAAAATATAGAAGAAAAGTCTCTACAAATCTCCTCCTTTTCAACCACTGAGTTTGAGTCACAAGGCAGTTCATTTTTAGATTGCCCAAGTTCTTAGCCTGGAGTGTTTCTGGCTCCTCACAAAACAGTGTTTACCGCATCTGTGCAATGATAATTTTGCAAACCCAGCGAGGTGCTGTGATGAGCACCGGAGCACTCTTCTTTTACACAGTGCCAGCAACAGATGGGATCTCCTAGTAAAAGACTAAAAACCTGTATGATCTGCATAGATGTTAAGCTGTTATCGCCATGTTCCGCAGAAGTGGCTTTGCTACTTTGGCAGGGTGGTTGTTTCTTCTGGGATAGTATGATTAAACTATTCCAGGAGTGGACTAGGAGGTGGTAGGCATTCTATCTCTCAACGTGCTACAGTGCAGGTGGAAGATGAGAGAGAAGAGGTCACAACAGAAAAAAAAGGGGAAGGACACAGGGAGACAACAGGGGATTCCAGTTAAGGCTTCCTTGAACATCAGTGGTCACTGCATGAGGTCTTATTTGTTTCATCTTTAGGAATTTGGGTTTCAAAGTAATATGGAGATAAGCTGACATTGATAACCTCAACAACAGGTTGATTTCTTGCACGAGGATGTAATTAGAAAGTGAATCGCCAAGCGTGTGGAAATTCCTGATACCTTATTTTCAGCCCTAACTGAGAAAAGATATGGGATTATGAAAGGGTTTTTTTTTTGGAAAAAGATTATTCTCAGACTGGAGACCTATGTGGGCATTTTAAAAGAAAAAGAAAAAAGGTAAAAAAAAAGCCTTTTTAGACATTTTCAGTTTGAAATGTCTGATTTTTAGGTCTTTGTAGATCCAGGATGGAATGTTTCCATTTTAAGTGGAAATGAAACTGAATGTCAGACTGAGTTATCTCAGAGAAATTTTATTTTCAAGACCCGTTGTCTCTAATTTACTTTGTACTCTACCCTGTTAATGCTACCCATGATCATCTCCCTCTGGGTCACTTCTGTCTCCCATGGGACCTGTGGTTCCACGTGTGAACTTTTAAAAAGTCGAGAAGAAGTGAGTACATCTGGGACTTGTTACAGAGATATTGTCTCTCGTGGTGTTTCTGGTCAGCCCGTGTCTCCAAAGCTTGACCTGAAGATGGGATTCACTTCATTGTGCGTTTTCTTCTTGGCCCTTTCCTGTTCAGACTTTCCCATCAAAATCCATGCTAATTATGGGCTTCATTTTGCAAAGCCTGTGTAGCTCTGTGTTCAAGGCATCTGAGAGAGTACAAGGCCCATTCCAGCCCCCATTGCTGGCAGATTTCACAAACCAACCATGAAAACTGCTATTCATCTTCCACCTCTTCCCCCAGTTTTAGGCTCTTTGGAACCACCACAAGGGGACCCTCTTAACAGACCTAATGATTAGGGCAAGATCAAAAGCAAGAGGATTTGTTAAATTCTCTGACATCAAAGGACTGAGATATCAAAGGGACAGAGGTACCTACAGACATAAAGACTACTCGTGAAGAGGCCTCCAGGGACTATATATTTATCTTTTTCTCTTTGCTTCACTTGTTAACAAAGAAAATCTACATGAGTTCTGAACCTGTTAACCCGGAGCTGTTCTCCAGAATGCTAATACAGGGGATTACCAGGCTCTTGGAAGAAGAGATGAGAGTCCTTGTCTGGAGGGTGAGATAATCCCAAGCATGCATTCTCTGGAAAAGCAGGAGGCAGGCAAGTCTGCTTGGTGGTCTGATCTGTGTCCCACCATGTCTGCAAGTCATGAATAACCATAAGAGCATAGATAAGAATATCTGTACAGGATCAGTATAAAGTCCCTCTAAACTCATATCCAATATCCCCAAGAGTTAAGACCATGTGCATAGAAAAAACTGTAACAACAGGGTGAGTACATACTGATGTATTCCCGTAGAGTACTTTTCACACATCAGGAGATCTGTGGTCCAGCGTCTTTTGACACAGTTGTGGGATTTTTGTGTTTTATAGTCCTGTATTTAGAACTCCTCCCTTCCCCCTCCCTTGCCCCAGGAATTTATCCAACTAGTTTTTAAACACTTCAAGTGTATTCAATATCCTGTGGCAAGAATTTCACAGCCTCACTGTGCGCTGTGTGCAGAAATTAATAACTTGTGCCAGAGGTGATGGCTTTGTGTAATAAATCTGGATGTAATTTTTAGGTCACAGGGGTCACCTAGGATATAAAGGGAGTAGGAGCAGTGCTTGGCTACTCCTCCTTATTTATTCCTGCCTTTATGCCAGAGCCTGGATGTTTAACCATGGATCAAAGCCCTGTTGTTCTAAGCACTGTGCAAACACAAAAGGTTTCTCCTGTAACAGAGCAACACACCAGTGTGTCTACAGGGTTTCTCATCGGCACTGCTCCAAAGGTTGTACAACAGAGCTCTTTTCAGTAAAAGAGGCTTTGCAGAAAATGAGGGAATCATCTGCTCAAGGTCACCCAGCAGAGTCAGGAATAAACCTGGGGAGTTTCCTCTCCACCACCCTTCCCTGTCCCCACAAATAGACCACAGCTATTCTGATAACCCTTATGAACAAGGAAGCATCGAGGTTGGGAGCCCTCCAGTCTCACCTTGTCCCAGCAGTTCTTGCACTCTCAGATGCTTCAGTATTTCCCAGAGCATGCAATTCCTCACTCTGAGATGGGTTATTAATGTTGGCATCCCAATTAATAAATAAAGCCCAGCAATAAATAATAAATGAAAAAATATCAAGCAGCAATTATTATTTGTTTATCTGCATTAAATCTGATACTTGGAATTGAAGAGGCACATATCCACACATGTTATTACTATATGTTAAAATCAACCAGCATTAGAAGAGATATACAAGACAACCAAGAAAAAATGATATTTAATATGAGTGTGGTCAGTTTGTGCAGATTAGCCTCAGGGAGTGAGAACAGTCCCTGCACTGATTTATTTAACAGCACAGACATAGACTGGCTGAAGAAATAGGTAGTGGCAAATTGTTGAACTTAACAGGAAAATATTATTACAAGTTATTTACCTATAATTTTATGAGTCCCTACTTCCCTGAAATGTCTTTATAGCTTGCTCAAAATCACACAAAAATTGAATAACGGAAGTGAGTGGCTGATGCCTCACTCAGGAATTATCCTCATTGATGATTATTGACCTGTCTAAAGACCAGTCTTCCTGGAATGGTTTTGAGATCAACAGCTATCTGTTTCTGGCATTCATGCTGTATGTTGGGCAGGTAAATGCATCATATCACTATCAGTCTTTGTCCCTGATTTTTTCTTCCCTAACCCTTAGGGCCTCACAAAACATAATCTCAATATTAGGGCTGCATTTGTGTTATTGAATCTAACAAACAGACGAGGGACCGTTCCCGTCAGGCAGTCTGAATGGTGGCACGTTGCTTTGGATCAAAAGGAGTTGAGTTATACAGACGATGGTGAACAGCTACTGGCACATTTTTTTTCATTTTCTTATTAGGATGGAAGTGTCCTCACACAGGTATTACTTGCTGTAGTGTTGTCCTATCCAGCGTAACATCTCCTGGTGCATCCCTGCAAAACCCAGGAGATACCAGGTCTCTTCAGTAGTGTCCAATTGCCAATGAATCATAGGGGTGCTCATCAGAGGGGAGGGCCAACTTAGAGCATCATGTCCCAAGCCCAAGAGGGGACTTTGTTAGCTAAGTTGAGTAGAAAGAGGGCAAGACTTTTTTTTTCCCTTTACTTTTTTGAAGTTCCTTTCCGTCTATTGCTAGTTATGAGGTTCAACAAATGATGCTCTGAAACCATAAATCATTCTTCCCATGCTATAGTTTCTCTAGGACAAGTGACTCAGTCCCTCTCTTCAGAATACTCCAGATGGTTCAGTCCTTTTTTTTTTTTTTTGGTGTGTCCTTAAATAGATGGCAAAGTATTTGGGGGATCAGGAATTTTCTTTGTATCTGAACTTTCCACTGCCAAGATGGAGACCATGTTCCTGTTGGGTCGATAAATGCATTAATACTTGTCAAGCCCTTTTACTCCACAGGACAGAAGCCTGAAGGTGTATGAAACTGGACCTTTCTTCTTGTTTCTCAAAAACAAATTATGGTGTAGCATTGCAGCTATAGGGGGTGGAAAGCCATGTCTGCACACCTTGGTTTCTCCAGTGGATATGTGGCAGTGTTTCAGACCAAAGCTGACTCACATCTGTCTGTATCTGAGGACCAGTACTAGATTGCTCATTTTACTACAGCTGTCCTTGACCACTGCAGGACACCTTTCTCTGTTACCTGGGCAGAAAAACTTCCAAACAATACATGCCAAACCAGAGCAGGGAAACTCTCCATTTGTTTGTGGATGATTTGCCAAAGAAATTAAATGCGCTGATGACTTGCCTGACTACAGTGTAGAGTTAGTGAGAAATAAATGTGAGATTGGACTGAACTGTGTGCTATAAAACTATACACAGTGGGCTCAACTTAGATTTTTCTGCAGAGTTTATTTTAAAAGAGAAAGTGTAGAGCAGACTGACATTCCTAATAGGGAATGGTCATTAGAGCCTTTCTGCTTTGGTGGAAAATTAACCTCTCACTTTATGGCAGCTGAAAATGGTCATTCTTGATTTGAAACAAAAAACTTGCCTTGTTTTACAAGGGGAAAATACAGACTGTAGAACAAAATAATCAGGATGAATGAAGATCTGTCAGGAAATGCTCTGCTAAACAATGATGGGCCCCAACCAGATAAAACTTCCAAACATTTTAAAAAGAAAATCTGGTTTTCTTCCTTTCCCCACTCTCAGCATTGTCTGATGCACCTTTGAGTCCTGAGTACTCGTGAGAAAAGCTCCTGGTCTTTTCAGCCTGACTGAAAGCAGGGACTGTAGGATATTGTTTTAAGAGCTGCATCTACTTTAAGGCCAGAGGTACCCCAGTGGTCATCTTGTGTCAGGGAGATGAGCAAGGTTAGCCAGGATTGATTTAGAGCAGAGAAAGTTTCATGGTCAGCCATTGATGAATAGATGATGCTAACAAATATTCACCTCTGCAATGAAATTGAGCAACACCTGCATTGCCAGTGTCTGCTGATAGCGTTCAGGATCCTTGCTGCCAGCCTGGAAGTCTATCACTGCAGCTATGATAGATGTCAATACAGTTTTGGTCCATGCACTGACCTGGGTGATCTGTCCTTGCCTACCTGTCGCTGTGCCCCAATTTTTGGTAGATGCCAAGTGTCAAATTGTAGTGACAGCAGAAGTTGCTTTGTATCTATGACCTGAAAGCAGCAGTGGATAATGAGTGTCATTGAGGACAGAGCTGGTTATGGGAACCTAAAGCCTCTTGCAACATTCTCCTGAATAATTGAGTAGCTCAAATTCACTGTGGCTCTCTAAATACCAAGATTTGGGCTTTCACACAGACTCAAGCAGGCAACTCTGCTAGGGAAGAAAGCTTTGAAAGTGTTCTGAGGCCAATTTCTGAGGAAGGCTAAAAATGAGCTGATGGCTGATCTCCTCCAGAGATTCCCTCCTTAATCCTTTCCTTTATCAGGAACAGGTTTGTTATCAGTTCTCTACAGAGACATTAGTAAAGAGGGAAGAGAGAGCTCAGAGCTCCAAACAGTCCAGACTTGAAATGCATCCAGTCCACAACAGCTCTGCAGTCTGTTGTACCACTTAGAGGCCAACCTGCACTGTCCTCAAAGCTCTTCTTAAGCTCTCCTTTGCCCCTTGCTTTCCTCCTTCTCCGGCTAGAATACGTCTAGGGACATGATAACAACTTAATATTTCTACTGCAACTTCCTTCGTAGAGGGATACTCCCTTCTCCCTGCTGTACATTCAGGTCACCTGAAGAAATTCCTTGGCACCAGCCTTTGGGATGACGGTCCCCTCAAATCCTTGATTGCCACAGAAGTGTTGAAGAGAGAGGCTTCTGTCTAGTACTGAGATGGAACACCAGGAGAGCTTTTCTTTCAGCCTGCTGCAACTGCTTAGGTCAGTATTTGGCCAGAAAACCAGCTCTGTGATAGCAGTGGCATTTTACTGGCTACACACAGTTGTCTTCTAAGCTTGACTCTCCTGTCGTTGACAGACTTGACATATCTCAGCTGAGCCACATCAGAAAAATGTGTATTTTTCTAAAATATCTTCTCAGTTTTCAGCATCATGCCTGCCTACCCCAAGGGACATAGAGTTGCATGGTATCTTGAGACAGCCTTGACTGACCTTGGGTGGAAAGCCCAGGGGTGTTTTGGTGAGCCTGTGATGTGCTGGCAGGTTGGACCACCCCCTGTGGGGTAACATCCCCTTTCACACATGAAAGAAAGTATCAGTCATACAACCTTCTGCTCTGAATATCTCTGCACCAGAAAGGTATGACTAAGAACCATCCTCTCCCTTTCGCAAACACTGTATGTATATTTAGATCTGTCTGTGCATATATCTATATCTATATCTATCGTCTATATCTATACCTATATCATCTATACCTATATCATCTATATCTATATCTCTAATCTATATGTGTGTGTATATACATTATAACTAAGTCTTTTTCATCTGGATGTGTTGTTGACTCTGTTCTTACTTCTTTTAAACTTGCATCCCATGCTTTATGGAAGATCAGAACTTACTCCTCTTCAGGTAAAGGATACTTCTGGGAAAAAATCAGGACTGACTTTTTTTTTTCAGTCCCACCTAAATACAACATTCTGCTTTTAATGCAATCGTTTTTTCCCCCTCTCTTTCTTTCTTTTTTTCTAGGAGTGCAGTTACATTCCTCTTAAATCCAGTTTTTCTAGACCCTCTTTTTGCAGCAGCTTAAGGGCAGATAATTAGAAATAACCTCAGCTTTCCCAAGCCTGGCTCTCTTGTAACCCATGACCTGGGAGGTGTCCCCTGACACAGCAAACACACAACAGCATTCCTCTCTGTCCACAGAGGCTGGGAAGGTGAAAGTCCTATCCACAGCCTCAGAATAGGCTTCTCAGCAGAAAGTGTTTTATTTGGGAGCTCCACTTCATGAATCCTCTTTTGGCAGAAATTATGTCGAGGAAAAACCCCAACAAGCTATCAGAGTGGCTTTTAAAGGCAATGAATTGAGTAAACAATGAGACAAGCAAATGCCCTTGAAGAGGCTCTCATCTGTTTGTACCTTACTGTGGCTTTAGCAGGAGTCATTCTGGTTTTAATTAACACCTTTCTCGGTGCAGAATTACCACATTGTTTTCAAAGACTGAGTGACACCCAGATGAGAGTTTCCAGACTCTGTTGTGTCTCCAGAGCCTTGGTTAATTCAGGGTTTCTTCCATTTACTTGGACAGCAGGCTGTTAATACTGCACTGCTTGGAGCAGAGAGCCTGGCGACAGCCCTTATCACACCGGTTCTTCCCAGATGTGCCTCGAGTATCGAGCACCCCAGGAGATGACCATACTTGCAAATGGCATCCAGTTGGTTTGCTGGATCTGTGCCTCTCCTCCTCCTAAAATGCCAACAGCCCAGGAGGGACTTTCTCCTCTGGATGCCCTAGCAAAATTTTAATGGCAGGAAAAAAAAAGCATAAAGTTTGCAATGTACAGGAGGAATTGGAGCTTTTTTGGAAAGCAAGGGTGGGCATTAAGGTACAGATGCTGGGGAATCCTCAGTTGAACTCTGAGGGGTTTTTCTTTAAACAAATCCTCTTCTTATCTGCCCTTTTCTTACTAGGTCTATAAAGGGATTAGACTCTTTGATGTTGGACCTGCTTTCACTTGGGAGCTGGCTTACCCCTTATCCATTTTGGTCCATGCTGTGGCTTTGCTTCAGACTTCATCCCCTGACTCCCTGCCCTGCTTTGTGGTGTGGTAAGAAGGGCACTAGCCACAAGATGGTCCTTTCCAACCACACACGAGTTTTAACACCTGCAGTTGCCCTGATCCAGATTTCAGACCTTTCAGGAATCAGCCCTCCATCCCAATTTCCATAGGAAACAAGTTCAAACTGTGGCTTCCCATCCTGCTAACAAGTCTAAATGGTATTAAGGCAAAAACCTTGCTTTTTTAAGCTTGTTTTGTCATTCATTTTCAGTAGATGTGGGATTTCACTAGCTGATTTCAGTTTACGGTAGGCTGAGCCACCTCTCCAAGACAATCCAAGAGATTATAATTTCTGAAGGGTGAGGAACTGACATAAATAGGGTCTCTTGGAAGCCAGATGTCACATTACTACTGTGGGATTAACCTAAATGCAATAGTCCTAACTCTGACCCTTTCCCATTTACCACAGTTCTCTAGCTTTTGAGTTTAAGAACCATGGTATAGGATGTAATTTTTGGTATGGATGATTGCCAGTCCAAGTGTGCTGTGTTATTTTTATTGCTTTCTTAGCATAATAATATATTCTGTTCAAAGGTAGTGATGTATGAACATAAATATATCTTATTTGCCTATTAATGTTAGACAGGAAAAGTCATTCTTTGTGCGACATCTGTAATATGATCATTTAAATTTTATTTTCTCCTTTTAGAGGTATGTGCAGTAAACCTTGAAAGGCATTATTTATGGAATTTTCTGCAGTACCATCACCATTATTGTAGAACCACAATTGTTCTATGCATTCAAAGAAGTTCTATGTTTTTTTCTTTTTTTATTGTCCCTCTAGGATTTTGAAATGGATGTGCTGTGGTGTGTTCCAAGGGTCACGTATAAAGGTTGCTTGCAGCAGAGAGAGGAAAGATCATTTCCATGGGCACCATGGACACGATCCTCACCAACAGAAACTAAACCAGACTTGGAGACAGAAGAAACTCCAACCCTATCAATATGTTGCATTTGTATCAGTAAATAATATGGGCTGGTGATGATTTTCTGGCTTCAGGACCAAATGATGCAGCATGGCTCACGTCCACGGATGCGACCTCTCTTCCCCATCCTTAGGAAAGAGGGATTACTCATCATTGTACCTGTTGGGAAGAGTCCCTGGTTTGTGCTATCCCCAGACCATGATGAAGACCATGCGGACCATTAAACAGTGTGAATGATCATCACGTATAATTTCAAGACTGTTTTGTGCTCTGGCTTTTTTTCTTTACTAGTAGAGACCGAATTGGTAGTACGGATGACTTCTTCATGGTCTGTGTTGGAGGTCTGGCATAATTTGCCCCCAGTAGGTTTGGTCTTTTAATTGTTAACACACAGATCAGCTACAAAGGCTCTGGCCATCCCAAGTGAAGGTACTTACCTGTTATTCACTCTCCTGTGCAAGACACATGTTCCACAGCCCAGTCACATGAAAATCAATGTTTAAGTGGAAGTGAATATGAAAATGATTGTTGCTGTAATGCAGGGAATAAAAGACAGAGGAGGAATGTCTTTTCTAGTGATGACATGTGAGTAAATCTCTATGGCTTATTTTGATATCACTGACATTTTTCATAAAGACTTTCTCCTCGGAGCCAAAGAGATCTGTCAGCAGAGAGTGAAGTGTGTACAAATGAAGCATAAATCTACATTCCTGACGAATGACAGAGGTGTCGATAATTTCAGTGTTGGGGGGAAGGGGGCGGGGGGCAATTCTGATGCAAAACCTGGAGGAGTGAATCCCAGGTTGAGGTGGTCTTTTAGCTCGACATATGATCACGGTGATGCAATCACAGAATAGCATCAACGTGCACAAGGCAAGCTGTGAGCCTTGAAAAAGCGTAAGGCGTGTGGAAAACAGAGGAGACTATTCTGTTATGGCAGTGTGCCTGGCTTCAGCTATGTTTCTAAAAATATGGCTTACAGGTCTGTTTTGGGAAAATAATAATAAAATAAAAATCCTTGTGTTTTAAAGACAACAATATTCAGTGAAGCTACAGATAGTACCCTGGTATTAGTGGAGTGAAAGCTAAAGGAGTCATGAGCTATCATGTCAAAAGGAATCAAGTCCCTGGATTTACCCATATGAAGCCCCATAATTTGAGTTCAAAGATGGTTGTCCAGTTTCTCTGAGACTTTTTTTTTTTTTGATTTCTACTTGAGCACCTAAATAACTTTTAAAATTACTTAAATACCTTTATGAACCTGCCTCTTCCTTTGATACCTAAAAGCAATGACTTTTAGCCTGTTTGTCCATATATTTTTCTGAAACAAGATATTTGAAGATAACCCAGAAAGCAAATCTCCAGGAGGCCAAACTTTACTGGAAATATCAGCTGCTTTTTGTTGCAAAATATTTAGGGGCTTGTTAACTGGAAAATATTAAACTGCCCTGAGGCAGTGTTAAAGGTGAACACTCTTCTCCATACCCTCTCAGTAATCTAAGAGCGGTGGTGAATCACACTTTGAGGTGAGCAAAACCCAAATTCTCTTTAACTCATTCTCCATAAGACACTTTGGAGTCTTGTTTCCTTCAGTGCAAATCCTGGCACAATCCTCCCTGTCAGTGAAGCTGCCATTACAACCCTTGGGGACTTTGCTGGGGTCTAGAAGATCCTCAGTCCTTCTGATATGTCAGAGCTTGTCAGAGCTATCTCAAAGCAGATCAAGCGTGGCTGGGGGTGGATACAATGACTTCCCTTTGCTATTCCATTTTGGGGTTATAACTCAGAGAAGTGAGCAACGGTGGCATTTAGACACCAAAATAGGCCCTGTGCTTCCCAGGCTCGCAGGAGACTCTAATTGACTATATAGTGAGCAGGGTAAGGTCTCCATGCCAGTCTTGGTCTCCCAACTCACCTCCCTTGGACATGCTTAGTTTTAAAGGGAGTAATTGCTGTGCTGACACCTCACTGTTAATACTGGCGGACTACTGGCTTCTTTTAAAGATGGGATACAAAGCTTTTTTTCTTGGAATTATGATCTGCAGCCAGTCAATGGAAGATATTGGGGTAATTGGGAGCAGTTACCATCTTCCCAGCACAGCCCCGCAGGCACCAGCTCTAACAAGAGAAGCACAGGAGAGTGACCTCAGGGCTAGAACTATGCTTTTCTCTGACTCCCTTTGTTCTTTTTCATATCATTATGCTCTCCTTGCCTTTAAAATCAACCCCATCCTGGCACACAATGGGTAATTTCTTGTTGATTCACCTTTTTATAGAGAATCTACAGCAAAGAGGGCTTAAAAAGATCCTTTAGCCTCGACTCCACAGAAGTGTCTAGCATCATGCTGCAAAGGGAGCCCCTGTGGACACAAATCTATACAATATGCCCTTCAGAATGCCTGAAATTATGCAAATAATAGGTGAAGAATCATTCACATGGGAGGCCACAGGGATTCTGAAACATTTTGCATTTCTAAAGGCAACCTTCCTAAAGCCTCCTCAAATGTAATTAAACCTGGAAAGAAAAAACCCAAATGTTTGGCTGTTAAAGCTTCATTTTTTTTCTGTCTTGTTTTTTTTTTTTTTAAAGAAAGTAATCTCTGCTAAGGTATGCAAGGAGGTTATGAGGCCTTGGCCTGAGGTTTAACTAAATGAACACACCATGAAAAATTGCTCTATATGGCATGAGAAATTGCTGAACATAACAAATTAACAGAGTGAGAAGCTGACAAAGGCTACAGATAGCACCATGAGGAATGGACAGATTTCACAGATGTTTAAGGAGGAGTTATGCGAGAAACAGCCAAACATTCCAGTTAATTAAAGAGAGCATTGGGGACCTTTTGGGAAGAGGAGTTTTGCAAGGCCAACAGTGCTGCAATAACTGCTTCAGAAATACTAAATTCAGGTATGGATGTATTAAAACTGGGACCTGCAGGGCAAAAAGAAGTTGGGGAATGTATTTATTTGGGAGGAAACAAAGGCAGAGAAAGGAGATGATCAAAGGGACAGGCAGAAGAAGAAGCAGTGGAGGGAAATGGAGAGAAAGAGGGACAGAAAGAACTGGTCGAGTGCAAACAATTTGCTGGTCAGTGTGATTGTCTGACAGCCCTGCTCCTGACCATCACAGTCTGATCTTCTTCCTAAATTCCATTCCTGACTATTTTCTTGCTGAACATGCAAGCTGTGGTGTGTAAAGGAGTGTGATTCACTAGCAAATGTCAAGCTGGACTTTCAGGTGAGTTAGATGAGAGGTCTGGGTGCCAGGAACTGGAGAAAGGACACAAGACCCATATTACCTGGGTAGACCACAGACACCATGGAGGGTGGGTGTCTTTATCTTAACTGTGTGCCCTAGATCCTTATGTAGTCCATGGATAGTCAATGTGAGGAGTCAGTGGAGCACAAAAATGGTTCTTCTGGCTAAATTTCAGAATCTGCCTTAGGATGCGATGGCTTGATTGCATGATGCTATGGTTATACCATCAGATGTGATGGTACCATTGTACCCTAAGCTCTGCTTTTACTCCATTGAATTGCTCTTCAAAACCAACAAGGAAGTCTGGAGTGACTGGTTTAAGGAGCATCCCTTCATCACCCAAGTGAAATCTGGGGCTTATTTGTTTTTCTCCTTACCATTGCATCCTCAGAGGGGATGTCCCTCAGAGGGTTATCACTGTTTTGGCACCCCCTTTCCCATTCTGCATCCAACACGTGCTGTAGCGGAGACACCTCTTCTTGCAGCAGATCCCAGGCAGCCCACCTAGTGCAAAGCAACATCACATGAAGTTACCAGCTCCATTTCATACTGCATGGAAGCATAGACAGCCACCAAACCTGAGGTGGTCAGTCACGTTCTGCCCTCGACGTGCATGCCCGTCTAGGCATGGCCAGAAATATGCTCTTGGAAAATCTCCTATCAGGATCAGATCTTGCCACTAACTACAGACTGATGCATGTTCTTGAAAATCTCCCGTTTTAGGAAATGGAGAGGGATGCAGTTCTTGAATCACTGTGGAATACAGTACTGCCTACGCAGTTAAAAGTTTCTCATATTTTTACGCAGGAACTTGGCTCGCTTCTACCCACGAGTTTGCATGATAATGGAATTGTTAGTTATTTTCTCCAGGTTTCCTGTACTTAGATGAACTTCAGACAGTTAGAAAGGAATGGTTAATTAGCCAAACTAATGAGACTAGAGATCTCCAGTTTCAGTACAATGCTAAAGTGGGCTCATTAAAGCAAAAAGCTCATGGAATAAGCCAACACCAGCAAAAAGGAAGAACAAAGAGGAGAGTTAACTCTTAAAGAGTCTCAGCTTTTCCATCCAAAGATGGAAACAGACCCACTTCTTGAAGGAGAGCATTAACACAGGGGATGGTTATATCCATGGTAGAATATTTTTACAAGGCCTGATGGGCTGCTGAGTGGGCAGGTTTCCTGTGGAAAATAAACTGGCACTGTTTCAATAGTTTAAATTTTCCCATGGGAAAGGAAGGAGAGAAACAGGCTGCAGGATGCTGGGTGAGAACACATCAGTTTCCTGTAGAGGTACAGAGAGGATCACACATACCATATCAAATGCCTACAGAAAGAGGAAAATAAAGGGGTTTCCTTTCTGTGTGAAGTTCGGGGAAGCAAGCAGGTCATTCCTAGTCAGCTGGGGACAATGTCTCCGTTGTTCACCCAAATATATGATGAGGTACAACTCAGCGGTGTCAGGTTGTTCCTTTGCTGCCTTGGTCATTGCAACCTTTGTCACACAGAGGGATTATCACAACATTTGTTATCTGCCTTTGTGTTGATATCAAGCCTTTTTGCTGACACACAACCTCAGCTCAGAGTTAACAGTTTTGCATGACACTATGTAGCAGGAATGGATATATTTTATTTTTTCCAAAAAAATCTACTCTGCTGTGTACTGAAGTGCCTAGGGAACAATATATTGATTTACACAAAGCCCAGTAATTCACAGTGAAAAATAAACAGACTGAACCTTCACCTTGCACTTATGACTGTTACGCTGGTATTTTCTTTTCTGTTCTATGTATTAAGCTCTCTTTTGTAAAACAGAAAGAAGTAAGAAGTGGGGAAAAGTGGTCCAGAGATTATTGATGTTCTTTGTTGGGCTGCTTTTGCATCCTTTTTTCTCATCTGCTTATAAAGAAAGCTGAAACACAATGAAATGGCTGGTCTTTATATAACACCTTATACCTTGGAAAATACTCCTTCAGTTATGTGCAAAGCAAATCTCAGCCTAATTCTTTATTCTGCCCTTACTTACGGGGACACACATCTCATTGACGTAAGTACCAGCTGCACAGAATTTTGTCTTTTCTCTGGGGGCCCTCTAAGATTGGATCCAGCTCCAGGGAGGTGGGTGGGAGCTGCTTGGATGAGTGCAACGACAAAGCCTGAGTGCTAAAGAGGATGTAAAAATATTTGAAGGAGGCAAAACCACAGGAGGGAAATAGGGGCTTTGTAGAATTACTGGAACTGCGGCAGCCAGGGCTGGACATGGTGGTAAATCGCCCTGTTTGTGTTAAATGTGTCCATAATGGCGACAAATTATGAGGATTTTTCTACTTTGTATCACTGGGGGAGAAGTAATAATAGCCATCTCAGTTGTTTTAATTGCAGTGCAAGTTAATAACACCCTACCTGTGTAGTTCACCTTCTGGTAGAAACGTTCATGGTCATTTCTTCACCTTAATGGATGTGAAATATCGATCTGTGAGTTAAAACAACCATCACCTGGGCACTGCTCCACTCAGCTGACTGCATTTTCGTGATGGATGAGACAACAATATTATCGATGTGGCTATTTTAAAGGATGGCATATATCTACCAAGCACAAACACACAGTTTGTGAAGCAACAGTGATGAACCAGGAGGCAATCACAGCGCAAGATACTTGAAACCACCAGGCATCTTACACTGAGGGATACCAGTGGGCTTTTCAAATGCTAATGATTCGAATCTCAGGATGAGCTGCAGAATTAATGTTATAATCCCAATGTACTTGGATTGCCTCAACAAAGATGTTGACCAGTACTGACCTCTGAGGAATGCCACTCGTCACTGGTTGCCATCTGGACATCGAACCATTGATCATAACTCTTTGAGTATGGCCATCCACCCAATTCCTTTTCCACCGAGTGGTCCATCCAAATACCCACTATGCTTTCCCTGATCCCTTCCAACCAATACAGCTAATTCAATGCAAATAAGATGATTCATTTCTCCTTTTAATGTTTTATGGAAAATGAACTGCAAACCAATATTGAACAAATATAAGCTCATTTCAGCCTGGTTTTAAATGGTGCTGAACCAGCATATAAATGAGTCACTAAAAATCAACAGGAAATTACAGCCTGGAATATGAATCATTCGTTGATTCCACAAACGTATGCCAGGGATAAGTGAGAAATTTTGGAGAAGAGCGTGGATTCAGTTGAATGATGTCAGAGAAAAATGAAGTTGCTGGAAGTAGATAGTCAGGGGATTTAAGGCCATAATTTTTTTCTGGATGTACAACAGCCTGGGTACAAATTGTATTACAACATACATAAATGGTATTTTGCATGCTTTGCCCAGGAAAAAAATGGAGAAATCAGTGGAGATGTGTTAAATGACAATGGTGCTGCCTCCCAACCAGGCAAAAATCCATATAGTTTAATGTCACTTCTTTCCTTTGACTGCGGATGTGACCATCTATATGCAGTTAAGTCTTTGTTTCATAATTCAGTACTATCTCATGTCAAGACTGCTGCAACACTCCTTAAACACTGACTTGCAGGTGAGACAGTAAATGAGCTAGTACATTAGAAAATGTGCTGTGTTTTCAGGGAAAGAAATAAAGCAAGATGAAAAATAAGCCTTTTTTCCAAACCTTGATGATTCTTCAGGAGTAATAGAAAATTAAACCAAAAATGATTAGCAGGCAATTTGGGGAAAAATTACTCATTTTACTTCCTATTTCTTTTCAAGGGAAAAGAGAAGTAATTTCTTTTGCTGTCTAAATAAACTGTCATTTTGATGGGAAAAAGTTTAGAAGAAATTAAAAAGATTACCTCTAATATTAAATACAGGCTTAATCTACCTATCTCCAAAGGTAGTAATCATCTGTTTTTACCCTGGGAAAAGAGTCAAGATGATATCAGTCCATTATGAGATGTATCCACAATTTATTGTGTGCTCTATAATTGTTTGCTTTTGCTGCTGAGCCTCAGATTTTCTTGCAGCTGGACTCAGCATCTACTGCTCCTATTTGTCTGGAAGTTGAAAGGAGGAAAAAGTCCAGTTCCCTAAAGTTTTGAGAGATGGAATATGAATGGCATTGGAAGGCAGGCATGAAGAAGTTTGCATGAATTATATTATCTTTTCCACCAGAAATGCACTCATGAAATGGATTCCAAAAGTGTGTTTATGGAAATGTGACTTTTTTCTTATTCTTTTTCCTTGGAAAAATGTAACAAGACTACCTCCAAAGGCAAACAAACAAATAATAGGGCAGAATACTGTTTAAGCGTCCATTGATCTGACACCAAGGAACATCATTTATCACTTTGGCTAGCCAAAGATTTCTGATCTGATAGTTCTGGGCTCCTAATTCACAGGACATTGTTTCGTATCCTGGAATGGATGCCAATTGTACAAAAAACTCAGCAGCAAAGAAGTCAGATGTAGTGTATTGTGTCCAAGGTAATGAAGCCAGATCTGGGCAAATTAACCCAGCTACAGTGAGAAGGATATTCATTTTTTCATGAGACGGCTGGTTTGTGGAGCACTGCAGTGAGGCATTCTCAGTACTTCTTTCAGCCCTGCCTTAAGTATTCTTACTCTATATTTCACCATGGTGATTCGCTATGCTTGAAAACCCCACTCAACCAAGCAAAACAACTGGAAAATGCAAAAATTGAACAGCCTGAAAATCGCATTTCAAAATAGTAACAAACCATCTGTAAGGAGCAAGCAAATAAAATTCCAAGGAAATATGATCAGATAACAAGTTAGTATCTATATTGCATCAGAGTTCCAGCTAAGAATAAATAATGATCATCAATGATTTACCAATAATAGCTGTGTTTGTTAGTACAGAAGGAGATATGTTTCATGGCATGACTTCAGGTCTTTGGAATAACCTACCCTGGCACAATAAAGCTTTTTAGGAGTCTAGTGAGGGTTTGGTTTTACTTTGCAGTATGTCATAGTATTATTTCCTCCCTTCAGATTACCAGTGCCCCAAAGGAGGACTACTAAGCAAAAACAGTACTTATCATCATTAAGGCACCCCAAGCAAAATAAAATTATTCGTTTAAATGGCAAAAAAAGGAAAGAAATTAAGACTGTTGTTCTACATCAGCAATCCGTCTTGGCTTGTGCCAGGCAGCAGCAACACAGAGAAGATGTTTACAATGTGAAAATGACATTGACTTCAATACCACAAGCAGCTTCACTGTTCCTTAATCCAGCTGAGAAGAGCTAAAAGGTGAATAAATTTGTTCTTTCCAAAGGGGAGTGAGACTCAGATTGGAGGACAGGAAGTACCTTGGGATTCAGAAGAAACATTTTTTGTCCTTTTTTTATTTTATTCAGATGATCTCTTCTCCTTCTACAGAGGAGTTGAAAAGACATTTGATATAACACCAAGGAAAAACTCGGTATGTAAATAGGGACCTGAGATGGTAAGGATGTGGAGAATTGGAGCTGAAGAAAAGTGTAGCCATATCAGCAGATGCTTCTTTTGTGCCACACTGGAGAAGACATAGTAGAATGAAGCATACAGGTGGGGAGGGCATTTTGGGGAGAAGAAAGGAATTATAGGAAAAAATGATGAAGGTTTAGGATAAGCTGCACAAAGGACTTGGGGAAGAGTCTTCGGACATTTTGAAGATGAAAGTATGAATGAAGTGGATCAGTGGAGCAATTCAAAGGGTAGGTGATGTGAGCTAACAATGCGCTAAGAAAGTTGTTAGCAAACACATTCCTGATGAAGTCAATGGAGAGAGGAGGATTTGAAGACCTGAATTATATTTTTTGTGGATGCATCAATATTAATTCTACATAGGAATAACTTCTGGCATTTAAATGTTCATTTTAACTTTTGCTTCCAGAAAATTTTCATATGTTGATGTGCAGAGAAAGGGCATGTGCAGCAAGTAACAGCAGCTCTTTTTATTAGAAAAATTAAAATTTTGTTAAAAATCTGTTTGAAACAAAGGCTTCAAAGTTTTAGTGCCCAGTACTGGTGTCTACATTTGGATTTTGTGTCTAAGCTTCCATTATAGATAGCGAATGTCTAATGGACACATGCAGTGCATCTCAGAGAGGAATTCATTCAACAGCTACAACTCGGCTTCCCACATACAGGCATTTAGTGCCATTTGATGTACAGTTTGGCAGTTTGGTATCAAGTTGTCTTCCTGTGACTGGCAGTATCTCCTGTGGGAGACATTGTCCTTCTGAAGTGGGAACTGGGGGCTCAAATGACATTAAGTGCTTATGTTTTGGCATAACAAGTTGCACAGCACTTGTTTAGGTTTAGCTGAACTACTCCCTAAACACCACTGAGTTCACCCATCAGTGACAGTAATGGCAGCTTGGGTACCTAGTGACCACGGACATATCAATGCATCTATACCTTAATCTGCAGCTCAGCCCCCCCCTCAAGTCTCTCCTTAACTGTTTCTAGCAGTGGATATTAACCACTTTCTTAGCTTTTTAATATACAAATGGAGTAGAGCTAATAAATCACACAACAGCGGATTCTGCAATTCTAAATTTACCATCTTTGCAGATTCTTTATTCAATTTGCAGAGTTCCTCTAGTGATGCACTGCCTGTCTGCGATCCCGAAATGGTGGCTTGCAGCCATCATTATAACAATTTAAAAAATTATTACTATTATTGTAATTTTTTTCTTGTGATACAGCCTACCCAGTCTGGCTGCTTCTGTCAGACTTTTTCATGTTGGAGTATTATTTTTGGCAAAGTGGAATTATTAAGCAAAACTGAGGTTTTCCCTGGTAAATGAGGGTATCAGTTTCATTGAAAATTGTGGTAGGAGCAAATTAGTAGGGTCAACAGCCTTTAGAATATAAATTGTCTGTTCCTAACAGAGGTTCTAGAAAAGACCAAGTGAACCGTACTGTATAATTGTCTATTTTTCTCTGCAGACTTTAAAGACAGCCAAGGAATGAGACAACAGGCATCTAAAGTGATATGAAGATCAGAATTTCTCCCCGGTTTGGAAATCTCTTTTTATCTATTTCAATTGGCAAAGTGAATATAAGATTTATGGTGAAGTGCTGGGCTCTCCACCCCAGGGAGCGTTGCCCTCTGCTCAGGCAGAGGTCAAGGTATGCAGTGGCAGAACTGGCTTTGTGCACAGCTTCATACAGATTTCTACTCTTAGGGGGAACGTGAATTTAAGTCAAGTCACTCACTCCCATGTCTGATAGTGTCAGTCAAGGAAGATAACTGGTCTGGAATGTGATAGGTTTGTGGGAGGGGTGGAACTGAGACTAATACTAAGTGGGCTTTGCGGAGGATGCTCCTCTCAAAGAGACAGGGACTATCTGGGTAGATGCAGTTGCGTGCTGCGCTGGAGGAAACTTGTTGTCTCACAAATAGTATTTTATAGGTACATATCACTGTTGCACATGAGGTTCCTCGTTTAATTTTGAACATTTAAAAGACTGGTGTCCCAGTTAAACTTAGAATACATTGATAGACAGTGAAGACAGATAAGCATTTCATTGCTTAAATGTTGCATAACTTTTGGAATAGCTGAAGTTAGGCAGAAACAGTCCATGCTGAAGTTACTGGGTGTCCTGTAAATACATAATGGTTTCCTTTTTTATCTTTTTCAGGTCTGGATCCCAGTCCGTTTCTGGGTTAGTGATTTCAATGTTGAGATTTGATCTTATTCTCTGTGTAAAATTGGATTGTGCATCTTACTGTTGTAGAAATTTGAAGCCACATGAATGCAAGTGTCCTCTTGTGTTGGTTACTGTACAAGGTATACAAAAGATCTCTTTCTTTCTGAGGGAAATTTAGAAATAAAAAGTATACAATATGCAGTGATGAAAAACTAAAAGGAAGTTGTGTGGCTTGCTGAGGTGATGCAATTATTGAAAAAGCACTTAAGTCCTGAGTCCAAGCTGCAGTGCATGTTGTGTTGCTCACTGTACTTTCATTCAGAAGCACCTCTGAGTTTAAGCAACCAACCTCCAACTAGAAGGCTACATATCCTATTAACAGTTGTCTTCTTTTGATGGGCCTCCTGCGTTTTCCTAGCTGCAAAAAAAGAAAAAATACAAATTAAAAGCTTGCTGGTCTGCCAAAACCAACCCATGCTTTCCTTGTGAGTGACACCTGCTTCTCGGCTGGGTAGAAAAGAAGTGATAAAAGCTACTGACTTTTGATTGATCCCTGCTGATCAGCCCTATAGATTGCTCATGATCTGGTATCCAGGATCTCAGAGAACAAAAAAGCAGCTATAGTTTGATAAAATACAATCTCCCAGCACAAATATATGACTATTTCATTTTAAGTATGTTTTAGCATTCCAACTGACTGGTCCCATAAGCTTCAGACAAGTTATAGCTACTTGGGATTCTATAGCAATACTCACAGACTTAATAAAACTGTCTTGGGGACTAATGAATTATTTAAAGACTGCATAAAGAAAATGTAACCTATGCATTTAAAGTAGGAAAATCCACTTTAAAGTCATCATTCTGCCGTCTTTATCAATCTTACAAGGTTTTTTCTTCATATATGGGTATTTTGTTTGTCTAGGCTGAATGAATTCAGAATGGGAAGTATTGTCATTTAATTTAGGCCAATACTTTGGCCTGCATAAATTTATGTTGATAATATATATATTCTCTTTCATTCTATGTACGTGTTTGCTCTATTAAACAATAAAGTTCTTCATACAAAATTGGAAAGTATGACATATGGAAACCACACACCAAGGTGTAAATTGCATCAGGGTGTATTTGTTGGGTTTTTTTTTCCCCAGAGCTAACCTTGACCATGAGTATTGAAGATCTTTCTCTTTTTGCATAGTGATAGGCTTGAATTTAGATTGGTAAGAAACGACACTGTGTGGATAAAAGAACAAGTAGCTCAATAGCAGCTTGAGAGGTCAGAAGCCTCTAGTGAGTTGAATGCATAGGACTGAAAGGGGAAGAGGGAAAAAAGGAGGGAAGAAAAAGTTCTGAATAATGTGATGTCTGAATAGGCATGAAATCTGTTGAAAATCTGGGCTCTGATGCATGCTGGTGCTGGACCTGCTCAAAGAAGAAGCTACCTGAGCTGAGGAGAAAGTCCTGGAAAAGAAGGGGAAAAAAAGAAAATTCCGTATTATAGTTTGAGATTAAATCACCAGAGGCACGTGATGGCATCCCTTTGTTTTGTGCTTTGCAAATTGCTACTTTATGCAAAGCCTTTGCAGGATTAAACACCATCTCCTAACACTCTTTGCTCATGAAGTAGCTAAAGATGATGACAATGGTCCTGCAGCTAAAGATATTTGTCATTCTTCAGGCTGAACAACCCCAACTCTCTCAGCCTGTCCTCCTAGGGGAGGTTCTCCAGCCCTCTGATCAACTTTGTGAGTCCTCTAGACTCACTCCAACAGGTCCATGTCCTTTTTAGGATCCATGAGAGTGCCATGATGGATGAAAAGACAATGGCTTGGCTTAGAAAAGAGAAGAAAGGATGGGTGAAGACAAAGATGCTTGCAGATCAAAGTGATAGAAAAAGAAACACTTTGATCTGCAAGCATTTTTGTCTTCACCCATCCTTTCTTCTATTTTCAATTACTAAAGTATACGATTTTTTTCTTCCCCTCTCTAAGTCATGGGAGTCTCACAGCAAGTAAATAATAACAAAAGTTGATTACCGTCTAGGCACTGCTTCTAGATACAGGAAGCAATATCGTTGTTTTTCACATGGGCTCTTCAAAATTGTCTCATGAATGTGCCTTCAAGCTGTTGGTATGGGCTGAGCCATGTTACTCTGTGATTTATCTGCACAGCAGGCTGCTGCTTAAAGCTGGGCAAGGCATCCTCCGTTCAGAGGTGCCTTTCCCTTCTGCTTCCCCAGAGCAAATGGCATCCAGGCTGTTCTGCTCTGTTATGCCCAGACAACTTTCAGCTGTGAGTCCTTACTGAAGCAGGACTGGAGGGTCTATCCAAATTCTTGGTTCCTGTGATGGAGGCTATCTTGTCCTTCATGAACGGCTGCGGTCCATGGGGAAGGGTTACATGAGAAGTCCCCATGAAGTGGCTCAAGCATGAGGAGCATGGGGAATAGCAGATATTACATTTCTTCATTAGAAAAAAGTTTTGTATTTCCAGGCTTTCCAGTGCTAGATTGGAAACAAGCTGTACAGTAAGCAAACAATTTTCCCATATAAGTGCATTAACTCTGTGTGCTTAAAACCTGCAGAAACTATTTCCACAAGAGCTCTGGCACAGCTTCACCTTTGCTGAGTGGAGCGCATCACTGTACGAGTACACAAGACAAAGCTCCTTCAGGTGACATCCTATTCACCAGATAAAAATCCAAACTGGTGAAGCTGGGACGCCTGGGACTGGAGTATGAGCCCTGCTGTCATTTTAAATCCAGCCAGCTGATGGCTGTGTCGCGTCGGAAATGAGCTCTCGGTCTAATCAAAAGCAGTGGTGCTGGTGGAAACTGCAGCTCCATCTCAGCTGGGGAAGCTAAGGGGGTGTTCTGTCCTCTGGGAACTCAGGGTCAAGCTCCATAGAGCACCTGAGGGATGATAGCTTGGCTCCAAGAAGGGCACAGGATGAAACCCGGTGGCAGTTGGGAAAAGGGACCAACGGGAGCATATGGGAAAAGGAGAGGTCCCCCAGGTGGAAAGGGGATGGGTGTCAAGAGGATGGGGCCGGTCTTTTTTCAGTGGTGTCCAGGGACAGGAGAAGAGGAAATGGGCACAAACTTGAATGTAAGAAATTCCACCTAACATGAGGAGGAACTTCTTTACTTTGAGGGTGGCAGAGCCCTGGAACAGGCTGCCCAGGGTGGTAGTGGAGTCTGCTTCTCTGGAGACATTCAAAACCTGCCTGGACACGTTCCTGTGCAACCCGCTCTAAGTGGACCTGCTTTGGCAGGGGGGTTGGACTAGATGATCTCCAGAGGTCCCTTCCAACCTCATGTGATTCTGTGGGATGAGAGAGCATCTGTATTGGGAAGAGCAGTTGGGATGAGAATCAAAAGGAGAGTTGCCAGTAATCCCTGGGCATATTCTGGGAAGAAAAGGAATTGCTTACACTTATCTCCTCCCTAGCCAGAAGAGGACGATATATACCACCAGCCCCTCCCTTTCCTACAGCTGGTCCCCCACATCTGCTCAGGAAAGTTTTGGTGGAACATTTTTTAAAATCCTGTCATAACTCACAAAAAGGTGTCAGTTTTACTGAAAAATGTGTGTGCAGAAACAGTTCTCCTCCTCCCTCAAAGACAGTATTTTGGTAATACTGCCAACAAGTTTTTTTTGAGCTGCTGCAATTGGATTTTGTATCACTTTTTTTTTTTTCCAAGACAAACCAATGGTTCTTTTCAGTGGCTTTAAGCAATAAAATGGAGAAAATATTGGTATTCAACCAATCTTTTTTTTTTGTTAGCCTAATTTTTAACTTTGGTTTTCATTTTATGAAATGTTTAAATTTCAGTTCCTTCTGTGCATCCTGTATTCCCTCTTAATCTTGGACTGGAAATCACTTTCAAATTGCAAAATTTCACACAATCTGGAAGGCCTTTGATCCACCTAACTATAATTTAATGTTAAGGGCCTGTATTCACGGATATCAGATTTCTCTTATGTGTACTTTTACACCTTATTGTATAACAGCTTCTTGGTCTCAGCAATAGGATTTATCTTGTCCAGCTGTGGTCATACAAATGTCAGGTATGTGGTCAAAATCATCATCTATTTGTCTTTTTTCATCAATGGCAAGATGTAATTATCTTTAGGAGGTGACTAACTCTCTCCCTAAGGCCAATATCAGAGGCAGTGGGGATGAATCAATGTCTTAAATAAAGAAAAGGAACTCATCTCCTGGAGGTGCTGGTCTTTTTCCCTTGTCTAAAAAATGGGCCAAGAAAATTAAATTGGATCAGGTTTAACTTTTAAAAATCCATGTATAAGTCCAATACATGCAAAAATAATGATGTGGCTGCATGCACCAAAGTTGTCGCTGCCTTTTAAGAGCTGGTTCTAAATTTTTTACGGTATTCAGATAGGAGAGCAATTCTCCAAAGCCCCCTGGTATCTTTAGTGCCTAAGGTGATAATTTCCCAATGCATTAGATGCAATGCACTGTTGACCGAACAGCACGTTCCCAGCAGGAAGCCAAGGATTTGCTCTATTACCAGCTCACTGCCCTCCTTCCCCCCCAGCCACAGAGAAGATACGAGACCATCAGGGATTTCAGTCTAGAAATGTCTCCTCCAGATAATAATTAAGATCTCTCTGCAAATTTTCTATCAGCTATTCTGTCACATTCCAGCAACCATCAAAACAGAAAGATACTATGTGTGTCTATCTTTCTATATTTCTCTATATATCAATATATTATTAAATATATATTCATGTATATTATTGAACATATATATGTATTTATAGAATGATTCTTAAATCAATTTTTCTTTATATTGAAAATTTAAATTTAGTAATAAAAATGCAATGTGGTGGATGTGGGTCTCTTCACATCCAAATGCTCAATATATATCTCACAGTATGAATAATACCAGCCATAAAACACATCTCTATAAAATACAGTCAGTACTTAAGACTAGATTAAATTAGCAAAATGCACTCAGCTACCTATGAAAAGAAGTTCAAAGGAGTTAACTGTATATTTGACTCCTTTTTTTTCCTCTGTCATTGCCCTGGCAAAGAGATACACATTTCATTTCATATTGATATATATGTATATCAGCTAGCAATAATTGGCTTGTAATTTATTGTGAGTGGAATAAGAAAGACAGAAGAAAGCTATTTCTGAGGAGTACTGCCCTTTGTGGAGAAGCCTGGCTTGCTGAGAAACATGCCATGCAGCTGTAATTATTTCCTTTCACCACTTCAAGGCACTTTGAGAATACAGGAATACAGGAAACTCCTACCAAAGCCCTCCAGTGCTTGGTGCTGGCCAAGCAAAGTGAGGTCTTACACTGAGCCATGTCATCTCCATGGGAGTAGACAGATAATTTCCAATGGCTGAGATATTTTCACTCGCTATTGCTTAACATGTGCATTCAATCCTGATGTTCTGTAATGGCATAACAAACCTTTGAGCTCTAACTGCCTTAGTGGCAGAGGCCAGGGTAGCAGAGCCAAGAAGCTGTGATAGATTAACCCATAACTCAAGTGTTGGAAGCTGTCTATACACAGCCTCTCTTTGTCTGCTCGTACCTTTGTGTTTCATGAACAGCTTCACCAGGACAAGTCTGAAATGTGAGGGGACATGATGACTCTAGTGGGAAGAATCATAGAATGGTTTGGGTTGGAAGGGATGTTAAAGACCATCCAGTTCCAATCCCCCTGCCATGGGCAGGGACACTTCCCACTAATCCAGGTTACTCAAAGCCCCATCCAGCCTGGCCCTGAACACATCCAGGGATTCACATCAACAGCTTCTCTGGGAAACCTAGGCCAGTGTCTCACCACCCTCACGGTAAAGAATTTCTTCCCAAGAGATTTACTTAAGCCAGGTGGAAACCAGGCAAGCAGGAAATCTTGACCTATCCTACCGTTTACATCTCTTGCAAGTGGAAACTCTTTGGGAGCAGAGGGAATTTAGGGAACTGTAACTCCCCCAGCCACATACCCTGGTGCCCTCATGCTCTGTAGCAAGCAGCTGGATAGAGATCCTGCACATCACTACTCTCTACACCTGCATCTATCCCTGCTCTGAGCACAAGAAAGTCACACTGTCCAGGGTAAGCCAGTTTCATGCAGGTGGAAAGTTAATATCAAAGAAATACAAATAAATAACACTGTCTAATGGACCACAATATTGCTTTCCACAGCAGAAGCAGGTGAGGCGAAAGGTAACTCACTGGGATCATCTTAGCATGGGAGTGCAGAAGGACTTTCTCCACACAAAACAAGTATTGGATTCAGATTCCTGGCATGTCAACTTGCTGACAACAGAAGACCAAGCTGAAAGAAGCTGAATCCAATATTTCTATATCCTGGAAGACTGTCCCATTACCATTCATGGTTCCTGATCAACATCTATGTTCAAATTCCTGTGTCTGTTCTGACACCCTGTAAACCTTAAGCCTCGGATACTGAATTATACCAAGACCACAAATGGGATCTACCCAGGATTCAACAGCTGCTGTCTCTTATTGAGTCCTGTGTTTCCTTTCATGGCTCATTACAATAAGTTACATTAGAACTATAGCTAATTGCTATTGCCATAGTAATTTACAGTAGATGCTGTTACTGTTTGTACATCATAGAAATGGCATAATGACATGTTGTCTTTCCTAATTATATCAGCCAAATAATTCCCACTAAGTACTGTAATAGTATTTTAATTAATATTATTATCCCCATATCTGTCACAAAGCTTAAAACTCTGGAGCTGGCAAACTACTTCTCTTGTACCTTCAGAAAAGTTGAGCTTGATGGAAATCTTCTGGTCTTGGATCTTCTCATGTTGTTAAGTGAGACAGAGCAAGAGAGCTGGGTTTGATTATCACCTTTGCCAAGCGCATAACTGCGGGCAAGTGGGTCTGTTTTTTGCTGCCTCTGTGAAAAGGGGAGAGTATATTTAGATTTAGTTTTATTTGTCTTCTCTGGATGAGATTTCAAATAACTCCTAACTTAAAAACTGAGGCTTCAGTGAATAAGAATTACCCAGCAAATTCTCTTTTGTGTTTCAGGCCTAAGTTCATACCACCTAAGTGCTTAAATTAAGAATTAGCTATTGGTGATTAATTAAATTAAGATTCAGTTACCCAGGCTATATTTGCAGGTAAAGGGAAAATAGGAAAGCACCTCTGGAGGTGACCTTGATCTTTAGTTTGATGGTTTTCCTTTACTCGAATAAGCTTTAAATTTATTCAATGCCTCAGTTAAGTGTTTAAAGGTAGGTGGGACAAAGTGGAGCTCACAGGGGTTTGCAGACTGTGGCACAGGACCCATCCACATGTCCATTTTGAAGCAATGGACAGGAGGTCGTGGGAGGTGATTCTGCTCCTCTACTCTGCTCTTCTGAGACCCACTTGCAGTTCTGCTTCCAGCTTTGGAGTCCTCAGCACAAGAAGGACATGGACCTGTTGGAGTGAGTCCAGAGGAAGGCCAAGAAGATGATCCGAGGGCTGGAGGCCCTCTGCTGTGAGGACAGGCTGACAGAGTTGGGGGTGTTAAGCCTGGAGAAGAGAAGGCTCCGGGGAGATCCCAGACCGCCTTCCAGTACTTAAAGGGGCTCCAGGAAAGCTGGGGAGTGGAGCCATGGGATGAGAGGCAACAGTTTTGAACTGAAAGAGGGGAGATTTAGATTAGACATAAGGAAGAAATTCTTTGCTGTGAGGGTGGTGAGTCACTGGAACAGGTTGCCCAGAGAAGCTGTGGGTGCCCCATCCCTGGAGGGGTTCAAGGCCAGGTTGATGGGGCTTTGAGCAACCTGGTCTGGTGGGAGGTCTCCCCACCCATGGTAGGGGGCTTGGAACCTGATGATCTTTAAGGTCCCTTCCAACGTGAACTATTCTATGAGTCTATGGTTCTATCATTTTATGATTCTTACCCCCAGGTACACACAGATAGTGTGCGTGTTCCTGTGCTTGGAACCCCGTTGGTGTCCAGACCAACGTGGCTGCTTTTCTAGACAGAAACAGTGTGATTAGATTGTCTTTTACTTCCTCTTTGACTTATTAATGTAAGCCAGAAGTGACAGAACCGACATAAAAAGCAGAAGGGCACATGGTGCTGGGTATGTTGAGTGCTGAGACTGCTGTGACTCACGTTGTGGTAATGTACTTGCAGAGTGATGGGGAACAGCAAGCTACAGGAGTTTAGTTTTTCACAACTTTCTCAAGCGTCTGCTTCTTAAAAAGGTGGCAAGAGTTTTGTCATGTTGTGAGTGCTGCAAGATGTGCAGGGGATGGTTTGCATTCGGGGAAGTTGTACTCTGAGGACGAAGTACCCCGTGGTTCTTTGCGGGGAGCCCAAGAGACAGATGTTTCTCTCTGACCCTCCCTGTACAAGGGCCTACCATGAAAGTGCCTTGTAATTCCTGTAAAATAAAGCAGCGCATACATTGAGAAAGGCAGGTAGAGCTGAAGGAAGGATGAGCTGATGGGTAGGGCAAATCTGGGAGAAGATGATGGCTTCATGTCTTTGCTGTCCCAGTTACTCGCGGTCGGTGAGGTGGTGGCAGCAGCAGCACCACCATCCTTAGGGAAAAAGAAATGGGGGGAGGCTCTACAAAAGGAAGAGGCTCCTGTACCCAGCCCCAGTCAGGCTAAAGATGGAAGCCTAGATAATAACAATGAATGGAGAAAAGTTCACAGTCGGGGCAGCAGAGGAACTCCCCCCTTGCCCACCGTACCCTGCCCGGTTCCTCTCAAGAACAGATATGAGGATCTGGTTGAGGAAGGCCAGTTGAGTGAGAATGTAGTTGATGAGCAACCTACATCACAAACACGCCCGTCAAAAAAACGTACACCTCGGATCACCAGCACACTCACAAGGGGAAAAAGGAGAATTATAGTTGTGGGTGACTCCTTCCTGAGGGGGACGGAAGGCCCAGTATGCCAGGTGGACCCTCCACAGAGGGAGGTCTGTTGTATCCCTAGAGCCCGGGTAAAGGACATCACCAGGAAACTTCCTGGCTTAGTACATCCTACAAAATACTATCCATTATTGATTTTCCAGGTAGGTGCAGGAGAATCTGCAAACCGCAGCTCAAGGTCAATAAAAAGAGATTTCAGGGAGTTGGTAAGGGTGTTTAGGGTGTCTGTTTTTCCCTCTCTCTGTGATCTTTTGAGGCCAAAAACTTGGGTTAATCAAAACATTTCGTTTAACTAAAGCAGAAATGTGGTCCTCTGATTTTTACTTTTTAATTTCATTCTGTGTGATTTAACAGAATATACAGTCAGAGGGAGGGAGCAAATAAGAATAAAAGTAATTTGGAAATGAAGAATGAAAATGTTATCTGCTGGAAAGGTCAGAGAGGAAGTATTGGAACACTGCACTCTGTTTTCTGTTTTCCAAGAGATATTTAATCAAAATCCACAAAATGTTCCCTCATCAATGAATCAGCAGGCCATTTCTAACTAATCTACTTGACACGTTCCACTTTCACACATCAACAGAGGCACTATAATCATGTCACAGGAGGAGACAACTACTTGTTTCTGGCTGGGGGGCAGAGCCTAAATGTTTTTATTGAGGATGCTTCTAAGCCAGGATAAATAAAATAACTGAATTAGCCAGTTAAGCCTGTTAACACACTTTGGTTTGTCTAGACTAGGTTTTACCCTGAACTAGCAGACTCCTTACATTGTCCAGATTTGCTCTTCTAAAGGGTTATGTGACAAGAAGCTAGAAAACATCTACCAGGTTGTCACTGATTCAGATGGCAGCGACAATGGGGAAGTTGTGCACAATTTCTTTGTGCACAAGGTCTTTGATTGCAATGCGTGACTTCCATTCTAATTTGGTGTTAACCCACAAAGTGTAATTTGGGAAGTAATCTGCAGTAGAATGAAATTACTGAGACTGGTATTTACCCAGTGAGACTCGTAGAGCCCTTGCAAACCCGTCAGAGAGAGAAGGGATCGGCACTTGCTGTGGTTTCCAATTGCAACCAGCTCTTTGAATAACTGGACAAATAAGTGGGCTCTTCTGCATAAACAGAAACCCAGAAGATTGATTTTTAACATGCTCCCTTCATCTCCTCGTGGCCATTGGACAAGCACATGACCAACAAATGACAGTACGATCATTGATGATCTTCCCAGGACATGAACTGTCTCAAGAACCTGCAAAGAGCTTGCTGCTACTAGAAATTATAAAGTGAAAATGAAGCAGTTCAGTTCTTCCTCGCTCTCTTTAACACCCCAAAATCCCTAACACTTTTCTCTGTGGGCCTGAGGGTGCTTTAAGTCATACAGAATTCTTACAGCTCATCAAAAACGTGATGGGCCATCACAAGCACTATGCTGCAGTTGAAAAAAATACTTATCTGAAAGCCCTGCATATTGCTAACAAAATAATTGCTTTCCTTTTGCTTTTAGGTCACATAATTCAGGGTGTTTTCAGAATAACTTTTATCTCATTAACTTTCTGGCTAAGGAGCTGGCAGAAAACCTTGGCTGAGGTTCCACTTTCTGCTAACGCTGCGAATACACCTCAAAGGTGAGCAATGGTGAACTTCACAAAAGGAAAGGACCAATTGAATGGTTGTGGCTTGCAGGGATGACAAATTTCAGCTGAATTTCCCAGTTCAGCCTTGGGAAATTGCACACAGAACTACAGGCTGAAGGAAGTGCTTCCTGAGTGTTTAACACGTAGCACAGTTAGAATCATAGAATCATCTAGGTTGGAATGGACCTTTAAGATCAGCAAGTCCAACCATCAACCGAACACTGACAAAACCACCACTAAAACACGTCCCTCAGCACCACGTCTGCCTGGCTTTTAAATACCTTGAGGGATGGCGATTCCACCACTTCCCTGGGCAGCTTGTTCCAATGTTTCTTCATCTTTTTGGTGAATAAATTTTTCCTAATATGGAAAAATATGGATCGCAGCCACATCACAAGTGTCTGAAAGTTGCAGGTCTGTTTGTCCCCAGTTTGGCAAAGGGCTCCACCTCCCTCAAGGCTATTAGGAGCAGTTTGTGGATGAAAGGTTGCACTGAGTGGGAAAGGGCTGGAGGTACAATGAAGTAGGTGGGATGTGCAAGGATGCAGAAGCAAATTAGGCAATAGAAAAGAACAATAAAATAGCAGTGAAGGAAAAAGCTGGAGGTGAAAAAGATTTGCAGAGCAAAAAGGAGACCAAAGGAAAAAAAACATGGGTTGAGTGAAGTTGAGAGGAAAGTAAAGAGTGATGGGTACAGGTGAAAGCAAACCAAAGCCAGGCACAGCAAACTTGGCCAAGTGAGGGGAAAAAAGATTGTGTCAGTCTAAAATGCTTTATTTCATCCTCAAATTGTTGCTCTGTTTCACAGCAGGGCTTTTAACCCCTCCACTTATCCTCACCACCTTTTTTCTTCACTGTAACATTTAAGGAACCAGTATAATTTGAAATCAAAAAGCCCAGAAAATTCAGACATATTGAAAGTATCCAAGTGAAATGTGTCAGCATTTCTGAACAAAAAGTTTTCATTTGCAACATGTTGTAAGACATTGAAGCACTGGGATGTGTATTAGTTGCCCCTGACTTTCACTCATCTATCATTTTCTTACATTGCCTTGTGGAGGAAACTATTCATCCATGAATAGGCTTAATTAATCAATTAATTGTGGCCATCTTGAACATTTGCTTTTAAAACAAGTTTGTATTAATTTATTATCAAATAGAAATAATAATGTCTCTGCAGACACACCCCTGCTCAAAGGGCTAAGAGGAGGGATAGCGATAGTCCTGTTTTAACAGGGAGCAACTTTGGCCTCTTAGCCCTGGATGACAAACACAGATGGCTCAGTCATCTCCAGACAGATCAGAAGAATGTAAGGTCTTTGCATCTATCTCTGTTCATAATACCTGGAGCTGAGGGGATCTGTGACTTGTCACCTCTCCCATTGTGGGACTGTGCCAAACGCCTGCTCCTGTCCACGTGGAGGTACTGGAAGTGTTGCTGTTACTGTCACATTTGCATGACCCAGGTGAGTCTGTGCCATCTGGAAGCACGTCTGTCTCAGGACATAAATTAGACAGAGAGTGAGACACACATTAAAAATCTCTGTCTAAAAGAAGAAGGAAAAGTCCCATGCCTGGTGTTGATGAAAATGCCATAAGGAAGCTGTACAAGCTTCATCAAGATATAATTATGTGCAAAAGCTTGTATAGGAGGCACCATCAGGAACTTAATTCCCACGGAAGTGTGACTTGGAAGTTTTAAAACATATTGAACAAGGAAGTTGACATGTCCTTATGTGGAGTGAAATTCGACATGATTTATTTTAGTTTTATTCTCTTTCAGACTGGACTGAGAAGGCTTGAGTTGAGGCCACTGCATTTGTGAACGTGAGCTGGTGGTTGCATGCAACAATAAAATCAGTCGTAGGTCCCAACCTAAGATCTATCTGAGCTGGGTCCTAACAGAAAGCCAGACCGTACAGAGCCACAGAAGAGCCTGTGCTTGGTATTCCTGAGGTCTGGACTCCCTTGAGCAGAATTGCTTGGCACTTAGAGGAAAGGCGTAATCGTGGCTTGGAAATGGACAGAGTGACTTGGGAACTTGGTTAACTTGGTTAAAAGTGCCATGCAGTGAATTTGCGCAAATTCATTAGCCCACTTGAAAAGTTCATTTAGATTTCCTTAAATGTCTATGTAAGCATTTTCTAAGAAAAAAAAAAAAAAAGAAAAAAAGAAGTCTGGTGTGATATTAAATGTTGGGAAACTTTACTGAGAAATTCAAGTCCCAAATTGATAAACAAACAATGAGACACTGAAATTTTACATAATGTTTCCATAACAGAGAATCCAGTTCAAGAAAATCCACATGAACTTTTCAAGTAGGTTAATGAATACATTGTTTCCCAAATTTTAGCACCCACTTAAAGTCACTGAAATCTAGGTCATTTATTCTGGTATTTATAAAAAATTTACCTGGAATTAATAATGATTAATAGATGGATTAATACATATTTCGCTGTTTGTTCCTGAGTCAAATTGCCTTTTTATAACCATGGAGAATAATTGAATACACTTGTTACTCATGTGTTTATAATATTTCCATTGTTGCAATTGGGTCGCTACAGGGCTCAGATGAAATCACGTTTTAAAAATATGCTATATTCAAATTGGTAAAAGGGAAATGTTGACATCAAACCTCAGAAGAATGAGCTTGTTAACAATTAAATAAACAATCTGCATGTCAGGCTCTTTCCCAGTACTTACATAAGGATGTAAGAAATTACTTATTGGGTCAGACCTCTAGTCCTTCCAGCATGTGGGTCCTCTTTTCCAGCAATGGAATTTGGAATTAGGTGTTAGAAGGTGCCATGTTGTGGGGTGAAAAGCCTTGGCCACTTTCTGTATTCTATTCCCTTGTTACTGCTCAGGCATCCACAGCTGTTAGAATAGAGAAAGTAGAAGGAACACCTCTGCCACTTCCTTTTTGTATCTGTTTTGAGTAACTATTGTCTTTGTATTCTCTTTTCTGACTCCACTGCCCTGTGCAGCAGCGACTCCCACACTGTCTGATGGATTAAGAAGCAATTTCACCTGTTTTCTGATCTTCTACTAATTTTGTTGAAAAACAGCTCCCCATTTGTATTATCAGTTGTCTTCATGACCTTGTAAACCTCAGCCTTATCCTCCACTTCCCCAGCATTCTTCCCTCCAATCTGAAGAACCTCTTCAGCCTTTTTAGTGTCTCCTCTAAAGGCAGCTACTCCACCCTCTTGATTATCCTACTTGCTTTTATCTGGACCTTCTCTTAACTCCACTGGGGCTTTCTTGAGAGACAGAGATGAGAGACTGCACAAATTACCCAACATGTGAGTGCATTAAAATTCTGTGTAATGACAAAATTACTCCCTCTGTCTTGCTTTCAAAAACGTTCTTGGGGATGACCAGCATTTTGTCATCATTTTTGGCTGTCATGGCACACAATTTCAGAAAACTCCCAGTGAGGACTCCAGGGTGTCTTTCCTGGTGTTTAACTGAGAGTTTTGAGTACAGCAGCATGCGAGTATGGTTTAGATTGTTTTTTCCTAGGCACTCAACATTTATCTGCACTGATGTTCACCCACCACCTCGCTGCCCACTCATGCAATCCTGTGAGGTCCTTCTGGAGCTCATCACCATGTCATTTCACCCCATTCTTTTGTATCCTGAAAGGTGACCATTCAGTCCTATTTTTCCTTTTAAAACCATATCAGCACATGAAAGAAGCTATTCTTCAGTTCTGTGGCATGTTATACTTTTTAATAACCCTTTGTGTGGAGGCTTTTTGAAGTCCAAGTATAGTTTTTCCACTGGATTCCAGTGTACTTTTATCTTTCCTGAACAGATTCACTTCCCTTCCTGAGATGATTTCCCTTTACAGAGCCATGATGACTCTTTTGCAGCAGTCCATATTTACCATACACGTCGTGGTCTCATTCTTTACCTACTCATTTTCCAGGGAGTCACACTGTAATGTCCAAGACTCTCTCTTGTGAGTCTACTGCTTATTATCCCACCTTTTGTAGATGGGAATTAGATCAGTTATTGCAGTCTTTGGGAACAGTGGCCATTCATAATGAGAGGTTATACACCGTGGCCAAAATTCCATGTGTGAGCTCTTTCAAGACTCTAATCCAGGTTACATATCGGCATTGAACTCACCTGTTTAATTAATGTTTATCACAAGGTAACAGGTTATCATGGACAAAAAATTGGGGTTGATATAGATCTTTTTCAGTGTGATCTGCATAACTGCTGGGTTGGTCAGGAAGCCTGAGCGCTACAGGCCGTCTTGGCCTTAAGCTAAATATCAGTACCTCAAATCTTTGGTAGTCATAAAACCGGTTATAAATTCATCCAAAGTGAACTTGGGGGATTTCTTTTTTTTTTTTTTTTTCATTTCAGTACATAATAGTTCCAAGTAAAAATAGAGGGATGAAAATCTTCACAGAATTAGGTTAACTTTAACAAGATGTTTTAGCCAAAAATTGCAAAATAACAATGGGGGGATATTTTTTTAAATGTCAGTGTATTTCCCTTTAACATTTTCTAAATGAAATGCTTCATTTTGGAAATGCCAAACCCCTTTATTTTGACATTTTTCTAAGTTAAGCCTTTTCACCCTTAATTTCAAAATGGCATTTTTTAATTTGAAAAATTGACCTCCGTATAAAATAAATGGTCGATCTTTTTATAGTTTAAGTAACTTGAAGACAATCTAAGCACTTCATTCCTTTTTTTTTCTTCTTTTTTTTCTCATACTGATTTTTTTTTTTTTTTACTTCTCTGGTGCATTAATCACATTGTTCTACCTGCAATATACAGGTAGCAGAGTTTAAGAGAAGTCCCTCTGAAAATCTCAAGCAACGTAAACATGACATAACACTGTTTGACATAACTCTTGCTGAGATTGCCAAGAGAAGGATGATATACAAAAGCCTAATTAAGGGGTCATTATGGCTCCAGACATCTATGCATCACTTAAGGCAGAAGCAGCGTTGGCTGGAGGAGATGTCAGGGTCTTCAGTCCTCACCTACACCTTTTTCTGGACCTCTGTCAGTGCTGATGAATGCTGACAGCTGAAGCAGTTCCCATCATGCAGCCAGCTCACCCTCATAATTTTCTCTTTCTGCATCATTCATATGATAATGTCACATAAGGGGAACTGTGGGTTTAATTAGCTGCTGAGGTGCACAGGTAGTAATAACCACTCCTGCTACATCATCTCTCTGACACTCTTTCCTGTTCCTCTGTTCCCGTTACAGCTGATTGCAGAGTGGGCTACCTACTAATTGGGAGTGTCTCTCTTATTATATTTTAACTATCCCATGCCTCCTACTCCCACTTGACTCACTTCCAAAGGTAGCCTGCATCTGCGACAGCGCTCCATTTCTGGAGGGATGGACTCTGATGCCAAAACTCCATTGTGGTGAGTCAGAGGAGAGGAACAGTTGAGAGAGGAAGGGGCTGAATTGCTTCTCTTTACCTTCAGTCAAGGGACAAAACAGAAAAGGAATTGCTGAAAGACGTAATTACAGAAATGTGTTAGTCATAGAGAGGTGGTTTGTTTAGATGTTTTGCTAGAAAGCATGCAGTTTTGAAGTAGGAACTACCTCTAGGAATGCCTTGTTGTAATTAGCTTCCTGCAACGTCTCCAAAAGGAAAGGAACAAACCAGTTACAAAGGCAGCCAAACCACCCCAGGCCTGGGTTTCTAACACCTAACTGCAGATCTCAGCATGCCACATGGAGATCCCTATTTTAATAACCTTCAGAGAGCAAGCCAGCAGAGTGTAGGACATTGTTTTTCTCACCCAGTGCAGGTGTTGAGTGGTGACTATGACCTGAATTTCACTCACCCCATTGCCTTGCTCTCCAGAGATGGAACAATGAGCCTCCAGTGATTTTTCCAGATGGAAACACGTTCATCAGAAACCTGCACCCTAAGTCAGATAAACCAACCCTTGGTTCCCTGAGGATATCCGACTAGGTGTTTAGCACCAGTGTGGATACTCTGATATCATGTCAGGGTTGTGAAGGTATGACCCATCTCAGGTCTCCCTCTTTTCTTCTTTCTCCTATGAAGGTGGTGAGGCACTGGAACAGGTTGCCTGGAGAAGCTGTGGCTGCCCCATCCCTGGAGGTGTTCAAGGCCAGGCTGGACGGGACTTTGAGCAAGATGGTCTGGTGGGAGGTGTCCCTGCCCAGGGCAGGGGGTGTGACTGGATGGTCTTTAAGTACCTTCCAACCCAAACCATTCCATGATTCTTTGAACCACATATCTCACTGAAAGTTAGGAGTATTTTAATAATTCTCCCTCCTGACAAATTAGGTTTAAATTGTCTTTTGCTGTATAACTAATCAAAGAAGAACACATGAACATAAAAATTGGAATACAAGAAAGTAAACACACCATGACAGGTGATCATGAATAGTTTAAGTTTAGTTTCCTTAGGATTTCAGGCAAGAACAAGCAAACAGAGGAAGACTTTCTTTGAAGTGCCTGGTAGTTTGGCTTTTTCAAAGGGGAAAAAAAAATATTTAATTTGTAGTTATGGTATTCACTTTGTCTTAATTTTTTAATTAACCCTTGTCCGTTTCCTTGGAAAATGAATGGAAATGAAAGAAGCAGCATTGGAAAAATATAATAAAAAACATTTTAATTGCACTTCTCTTTTCTTGAAGTTCCATGGAAAGAGACAGGCAGCATGAAGTTAAAAAGTGAGAAAATCAACCTCTCAAAGAGAAGTGAAAATATACAGCTTTTTAAAAGTAAAATCAAGCTGCCAAAATCTTCATTAAGTTGCTGGTTGAAATGTTTTTCATAACAAAATGGAAAATGTCACTGAAATGAGTGTGATTTATCTAAATGTTTACATTTTGATGGAACTTGCTTTTTTCAATGATCAAAAAAAAAATCAATTCCACTGTTTTCTGTTAGCATGTGTAATAATAAGACTAAATCCTCTTGAAATCCAAGAGTGGGAGTGGGACAGTCTGCTTCAGAGAAGATCTTTACACACTGAAGGAGGAATTGAGAGGCATTCCTCAAATTACACCATCTGCAAAATGTGCTTGCTTCTTATACTTTGCTGACAAAATAAAACTTGTTATATATCTAGAAGAAGATAATATGGTATAAAAAATGTCATACTTTTTTTTTCTTTTTTTTTTTTCAGGAAACTGGAAGGGAGGGAAGTAGCCAAAACCAGACATGTGTTCTGTCAGACCTAAAACTGAAATTTTGATCAAAGATTTTGGGGAAAATTGATCAAACAAGTATGGTTATGTCGCCTCAATATCATGCTATACCAACTGCCTGAACCTGGACTTAAATGAATACATTTTCTCAAAAAGATTGTTCTATCTTGGGAGGGCCTAGAAAAAAAAGTTGGTTGTTTGTTGTTCTTTTAATTATTTGTACCTTTCATTTGGTTGCTGAGAGAACAGTGAAAATGGAGTGAAGAGAACAACAGCATTCAGGTTACACAAGCAAGCTCGGACTTATATTAACTGAAAAAAATTCCAGATTATCCAATGAGAGAGGGACTTAGCAAAGAGGTTGATTTAGCTGAGGAGATAGTTTATCATTAAATGCATCACTAATAATATGTTTTGGTGGTTTACATTTTTGAAACACGTCCCCATGCTGCAAATCTATTGAGTGCCTGAGAAACAACTGTTAAGACTATTAAATCTCCCTAGTGATAAAGCTGGTTTGAGCCACTCGACAGACAACAAGGCATCCCTCACCCTAGCGTGTGGGCGATCGTAAAACAGTACACAGCAACACTACATTTCCCCTCCTAATAAAAACAATCCTCAGGGTCTCCATCTTCAGTTATCTGCTCCAGACTAAAAGACTGAAGAGAAGTAACTTAATTTTGATTTTTCTTTCCCCTTCTCCAGGGAAACTCTGCCTTGCTCTGTTCTGCTGCAGAATTGCTACTCCAATGCTTGTGCAGAAAAAAACAGAGGTCTTCATGTTTCTGGTGGGTAACAGCTTAGCTGACAGAGACTTTTGAGTAGAATGGAAGGGACTTTTCAGATCATTGAGTCGAACCATCAGCCTAACACTGATAAAATCCACCACTAAACCATGTCCCTCAGCACCACATCTGCCTGGCTTTTAAATTTGTCCAGGGTTGGTGACTCCACCACTGCCCTGGGAAGCCTGTTCCAATGCTTAATGACCCTTTTGGTGAAGAAATTTTTCCTAATATGCAATCTAAACCTCCCCTGGTGCAACTTGAGGCCATTTCCTCTTGTTCTATCGCTTGTTACCTAGGAGAAGAGACTCACCTCCAGCTCTCTACAATCTCCTTTCAGGTGATGCTATTGGCCTTATTAGAGGTACCAGGCTAGCAATCAGTACACAGCAGCACCATGTATTCATGACTGCCCATTCTCCCTTCCCTGCTCCCTGAATATTGATCATATTATAGTTTTTCTGCATCTACATTTACCTCTGGTGAGGATAAAACCTGCAACTATTCCCTTGGTTATTGGGCAGTGGGAGGTAGAAATGTGGATACATCTCCATTTGGAGGTGTCAACCTATCATATTGCACAACCCATGCATGCAGTGTCCATGCTGACGGATATCAACTAGCTGTAGCCCAAATCCAGTATGATAAGCAAGGCAGCTGAGCTAACAATATTTCCTGGGGTACGGAGCTAGATCCCAATCTACCCAAGACAAAATGCTGTTAGCAGACCTGGGGCTTGAACTGGTGTTGCTGGAAGCCAGTGCTGTTTGAGACATCCTTTCCCTACAAAAGCTAAGCATAGGAAATGCTCGATTTAACTGTCTGTTAATTGAACACTAAAAGGAAATTCTCCTGCTATCTGTGCTTTGCATTCCTTCTCGGCAGACACAGGCATTAAGTTTCTGGAGTCTTCAGCTCAGACCCCCACAGAATTGGAAATGAGGGAAAATGGAAGATTTTTTTTGGTTTTTCTTCTCTCTCATCTCTCAGAAGAGGTGTACAAGCTGCTAACGGAACCTACTTCTTCAAAATGTAGAACCGGATTTGGGAGTTATGTGGCAACATGCGGGCTAGATCTGTAATTCATTCAGATAAACCCATTTGGAATGGAAAACTAGATCTGTAAGTGAGAAAAAAAACCTCACAAGCTCCTACTTTATGCTGGTTGTTAGGAAATTTCAGGATGGTTGCCACTTTCCTGATATGCTGTCAATATATAACCTCAGAAAAAATCCCATGATAGTTCTGCATCTTTGCTGCCTACCATTAAAATAGGCATGACAAAGCTTCCTTTCTTTCATATCCTTTGTCTGATTTCTATTATTTTCAAATGCTTGAACATGCTTACAGTCTTTGATAACGTATATGGACAATGTTTAACACCTTTTAAATTTTCCTTGATATGTTCTAGATGCTATTTAATTTTATGATGGTCAATAAGCAGAATTCCACTGAATTCCAGTGCAGTTTTGAGTCAACACAAAGGAATGTGATGGTCCCTGTGATATCTAATAAGGGTTGTGTTCACTTGAAAACAATTTTTACAGTGGAAGAAATCAATATAATTTGGAAATTCTCTCTCCTTGTCAGACACAGGTGACAATTGGACAAATGGTTATTTGTGTCGTTACACACGTGTGTAAAAGAATTGTCTAAGTTTGTTTCCTGAGGAAATCAAGTAAGAAAAGCATCTTTTGAGGTGTCACATAGCCTTCAGCTACTGACCTTAAGACTTCAAGAGACAGGACTTTCACTGGAGAATCACTGAGGTTCTTTAATGCTGCCCAAAGCACATTATTGGGATTTTTTTCATTGATCAGGTTGAAGAAAGAGCTCTTCTATATACTGGTATTGATGGTGAAGATTAGCTATAAGCTAAAGTTAAAAGAAGAAAAGAGTGAGTCGAAAGAAACCTGTGCAGGAAATTAAATATCCTATCATCTCTGTAAATGATATCCATTAAATCTCTGGCCAAGATAGTGGACAAAACAATAAAAATAACCATCTTTACATTCTGGGGGGATCAGTGCAATCAGGAAATCCATCAGAGGAGCTTCTTTCTCATCTCCTGCTGTCTTTTTGCACATAAAAGCTCATATTTCTCCTGCCTGGTGTTACATCATGCCCAGCAGCCCTAGGCCTGAACATCAGGACATGAAACCTCATAGTGTTTTTCCTTCTCTTTTGCTAATGCATTGCAGTTGTGCTAATTGCTCTTGTTTGCTGGGTAGTAGGCTGGATTGTTGAAAGGTTTTGTTGGACATGTTCTTTTAAATAATTATTTGCTGGGTTTTTGGAAGGGATTATCTATTTGGTTGATTTTTTTGTTGTTGTTTTTCAGGCTGCTGCATTTCCTTCTCACGTGGCCTTACTGTCCGTCATCAATAAATGAACTTTCTCATGAGATATTTTTCAGACAATTGCTTAGGAAGGCTAGAATTATGGATTAGAAAAGCAGAAGAAAAAGATTAAAAAGATAAAAAAGATCAGAGCTTGACATGAATAAACATAACTCAGCAGCTGTACTAGTTGAGAAAAAGAAATTACGAGTATGCCTGTTTCCTCAACTGAGGTGCAGCAGAAATGTCACACTGTGACTAAGAAGACTCAAAAAGAAGCTGCAAAAAAGTTGATTTTACATGTTCTCTGGGAGGTCACCAACCCTGCCACTGATAGGAACTAGCTACTAGGCTAAAAGGGCCAATGATTTGCTCCGTGGTAAGAATGCCATCTCCTTCCTGGCAGTTCAGCCTGTCTTGGAAGGTCTCTACTTGAGTAATCAAGTATTCAAGTAAATAAGCAAGCAGCTTCCCCAGGAAAATTGCCGGCAATCCAAACAGAAGCCAGTGCCTTACTCCTTTCTCTTGTTAGATGATTACATGTTTTTTGTTCTCGCAAGGATGATTCTCTGTGGACACGGCATAGACTGGAGAGTCTTCTCTTTCCGGAAGGAATGAAGAGGGAAAAGAAAGAGTATGCATTATATTATTTATCTATTTTCTTTTTTCACAGAATCACAGAATGCTATGGGGTTGGAAGGGACCTCTGGAGATCATCTAGGCCAACCCCACTGCCAAAGTAGGTCCACCTAGAACAGGTTGCACAGGAACATGTCCTGGTGGGTTTTGAATGTTTTTTGGCTGTCTGTGTGAATATAATCATTTAATGTATGTGTGCATATGCAGAACATCTGGAAGGATCATAGCATAAGATGTAATATACAGTAGGACACAAGGGAGTGAAAGAAAAATGCCTGAAATTAAAAACATGCTCACTTGAATCATTTTCTATAACACTACTTATGCTGTTAAGTCCTCGTGCAATCAATATATTACTTGACTTCACTTTAAATGATGACATCTTTTTTTTTCATATGTTCTTAAGTCTAATTAAAAGGAATTAGTCACGAGAGTGACAAATTTTAAGTTAACTACAGAATTACTTTGTGTGGCATTTATTAGTTAAGTCAAACATGGCAAGAATTTTAACCAAACTGGAAAATTCAGTGAAAGTAATGTCTTGGCATCAAAATTCTTTCTTAAAATTAAGTCATTTGTTATTAGGGGTATTCTTTTCTTTTTCTCAAATAACTTCTTTTTCTGTACTTTCTTTTTGTTAGGACTGGAGAATAACGAAATTGTATAATAGTGAGTAATAAAATCTGTCATTCTTGTGAGTAATGCTTTGTAATTAGAAGAAATAAAAGTAAAGTAAGTACAATGGTGTGTGGTGTGCAGGGCTGGGGGTGTATTGTTGCATTCAAAGGTTTTTATATTAATAATGATGCTGAACTTTCAACACTTGAAGGTTCTGCTTGAATTAGCATCAAAAGGTGTAGAGGTTTATCTGTACTTTCAGTTCTACATGCTGCCAGAGCTATATAAATCTTTCACACCGAGGGAGCTGGGACAAACCCAAAATCTTCTATCAATAAAGCTGCAAGCCGCAAGCGTGAAAGCTTTGGGAAGAGCTGCTAAAACCCTGACTGTCTTTGCAATCCAGACGCTAGATGGCTGAGCTCCCCTCCAAAATGCTCGTGTACACTGGGTCATGCTCTGCAGCAGGCATCAGTGGGATTTACTATTTCCCTCTCCAGGACCAGCAATTTCCCCAGAATCGACCTTGCTGTGCTGCTTTTGCTGCAGAAACACATGAGAACTCCAGTCTGTTGGACTGGAGAAGTTTTCTTTGAAATATTTCAGATCCCATTAACTTAGATGACGTCCAAGGCTGTGTTTCAGAGGGGTGAGAGCCACAAACACTGTTTTTCTCACATGATATTGGTCTGTTGTCGAGTTTATCCAGAGGGAGGTGTTTTATCTGTTGTACCCTCCCTGGCTCTGGAACAGATGGCTCTGATGGGGCTGCCCCAGAGCTGGGGATTTGGGAAGATGAATATTTCCCATCCTTGGGCAATGAGCTGGAGGATCTGCCCCAGAACTGGGTGTGCTGAGAGCCACCTGCAGCTGCTCAGTGAAATTAGCATTCTCATTAACTAGCATTTAATGGGCTTGCTAATTACCAGCTAGTAATGAAACGCGCAAGAGTGTCAGATTTGCTAAGCAACTTCTGGGATCTGGGAACTTCCAGTTCCATGGAAATGTGGATGATTTTTGCTTTCTTCCTTATTTAGACCAAGGACATCTTTTTTCAAAAAAAACCCCAACAAACTGTAAATCTTGATTTTCAGCTAACTCTCCTGTCTATTCCTGTCTTAGAGATTCCAGGGAATGTTGAGTCCACTACCTCCACTTTGCAATTACCCTGAAATACAGCTACTTTTTGGAAATCCTTATTTCAAGGCTAAATTCAATTAACTTCAATTTCTGGTTATTGGATTCAGGAATACCTTTCTCTTGCAGGACTCAAAACTACCTCCTTGATTTCTCAGCTATTCTGTTAAACTATGAAAAACTATACAAGAAAGCTACATCTTATCCACTTTAATGGACTAACCTGATTTTGCACCCTAGAGTTAATACAATGTAGCTCTTTCTTTGAAAACCCCAGCTTGCGCTATTTTAACACTTTTCTGCAAGGGAGGGTGGGACACGGTATTTTCTTAGCAGCCTTTGTTATACAGCATGCAGAGGTATGAATTCAATAAATAAGAAATCCTATATATTTATTTTGTGTGATTCTCTTACTGCTTTTATTAGAGGATTTCTCTAAGAACTTGTGGTAAATTTGTTTTGATGATTTCTGAGTCCTGCTCAGCTTCCTGACCCCTCCAGTTTCTCTGTTTTCAGAGGTATAAAAAGCTTTTACCTGGTTGTCTTCAGTGCACTTTGACCGCTCAGTGTGGTGTTTGGTATCTTTGTAATGGTGACTTGTCCTCCTTATTACTGATTCCATCACCATCCTTATGCTGTGCACCAGCTTTCACTAAAAAAACAAAGAAAGAGAAAATAACATTTATATATCAGTGAAAAAGAATGTGGAATAATGCTTGCTCAAAATATAAAATTCACTGCAAATCCTTCCCTCTCCACTGAAAATAGCATTTAACGTACGGAGACACATTTTAATTGGTGTAGGATGTGTCTTTTTGTTTCTTTATATGGCAGAAGCTTCAATCCGGAAGGCACGTGGTTACAATCTAGTGAAAGCAAAGTAGGTTATATCATCATTACTTCCTTTATCAACCAGACATGAAAACTCCTTGAAAAGATAACATGGGGTTTTTTTTGACAAGACCTACTTTCCAGGGAACAATGTCATCTGGTGCTGTAGCGATATTTTTAACTTGGATTTTTCTTCTTTTTTTTTGATGAGCTACTGAATTAACAGTAATTTTGCTTGCTGAAGACCAGTCTTTACAGTCCAGAATTTACTCCAGTAAATATCCACAAGCTCGCTAGTCCCTTGAAAGGTCTACAGTTTTCCAAGATGTGTTAACATTAGTGCAATCCCAAAAGAGCTGCCAACACTCAACAGAATTTTGTAAGGGGTTGGAGTATCGACCTACATGCTGGTGGACTGATATTCTCAAATTCTCAAATATTTCATTAGACCTGTGGCCTCAGCTGGTAGAAATTTTTATAGGTCAGATTAACTCTGTTGGGACATTTACTGTCACGGTGGGACATGCTAATATGAATGCATTGGGAACGTTGCAACACTCCCTGTGTGTGCAGCTGATATATTTTGGCTGTAGGTCTGGGGATCACAAACGGTAGGAGAATTTTGCTGCATCCAGGTGTTACAACACCACCACCTTCTACACACAGGAGTTTACGGCTACATTTTGGCAGACCAACTGTGTGTCCAGGCAGTATTCTGTCCCAAATAGTGGCCCACACATCACACCCAGTAAGATGTAAAAGACAGAAATATACTGTTATTTCCACGGTATGTTCTCTAGAGATGGGTGGTTGGGGAAATGCTGCAGCCAGGATACTTGGAATGTGCTCTGCAAAATCAGGAGAGAGTGGTTATTTTCTCCTCCCGTGTGCCCATGATCCAGAAGGCAGAGTGAAGGTTAACTGCTCTGCCCCTTGCACCCCCTCCCATCATTGGCATGTGCAGAGAGATGCAATTTTCTTAGCGGCACATTGAAGCTCTCAATTCCTTAATCCGTTTGCCCTTTCTGTAGCACTACCTCCATTTGGGAAACAACCTGGGGAGGGGAGCAATGAAAGCCGTGAGGCAAAGCAAAGTTATTATGAACCTGCTGAAATGTATGAAGGGACTAAAATGTGAGATGGGAGAGAAAAAGAAAAAAGTACATCCCAGGGGCACATTTCATTGCTCAGTGGGCGTCAGGTTGAATAAGTTACAAATAAACTGTCATCTTAAGAGTTACCAGACACTGAAGCAAACTGAAACTTCAGAAACTTAGAACAACAGCTCTTTGAATATTATAGGAAGCAGATTTTGGTACTTTACTGCGTTTGTAGTCCTGAAAATTGAGTTAAGTCTGTGCATTGGCCGTGACTTCACTGCTAGAATTTTAAGCTCTTCTTTTCTTTCCTTTTTCTTTTCTTTTTTTTTTTTTTTTTTTAAAGTTTTAGATCTCACTGCTCTCTGTTCTGACTGTACTGGGATACATTGGCTTGGAGAGTCTTTCCACAAGACCGTTGCTGGTAGACTTGGGGCCAAAGAAGGTCAGCTTAACATGAACCAGTTTATGGCGACCATCCACACTGTTTGCACATAAGCAAATATGGATTTGCCCAAGCTCTGCAAAGAAAGAATCAAACTGCAGATTACAGGAGTGTTGTAGGGAAGTGCCACATCAACCCCGTTTTAATGCTCTTCCCAATGTGCCCACTATTGGCTGCTACCGTGATGTTTTCCTCTCCAGTGACACTGTTTTCTCCTCTGGTGACAAATTTTCAGCCTTCAGCAAAAGCTTCTCCTTAACCATGCATGTAAACAAAGACACAGACATAAACCGGATTTAATATTAAGCTTTTTACATGCAGTTCTTTCTCAGCTCCATTCAGTATTGGCCAAGGGCTGAACTTCACCTTGACTTGCTCAGGGACACCAAGCTTGCTACACTCCAATACCTTATGCACCAGTACCTAGCCCTAGACCATTTTGGTTTTTTAGCTTGCTCAAGTTTGGGAACAAGATCTGACAATCTGAATTATAGAGAGATCATGGCATTCTTGGTCCCAAAGTCCTTTTCATTAAACATAGAATTATTGAGCCCTGGAGTGGGAAAAATGGAACAGATGCACTTATTTCCAGACCTATAACACCATTGTTTTGGCAGCACGTTTGATCTAGGTCTCCAGATTGGTTATATTTGCTAATTAAAAGTGGTTTCAGGTGGATAAAGAATAGCTCATACACTTGGTAGCACAAAGGAAGAGGTTATTCTTTTTGACTGTGGTAGGTACCACAAGAAGCCACAACTTTACCCTGCAGCAAGAAAAACATTTGGGAAAAAGCTTCAATAAGAAATTAAAGTTAGTGAAATGGTGATAGATTGCCCAGGAACAGCAGCCTTCATCACCACAGTTCTTTGAGATCAGGTTAGACTGATATCTTCCAGGAATGAGGAAGGTCACATAAACAAGGAAGAAAAGTCAAGTGTCTTCATAATTTTTGGCTCTTAGATTTAGGCTACCTTCAGATGAAAACCACTCTGCAAAACAGAGCTGTTATTTACTGGAGATGAACAAAAGACTGGACCATTATCAAATGAAACCTTCAAGGTTAAGCTGAATATGCCAGAAACCACTGAGAACAAAAAATTTTTGAATTTTCCATCATTTTGTAATGCACTATAGGTACAAATTTGGTTTTTTCACCTGCAGCATAGAATAGAAGTTAACCTTTTCTTGGCTATAAAATCCCCTTACCCAAGTTAGAGAAAGAAAAAAGGTTATTCCCCCACAAAAAAAAACATTCTCTCAGGCTCATAAAGACCAACCAACAGCCCTCAGGAATCTACTTTCCAGAAAAGAAGTGGATACCTATTCTTAGCTATTTTCATATACACTTTAAGATGCAAACAAAACCCTTACCATCTCCTCAGATGTGAGTCTGACATTACCTAGTTTGCCTGTGAAATGTGGATATGTTTTTCTTCATCGCTTGGTGTATGTACAGCGCGTGCTCTACTTAGCAGGGAAGCAGAAATAGAGGTGTGCGTGCGCGCCTGTAAATCTGCTTTTAGCAGGCAGAAATCCCAGTCCCTTAAGCACCTCCAAGTCCACTCCATAAATCTCTGCTGGGAATTTTATCTCCACAGAGTACAACTTTTTAAAATTATGCACATATTCAGGAACTTGCGGAAAAAGTGGGGCAGCCCAGTGTTATTTTAAAACGTCTTCTTCATACCTTACTGACCTGCTATCATATTTTCTGCAGCTTTCACATCCTGCTAGCTGACCAGACAATTTATTAAGGACTGTGTGGGGAATACTGAAATGAACTGCTAACTACTCTGAATATTGATGTTTGAGGGAATAACAGGCTTCTGAATAATTTCTAGAAGTGGGAAACTTTACCGGAGTGCGTAAAAAGGCAACATGAACTCCATTCAGATCCTGTGTATTCATTTCTGATAAACATGGTTTGTAACACAGATATTAACCTCCTTTAATATGAGAACTGTGAAGAAAATTGGTTTCCTATTTTTCTTCAGGTCTACAGCATTTGTGGGAAAGAAAAAGCCCAGTAGCATATTTTGCACAGAGTCTGATCAAACATTGTTTTTCTCTGGTAAACTGAAAATTAGATAATGCTTTCACTCAAAGGGAAAGTTTCACTTCAGTGCTCAGCTTTTTATTTCTGTTAAAAAATACTTCTGATTGAACAGATGTAATTTCCAATCAGAAAATCAAAAGATCTTATTTTTAAATGAGATGCTTTATCTTTTACAGATTTTGTTTTTCCTGCTAAGTTTTTTGTTTGTCTGAGAAGAGTAATTTGTGAAAATAACACAAACTTAGGAATAATTTGTAATTCCCTGAACAGTCATTTTTCATCTCTTCTCAACCCAAGAACTTAGATTTAGTGGAATCCTTTAGTGGGAAGAGTGTCTCTGGGCAGAAACCTTACACTTACCCTTCAGATCTGTGATCTCCACATCAATCTGTCTGGCATAGAGTACTGGGACTTTGAGAGCTACTGCATTGTCAATTAAAAAAAACCCACAAATCTCTATTAATTGCCATTAAAGTATGCCTTTGTTAAATTTCTTACCATGTTAAATTGAACTGAGGAATGAAAATCTGCAATCTATGCTCTTCCCTTAGAAAGATGCAGTAGGTCTCCGATACCTACATCAGAAATCTTGCTGCAACATTTTCTTCATCCACAGTAGCAGGAAGGCGACATTGTCATGAACTGCAAAATTAGGACCATGCCCTGGCGAGGCCACATCTGGAGTACTGTATCCAGTTCTGGGCTCCCCAGTTCCAGAAAGACAGGGAACTACTGGAGAGAGCCCAGCAGAGGCTACAAAGAGGATCAAGGGACTGGAGCATCTCTCTGATGAGGAAATGCTGAGAGACCTGGGTCTGTTCAGCCTGGAGAAGAGGAGACTGAGAGGGGATCTCATCAACGTTGGAGTCTCCTTCTCTAGGGATCTTCAAGACCCTCCTGGATGTGTTCCTGTCAAACCTGGTCTTGGTGACCCTGCTTTGGCAAGGGGTTGGACTAGATGATCTTTAAAGGTCCCTTTCAGCCCCTACCATTCTGTGAGTCTGTGAATAAACAACATGTACACCAATTTACTGCAGCTAAAATCTGCATCTTAAACCTTATTTTTTCAGTTATTTGTCTTTCATATGTTGCCTTTCTAGTTAAATGTGCCTTTAGCTCTGTCTGTGTCAAATGAGCTAGTGCCAGAGAAGGGTCATCTGGAGTTTCCTCTAAATGTAAATTATCTTCTGTTTCAGCTTTAATAAAGATCCTGTCATCTGAATTAGCAGTTGATTGCATTAAACAGAACGGACTCAAATTCACATATCAATTTGAAGAAACAGCCTTCAAGTTGCCTTGAAACTGAAATACTGAAAGGGTATGTTGAAACCCTTTGATCTCTCCCCTTTTAAATTCCAAGAGGAATATGCCTCCAAAAGAATCATAGAATCATAGAATGGTTTGGGTTGAAAGGAACCTTAAAGATCATCTAGTTCCAACCCCCCTGTCATGGGCAGGGACACCTCCCACTAGAGCAGGTTGCTCAAAGCCCCATCCAGCCTGGCCTTGAACCCCTCCAGGGATGGGGCATCCACAACTTCCCTGGGCAAACTGTTCAAGGTCCTTGGTATGGGATATGGAGCTCAATAAGGTCTCACTGGCCTTGAGGGTGAAAAAAAACCCTAGGAGAGGGTAGGACCTGGGAGAGGTAGGCAGATGGGAAAGACCTAACACCAAAGGCAAAAAGTGTAGCTTAAGCTGCAATTAGCTAAGATATGTCTCCTTTTCTTTTATTTATTAGGAGCATTATGACCTATAAATCCTGAAAGCTTCTCATTCAGTAATGAACTGCTATTTGAAAGGACTTTACTTCTGTGTGTGCAACAGTTCAGGACCTGGGCTCAATCGACTGTGGCAGATAAGAGACGCAAAGATGCATAGGTGCAGATGGTCACATCAGGGATTTGCATACCCTTAGTTTTATAGGCAGGCTATCAAGCAGATAACAGTGATGGGACACTGCAGACCTTGCCCTCTAGTCAAGAGTTTTAAGCACTTTGGACTTGGCAGTGGTTTGTAACATCCAGCTGGAACTTCTCAGACCAGGCAGGATTTGACCCACCTCAGTTCCAAAGGCACTAGTGAAAGCATTTACCTATGGAAAAGATCTCCCCCATCATTATTGGCATTCTGAGAATCATACAGACTCCTCCGTATCTTGACCCTGCAATGTTCTTGCCCCAGAAAAAGCTGAAGAAACTGTTTAGGTGAGAACTGGAAGGAATCCTTGCTCCACTTTCTCGCCCGGATCTGGAGTTTTCCAGACTCGTCTCTGGTTTCTTGTCCTAACACACCGGGTATAATTAGACAACCCCGGAGCTGGCGGTGTCTGCTAGACTTGTTGGAGATGCAGAGGGAAACACTTGTCAGTCAGCCACCGGGAAGGTTGCCCCGGCGAAGCAAACCCGTGTGCCATGACCCACCACCCACCTACGCCGCGTGGGCTGCGTCTTCTCCTGGGGGAAGCCCGGCAGCTGCGTGTGGGTATTATTCCAATTAGTTCTCACGTTGTCACTCCGAGCGCGGTACCGAGACACGCTGGCGTGTCCTGCCTGACAGATTTCTGCCAACAGAAGAGACTCCCCCCTGCTACCGGGAAAATATCATCTCTCCGCAAATCTGTCCACAGCTTTGCAGATATTTGTGCTGTTCTATGAAAAGAGTAACTTTTATTTTAGAAATATGTATCTGCCTCTAAGCACGTGTATCTATATCCCTCTCTGCATACAATACTTGGCTGGCATTTTTCAAATCCAGCCACTTAAGTAACATAAGGGTTGGGTTTTTTTTAATCCCTATGTGTCATTAGCTAACAGCCTGTATCCTTCCATCTTAGGGAGGAAAATTCTCTCGGCTGAAACCCCAGTCTCTCTCTCACAGGCTGAGTCAGCAGGAGATTGTTATTTTTGTGTTGCTGGAAGTCAAGTGGAGGGGGAGACTGGACTCTCACTGCCCCAGGGCATCCAGAAAGAACAGTGAATGCTCCACGGAGTCCACAGCATTCTCCCTAGGTCTGGTGGGTCACCCCTAGAGCTGCAGGAACAACATCCTGATGAGGATTGTGCCCTGAAATCCCAAACAGAGTTGTTCAGGGTTTGTGGGTTTCACTTTTAGGCTTCACCATCCAAGGGAGGTGCTGGCTGTTGTTGTCCAGAAGTTTTCTGGCTTTTAGTGTCCTAATGGACATAACAGCCACCCCCTGCCACTCACTTGTGCTGCGTTATGTTGGTGGAAAAATTAGGGGCTTTCTACATCCTGGAGAGATGTTAAAAAAAAAGTCTGGCTAAAAACAACCAGGCTGTAAATTTACAGGCAACACTCTGCAATTAGATGGGGCCTGTTACTTAAGACTACGAGAAGAGAGTGAAATACAGCAGCAAATGCAGTTACTGCTGTGGAGAGAAGCAGATGGGGGAAGACTCAGCAAACATCCCGTTTGCTCGTGTTCAAAACTTTTCAACTGCAACATCTTTTTTTTTTTTTTTTTAATCTTTACTTTTCTTTCCCATCTGGCTGTTCCTGGATGCTCAGTAGTTACATGTCTGGAATAACTTTAAAACCTAATAAACACACAGCTTTGGAACTAGCATGACTTTTGAGAGGTAGTCATTCTTCCCTCTGTCCTGTTGGCCATCAGGAGGTCCTTTACTGGGGTTATAACTGAAGTTCACCCTTTGATCTAGGGCAAAATATTTAGCTAACAGAAATATAGAGTATGGTGCTGAAATAATTTGCAAATTCAGACCGAGGGCCAAACTCTTTTTTCCACAATTTCATCTATATTAAGCCCTTTGCTTCATAACCTCATATACAGACTACTCTTCCGGGATGTGGGAATCCTTGGTTTGAGCATTTTCCTCCTTTTTTTTAGGGAAGGGGTGAGGCTCTGAGTTCCCATGAGATATAAAACCACACTTTTTCCACCAGCTCAATGTCCCCATTTCAATGGGGACAGCTCTCAGTCAGAGCTATAAGTATTAAAGTAGGCATAAAATAAGCCAGGAAACCATGGTGAAGGACAAAGATTATTTAGAGATTCAGTTATGCTTATTTGCTCAATAGTTCTCCGTGACACCAGTCTGCAGCAAAAACCCCTGACATCTCCCCCTCATGATGTTCTTGGGTTGAGCACCACTCCTGAAATAATTTCTGTGTAGGGAAAAACTGCCAATGTGTCGGGAGATCTGACCACCCTCCTGCAAACCTCAGGTGGCTCAAATTTTCAGCATCCCCAAAAGGACTCAAGATCACAGACATCCCAGAGCCACAGGGAGACTGGTGGGGGCTTCTCCCCCATGTTTCACCCCTCTAAATCTGCTGTACCTTGCTGGGATAAAAAAAATACCCTTTTGAATGTCAGATGAGCTGAAGCTGGCAGGTGGCTTTACCTCCCTCTTCGGGGACATTTCTGACTCCTCGGGGTCTCCTGACTCACAGGCAGCGCCTGGGGGACTACGCTACCCACCTCCTCGGTGGGGGAAGGCAGGTGGGCAAGGCAGAGCCCCGGCCCCGTGGGGAGAGAGATGCATTTTGCCGTGACTCATCTGTGCTCTGCCTTCAGAGGGAGAGGCAGCAGCTTCGGTGAGTGGGAGACGCTCTGCTATTTTCTGTTTACAGGTTTTTCTCGCTGTCTTTTCCCACCTGGGGCACAATGGTTTTGAAAGCCAGAGTGCAGTCATTTCATGGCTAGAACATTTTAGGTATTTTTTTTTTCTTTTCTTGATGAAGGCTGAAACTTTAGTGTCTGCAGGAGAAACTGGAAAATGGAGGAGGGTAGAGGGGGGAAGGAAAACTTTATTTTGGGCAGGGATGTACTGTGCTCTTTTATATCCCAGCACCCATCTTGTCTGGAGGGTTTACAGAGTCATAAAATCATAGAATGGTTTGAGTTGGAAGGGATCTTAAAGAGCACCTCATTCCAACAACCCTACCATGGGCAGGGACACCTCCCACCAGACCAGGTTGCTCAAAGCCCCATCCAGCCTGGCCTTGAACCCCTCCAGGGATGGGGCAGCCACAGCTTCTCTGGGCAACCTGTTCCAGTGCCTCACCACCCTCACAGCAAAGAATTTCTTCCTAATATCTAATATAAATCTCCCCACTAGTTTAAAACCATTATCCCTTATTCTATCCCTACACTCCCTGATAAAAGAGCCTCTCCCCATCTCTCCTCTAGCCCCCTTTAGGTACTGGAAGGTTGCTACAAGGTCTCCCTGGAGTCTTCTCTTCTCCAGGCTGAATAATCCCAACTGTCTCAGCCTGTCTTCATAGGAGAGGTGCTCCACTCCTCTGATCATCTCTGTGGCCCTCCTCTGGGCCCTCTCCAAGAGGTCTAATGGCACTAAAGGTTAGTAACATGTCAACTTGAGAGATATGAAGGGAAGAAGAGCAAGGTTTTTTTTTTCTCCAGATCTTGGATGGATGTTTGATTCTGAATGACACTGCCAATGTCAGTCCTGCCACTCGGGACCCAGATAAGTTACCATGAGACCCTTTGGATCAATCCTTCTCCCCCTCAAATCTGTCAATCTTCCCATCGAACTCACTTGTCACTCAGGCCCATTTCACGCTGGATGCATTAGCCGTGGTGAATCAATTGCATAGCTTAGGGCTGGCTTATTAGTGCCATTATCTTGTTTACTGCTTGTGGATCTCCCTAGCTTCAAAGCATGCCCTTCTAACATCCTAGTAAAAGAGAAGGTCAATTATTCCCATGTTTCACACATCAAAATGATGATGGGGAGATGGATTCACTAAGGGTCTTTGCTCTGCCAGGCTTATGGTGTCTGCAGGGCTTGATCCTGCAGATCAGGATATTCTCTGATATTCTCTGGGAATACCCTCCAGCCTGGGCCACTCCTTGCACACAGTTACAAGACAAAGGCTCTGACACACAACATCCCAAGGCCAGTATCACTCATACCCTTCAAGGCTCAAAATCTTGCCCAAAAAGCTAACTCATTTGTCAGAAACCACTTGATAGAATCAACTAGGCAAGGGTAGAGGATACCCTGCACTGGACTGGGTTCCTTCCTGTTGAAGCTGTGAACTAAATGGTGATGTGGATTTGAATTGCCAGGAAACCCTAGCTGTCCATGAAGTAGGAGACCCATCATGCAGTTGCACTTGGAAAGCTCATGAAGTAGTTCTGACTCCAAACCTGTTACCTGGAGCTTAAAGCTTGACATGATGAATGGGAGTTTAATGGGGGTAAGCCAGCTTCAGTTGGCCAAGCTGAAGTTCTCCAGGATAGCTACAGTCTGCTGAACAGAGTGTGAGCCTTGGTTCTGAAAGTTCTGGTCTTCTCAGACAGACTGGAGACTTGAACATCTATCTCCTCTCTCACTGCCAAGTGCAATAGCCAATTTACTTCATATGTATCTCAAACAGCAAAGTTTTGTGAGAGTAGGTTCGCTTAGCCACCTTCCTCCTGGAGAGGTTTCCAGGCCTAGTTCCTAAGTGAAGACCTCTCAGTAGCCTGGTGCTAGCTACCTGACTTCCAAACAGATTTGAAATGCATGTTTTCTCCCTTCCCAGCATATCCAATACCTCCAGCTGGCACATACAGCCTCAATTCTTGGCAGGAAACGTCTGTCTGTCCAAGAAAGCTTGTTGTGCACTTGCGGGAGCTGCCAAATTAGCAGCTGAGGTTTAGCCATGTACAATAGCGGAATTTTGGAGGAGGAATCATGAAAAGATGCAGCATACACCTCATCTGTGAAAGGGGGGGGTACCTGGAGAGGTACCTGCCCCAAGGTCAGAAAAGCACCCTGCAGCACTGAGACCCAACAGCACATGTGTCTGACCTTCAGGGCTGGGTCAGAGCTGTGATACCCATGAGGATGTAGAACATCCCATCCTACAGGTCACATATTTCATTGCTGCATGCCATAGTTCCTTTCCATCTTGCATGCCCAGGTTATTCTTCTTATCATAGACATTGCCTGTTTTGTGTGGACAAAGAATGAAGCTGAATCATGCATCCAGACTTAGGATGGGGTCACATTTTGAATCCCACTATTGAAACAGCCAGACACTAGTGGGAGGATGGATTCTTGCAAAAGATGAAGCAAATGAGTGAACTGATGGCCTTCAGGTGCTGTGGAGGGACCTAAAGACTCTCCAGCCCTTTCCCTCTTCTCCACATTCTTGCTCTGAAGCTTTGCAGGACCCTGGTATAAACTTAGGTAAACTTTGTGATGGCTTTGCTTTCTGAGCTGAGGGAAGCCAAGTAGAACCAAAGGGTGTTATACCTTGATGATGTCCATTGCCTACGTTCCCAGACCTATCCTCACTCTACATGCAGCACATAGTTTTTGCAAATGCTTTGGATGAGAGCCTTCTCCATGTGCCCTCTGAAACAGCTTCTGCACAAGGACAAGCTGCTCCAGAAGCTGGAACTGATTTACCAAGCAACAGCATAACCCAACAACATACACTGTGTTCTTTCAAGTTTTGGGGACTGTGATTAAAAGTTAAGTTGTTAAACTTTAACATTTACTTTTGGGAATTGTTCTTTTTTTTAGTCCCAAAGCCTTTACCGTTAAGCACAGATATACCCTCCAATCATTTTCAACTGCCTTTCTATTTAAAACAATTGAAGACACAGAAAATTATGTGCAACTAGGCGCATACTGTAGAACATAACTCTATTTATTTAAGAGGCAGTGATGAGGCACCTATGTTATACAATTATATGGAAGATGGCAAGATTGCTGTGTTTTGGAATAATACGTGTCAGCATTTAGAGACAAGGGGGACTATTGGAGGTAATTTATGTAGTTTAGAGTGATTTAAATCTAGTTAAACAATTGCACATCATAGTACAATATATGACATAGTAGCCCAGGTGAACTGAAAAGTTTTCCAGTCTGTTTTCTATGCCAGCTTCCCAGCTGGTGCTTCACCAGAGAAACCCATGGGGGTCTGTCATTTGGAGAGAGGCTGCTCCTAGCCTGGGTTTTCCTGATGTCTGTTCTCTCTTGCTTTGTTGTGTGGTCAGTCCCTCACCCCCATGACGTTTCCTCCAGGGATCATGTCATTAGATGAGCCATTAGATGAGCTGGTCTTACCAACCACCCCAGTTCAGCTCCTTCAATTCTCTGGCCAGCAATCTTTTTATTTTTATTCCTTCATTGCCCATATTTTTTTTCTGTGACTAGAAGTCAGGGAAGACTGCACTTAAGAGGCTAGAGGTAAGGGAAGATGGGAAGGGATGTTCTGGAAGAGACATTGATGTTTCAGGGCATCCGTGCCTATCAGCACCAGGGTGGCCTCTCTGAGGTGCTTTGGAGGGTGGGGGATAGCTAAAGAGCCAGTTATTGCTCAGACTGAGGGCTGACTGCTTCTCAGATCTGAGCACTTTCCAGCCTTAAATGCTTGAGAGCTACCACCTGCTAGAGCAGAGAAAGAGTCCTTTTACTGGTGGGGGAACTGAAGCACAGGGGGAATCAGTGGATCTTTTTCATTTTTCTTTCACTAGTTTTACTGAGTTGCTGCTCAGAACTTCTGGGAAAAACACAGCAAATACCAAACTGGCTCCTGAAAACATATTTGCTTAGTTTAACCATCTGGGACATCACAGATTTCTATTATAAAGGCAGAACACCTCCCAGAAGTCTGCATCTAGAAAGGGCAAGAGAGTTGTTACACTAAAGCTTTGACTTTGAAACAGCCCCTTCTCTCCGTGCAGATTCAGTTCAGAAAAGGCAGAGGAGTTAAGCAATGCAGCTCTGAGATGGCAAACACACACTTGTATGGCTTGCAAGATCCCTGGATGGGGGTAGAGCAGAGAAGGGGAAACCAGGGGTAGGCTGTGAGCCAGAGGACCTCAAAACACACAAGTCCAAGCCACAGGAGTCTTAACAGGATCTTCCCAGGGATGGGAAGGGAACTGAAAAGCTTCAGGTTGAGGGAGAGGGATGCAGAGAAATAAGACTCTGCAAATCACCCTGCTGCCAGTGACTAATGCTGTGATTGCAGCAGAAGTGGGTGACACCTGCCAGCATCATCCAGTCTGAAATGGCAGTGAGGGTGCAGAGGAACAGTATCTGGGCACTAATGCAAAGGTGATATTGGCTTGTGAATGGTCTCCCCAAGGCAGACTCCCCCTTTCCTCTAGCAGAGGTGCTTGGAGGAGCTTAACTTCAGCCCGTGGTTGGTATTTGTTGTAGCAGCTTAAAATCTATGCTTCATCGATGGCAGAGAAGAGCTGAGATCTGAGGAAGACCAAGACCTTGCTCTAACTACTGTAACACACTCCTGCAAACTGGTGGCAGCAGGGGTGCCCTGGTGAGCTGGATTGTCATCTGGAAATGGGTGTAGGTGCTGGGAAGACAACACAATCAGGGAATTAAACAATCCCCTGAGACCGGGACAGGATTTGCAGCTTATTCCTGCCCACTCTTGTGATTACTGATGATGCAAAGGGAGCTGCAGGGGGTTGCCATGTGGGGAATTTTGTCAGGCACTGCTTCTTTTGAGACATGATCGCTTCCTTTGCAGAGCCACAGTCTGATCCCAGATGCTGCTGAGCTGCGACAGAGCATGGAGGTTGCAATGCAGAGAGCCTGTCTCGCCTCTCATTTGCAAAGTGTGTAAGGAAGGAAAAAATTCAGAGTTTTCGTCCCTCTCTGGCAGCCTCTCATTCCCCCTTGTTTTGTGCTTGGCTCTTCATAATCCAAAAATCTGAGATAATTTCCTCTCCAGGCAGACCCTGAGCATCAAGAAGGTCAAAAATGCTTCAGTAGCTTCAGGGATTGCTGAGATTGGGTCTAAGCAGGAAGCAGAATGAATTTTCCGGGGTGGTCTCACGCGTGTGGCTCAGACGCTGGGGAAAAGGGAATAGTCTGACGGAGGGATGGTCGTAAAGCAGCAGAAAAGAGGGACTTACATCAGAGCTACCCAGTTCCGTCTCTACGTCACCTAGCAACACTCCAATTAAGGACCTAACTTCCGAGCAATTGATTTCCTGGGAATTTTCCCATTAGGTGGCACCACTGGCTTTGAGAAGCCTCTCCTCTGCTCTGGCTTCTTCATACCAGATAGACCTAAATCCCAATGCACAGACACCACCACCCCCCCACCCCCCCAAAAAAAAAAAAAAAATCAGAAAAAGCTGGAAGATGAATGGGATTTGTGCAGATCCAGAAGTGACATGGGTTGTAATTTCTAATTAAATTTAGAAAGAAACTTTTGATAAGACCCAGTCTATTTTTGCTATGGGCATAACACAGATTCTGGAAAAACCCATGGAGTCACTCTACAATCTGGCTACTCCAAGCAAAAGAGTGTTATTGTTTCATTAATCTGTAGTTTTAAAATGAAGTATGCTCCTGGACAACCTTGTGGAGGCTCTGGCTTTCTAACAGCTGGTGGGCAGCAAAACAAAATGCTCATGTGGTGACACCACCACCCTCCCAGTGACCTTCATACCACACAGTCTAGCAGACACTGTGTGCACAAAGGTCATTTCTAGGGAAAGCCAGTGTCTCCGCTGAACTCAGTAGTGGAAATGTCTTTTCTCATCGTCACTGGGTACTGTCATTTCTGGCATGGCTTTGGGGAATGGAGTTGTATCTCACAACAACACATATTGCTGCTACAAAGGGGATGTTCAATTTGCTAGTCATGTGCTGATAATGTCTGAGGTGTCATACAGAGCCCTCCAGAGTTGAGGTTCAATGTTTTTCTTTTGGTTTGCCTTGATTTGATTGGGTTTTGAAGGGAGACTCAATTTGGGAACTCAGCACTGGTGTTCCCCTTTCTATGAGCTCTGTGTATTGATTAGGTCAGGTTCAGAAATTTGCTTTGTCGGCTTGTAAGAAGTCAGGTGAGATGAATTCCACCCCAGGAACCTTTTCCAAACTTCTGGGGTTTGCAGAAAAAAGTCTCAACAGGCTCAGCAGGTCTGCTTTTGTGGTCTTTCTTACTTGTCATGCTCATGTCCCCATCTAGCCTTCTAGGAATTTGGTAATCATCATCAGCGCTGGTAATGTTAAATAGTTCACAGCTCTTAAGGGAAGAGCAAAACAGTGCTCTTTCCACAGAATCAGAGGCAGCAGTGTTTCAAAATAGACAAAATATACCTGGTCCACAGTCCAGATATTAGTAACCCTTCAAAGCAAAGCTTTACATACAGGCAAACACTTATGATGGACCCCACAATAATAATTTAATAAATCATCTGGCTATGCAATAATTTTTCTCACTTCCTGCAGCATCCAAATGAGGAAAAAAGTACCAGAAAGAGTTTACTGTTCCTGTAGGCTGATCCAAGCTGTATTTGTAGGATCCTTAGTCACTGAGCTCAGGAAATCACTCCTGTAAGCATCTTCTGTGGATAAATATAACCCGATCTGCTCTGAACATAAAGCCTTCATTTGTGGATGATTTTGCCAGGGGCAGATTGCAAGATTTCTTCCTCATCTTCTTTCATGGACAATTGGAAAGACTTACTGACTGAGGTCCTCGTGTAGGTGAGAGAGAAATTCAACAGGACAGATAACCAGGACTGGTCATTTCCACTTGAGGGCTGAGACTTAATCACTCTCCTGTGGCTCCAAATCCCTGAGCAATATTCTAGGTTTCTTCTCATATCAATGTCTCTACCAGACACAAAATGTAACAGAGTTATGGGGTTTGGATTGGATTGTCTGGTGGCCATGGTCTTTAGTGATGCCCTGGATTTGTTGTGTTCTAGGCACCATAGAGCTTTCAAGGGCTAGATATGGCAGGTTTCTGGGTCACATATAGGAGACAACTTATAAGTGTAAATGGACAAGAAGCAGAAACTCTATAGCAGTGCTCAGCTGTCCAAAAAGGTCCCCACCTCATAAGCACTGAGACAATGAGACCCTCAGCCATGTATGTGAGATTAGCTCCTCAGTGGTCATGGGGAGGATCACCATTGGGACCCAGGGGTGGAAGTGGTTTTGCAAAAAAGGAAGCCCGCTGAGATCTGATCCTGATGGCTGGATATTGCAAGAGGTTCCATACCCTGGTTTGGGTGCCCTAGATATCAGGAACTGTTATCTAATAAACCTCTGTGAGGAAATATCTGCTGCTGTCAAGCTGAACATTCAAACCCAGATTAAATGTATTTTTGACACCTTTCAGTACCAGTTTTTTAGCAGACATGGCAAACTTACTGTGCATTTCACATATGTATTTTGGGGAGATGTGAAATTGGAGCTGGTGAAAGATGGTAGATTGTCTGTCCTGGGAGCGAAAGTCCTCTATTTGTGGAAAAAGTTGGTGGGTTGGACAAACATCTCCCATATCACTGCATGAATATGCCTGTTTTCCATTCCCTAGCTGGAGAGAGACAGATTGATGTGAAATGATTAGCCAGGCTCCATGGATAATTCCAGATCTTTCAGTGGGCTCTGTGAAAAGATATTAGAAACGTCTGTTGCATGCTAATGCTCTTGGCTGGTCCTCGAATCAGGGCTGCTGTGTAACTCCAGATTTTAGCTGTGTTTTATGATACGGAGCTTAGTTTTTAGGTACAGCAAGGAGCTCCACTTTTATATTTCCTACCAGCACACCCAAAACTTTCCCTATGGAGAAGGGGTTTTGGTATTTTGGTGATGTCAGACCAGTTTGGAAACGCAACCAGCACTTTTTCTCTGATGTTGTTATTTGGTTTATTGACAGGGATGCAAACACATCTCCGATCCACTCAGTTCTGATCCCTACTCTGCAATTAGCAGCATGTGCCATGGACCAAGCGATGGCTGTGGCATCCCAGACAAGTCTAACCCTGTAGAAAAGTCAACACAACTGATACCCAAGTCTCCCACCCTAAATGGCACTAAAAGGGAAGAGGGTCTGAGGAATGAGACAAGACGGTGTATTTAACACTGAAAGCACAGAGAGAGCAGTCTACATTTGATGGTCCCTTTTGCTCTTTTCCAATTAACAGTCATCTCTTGAGCTCTCCTTACAATCAATTCGTCTTTTTCTTCAACCTCCATCGCCCTCATCACTTCACATCCAGCTTCCTCGTCAGTAGCTTTGTATCTATAGAGACCTAGCTCCACCTCCTTATTTTCCTTGCAATGATTTGTGAGTGACAGAGTCGTTCTCTAATCTCAAGGTACTACTCTGTCAGCTCTTCAGAAACACCTTCTCCACTTCTGTACGTCCTCCAGAGTCATATTATTATTAAAAAGTCATACACATATACAGAGGTCACATGCCTTGACAAAGAGGCTGAATTTGTGCCTTGGACCATTGCTTTTGAGCCACCTCTGTTTGCATCCTGTCCCCTGAAACAACTTCTTTAAGTCACAAGCTAATGTCAACTACCCTTGTCTAGAAAGGTTGAAAGTTAATTATATTCCAACAGGTTTAGTGAAAATTAGTACCACAGCAGAGCTGAAGTAGCTCAGTTGGGAGAGCGTTAGACTGAAGATCTAAAGGTCCCTGGTTCAAACCCGGGCTTCAGCAGTGATTTCCTGTAGTTTTTTTGTGCCCACTGCTGGTCTCTTCAGTACAAGAGAGACATGGAGCTACTGAAGAGAGTCCAGTGAGGGGACATGATGATGAAGGGACTGGAACATTCCTCATATAAAGAGAGGATGAGAGACCTGGGACTGGTTGCCAAGAGAGGTTATAGAGTCTCCTTTCTTAGAAATATTCAAAAGCCACCTGGATGTGGTCCTGGGCAGCTGGCTCTAGGTGGTTTTGCTAGAGCAGGGGTTTGGACAAGATGACCTCCGGAGGTCCTTTCCAACCATTCTGTGTGTAGAGGAGAAAGACATAAGTTTATGTCTACAGCAGAGAAAAGCAAGGCTAATGTCATCCTCATATATTTCTATTAGCAGTGGCCACCCAATCAGTGCAACCACAGGGACTGACCAACCAGCCAACAAAATGTGATTAAGATTAGAGTATCAGAAGAACCAGATCTACATACCAATAAAAACAAGTTTATACATTCCTATCCTTATAGAGTTGTTTATCAAGTTCAATTTTTTTTTTAATTTCTTTTTTTTAGACAAGTTAATAGCTCTGTGGACAGAGACTGCTTCAAAATTATCTTATCACCCGCTCTGAAATCCTAGTGTCTGTCATCTGCTGCAAGATCTGCACCGCTACGTCACACGCAGAGCCCCCAAATAAACTTCCGTTCTCATTTAAGACACCATCTGTGTCCCATTTCTGCAGCACTTGGCAGAGATCGCTTCCCTTCTATGGTATGTTTGTTCCCCTCGCTGAGCTGCAGCCTTCTTTGGAGGTGGGGAAGTCAGCGGGTGGAACGGTTGCCAGCTCTGTGCAAGCGGAGATCATTTTGCTCTGACAGTGTCCTTGGGTAGTAGGATGCTTTAGTGCTCAGCCTTGCTCAGGTGGACTCAGAGCAGACTCAAGGGCAACCCATAGAAGACTTAAAACCAACACTAGGTCATATTTGCCTGCAAAAAGGGAAAGAGGCTTCGCTGGGACATTGGCTGTTAACGTGGACAAGAGCAGTGAGATAAGGAAAAAACAAGTTGGGGACATCATAGAAAAGTCCAAATTCACTGGGATGCCTGGTTCCTCTGGTTCCTTTTACTGAGTGATTGATGGAGTTCATAGTCTTGCCTTTCTACTATGCAATTAAATTAAACTAAATTAAAATAAACTAAATTAAATTAAACAGGGAAGTGGTTGAGTCACCATCCCTGGAGGTATTTAAAAGACGGGTAGACGTTGTGCTTAGAGATAGGGTTTAGTGATGGGGTTTTTTTGTCAGTGTTAGGTTGATGGTTGGACTAGATGATTCGAAAGGTCCCTTCCAATCTAGGCAATTCTATAGTTCTATGATTTATTGAATAAAATAAGAGAATAAAATGAGCTCTCCAGAGAGCTGCAACTCACAAAGAAAGCATGAACAGCCTTAGCTTAGGCTCTCTATCAAACCAACTGAATGATCTGTGCAAATTGCGCTGCTGTGCCTCAGTTTCCCAAGCTGTAGCAGTAACACCTGCCTTCCCTTGCCTTCCCCAAGTGTGCTGAGAATTAACTTGCAGGTGAAAGTACTGTGTGTTCCCAGCTTGTTGTTGCAGGTTATCCCAGCACGTGTATTCCGCGGATGATGCTGTATTACTCACACACCTCTCAAGTTCTCTTTTTCTCTAATTCCTTTTATTTGCAAGAACAACGAGCAGTCATGCTATCCAGGAAAGCACAGCCTTCATCATCAGCGTCATGGAGCTGTGCTCAGGAGACTGTTTCTTAGGAACTCCTTTCACTTTTCAGGTGAATTTACCTCAAACTTGATCGGAAATGGGGAGGAGGGAGAGATAGGGAAGAACAGAATAGCTCACCCCAGAAGAATGAGATGAGGTAAATAATGAGGAGTAAATAATGAGTGTATGAAAGAGGATGATAGACTAGAGATGATGTAAGAGAATACAGAAGCCCCAGTCATCATTGATACAGACCATTTTAAATGTCAGAGAAGGACTTGGGATTCATCTGAAAAAGGAGAGCCTTTCCCATAAATGGAGAGGAGAAAAAAATTGGAACATTTTTCCTATCATGGCAAAGGTTAGGAGAGCTTGACTGTTGCCTGTGTCTATCTGGAGGAGATAAACACCAAGGATGAAGAATATGTTGTTGAGCTGGAAGACAGAATTAGGGGAATGGGTCTAAACTGGTTAAGAACACATGACAGCTGTAAATACTAACGTTTCTACTATCCAGAATAGAGCAAATCCCAGCAAGTTCTTTGCTGTCCTTCAGGAAGGCAACAGCTGCCAGAAAAGTATTGTAGAATCTCCTAGGAAAGGGGTTGTACCACATGCAGTGGCCAGGAACCATATTTCTATCCTTAATTTTCATTTTGTTTCACAACCCTCTCTTTTGCCACAGTGGCTGATCAAATTGAGGATACTCAGGTTTTATTACACGTAACAAAGTGGATGAAGAAAGCACCATGAATCAAAATCTTCTCTTCTTCATCCTCCTTCCCCTGAGCTATTTTTTATTTTTATTTTTAAAGATAACTGAGGTGTATTGTACGAGCCACATAAAGTAGGTAAGCACCTAGGTTTTGGACTGAAGAGACTAACATGATTTTCACTGGCATCAGCCCATGACCATGGCAGACAGTGACATGGGGTGGAAGTGTGGTTTATATCAAGGGACCTCCATCTCCATCCCTACAGAATGGGTATAATTCTGGCTAAAAACCAGCTGTCAGGAGGGAGTCAGATCCCATGAGCAAGCAGAACAGGGAAGGAGATAGCTCTGACTTTGCTCTTCATCTCCAGATTGTTATCTCTAGGGAGGGTAAAGTGAGAAACAAGACTTGTTCCCACCTTGGTTTCATTATTACACTTTGTTCTCCAGACATTCCAGCTCACCAACTGATAACAAAACACTGAAAGAGGCAACTTTGACTCTGTAGCCTGGGTCCAGAGGCAATTTCAGCTGTTCCACCAAACCAGAAGAATGACAGTACTGGGTAAGGCCACAGGTCCATCAAACCTTTGGTTGGTCAGCAGAAGGTGGTTTGAGAAAAGCTCTGAGCTGTGGAACAAGCCTTCCTTTGGCTATCCCAGCTCCCAGTGCTACAGGTGCTGGGACTTCTTCAGCTACCAGTTGCCTTGGTGGTACCACGTTTAATAGCCCTGAGATGCCTGACCATGAGGATTTTGTCTAAAGCAGTTAAAACTCTGCCGTGGTAATTTCAATAATTGTTGGCTGATGGGGTCTGTTACCGGTTGCTGATTTTTCTGATACCCTTGTGCTAGCAAAGGGACACAGAAAGGAAGTCATGGTCCCTGGGAGTGACAGCAGAAACCCTCCAGCAAGGAACAAGAATAACTAGTAACACATTTCCAGAACATGGACTTGCTGGCTGGCTGTACCACTCGCCCCCTCAGCTCGGCTGGCCCGCCAGCTCCAGGCTGAGTCCACCCACCAAGGAGAAGCAGCCAGCCTCAGGGGCAGCGAGGGAAAAGTTCACCTGGAGGGGAAAGCAAGTTTTCCCCGAGGAGGTGAGAGGAGGGATCCTGTGAAATACCACGGCTGCATTTTGAGAGGGACTTTCTGGACTGAACCTGATCTGGGAGTATGTAAAGATGGGAGAAGGGGAGGCAAGGGGGGCTCTAAGAGGTGTGTCAGCATCTTCACCGATGTGGTGTAGAGAGGAACAGGTCACCCAGAAAGTTTAGCTCATTTAGATTAATGAATCTATTGCATATTCCTCAGGAAATCTCTCTTCCACATTTGCAAACACCGCTTGACTTGGCTACAGGGTGTAAGACCATCTTTTCACTGTTTATTTAGTTTATTTATTCTGCCAGCACTGGAATGGGAGAAATCCCACAGCACTGCTGGAGGATTAATGCTGCAGATGGCTATAGGCATATTTGCAGGTATTGAGATGTTTGTGGTGTTTCGTCTCCTTCTTCTGACATCTCCTGTCTTTTTTTATCTTTTGCTTTTTTTATGTTCAGACTCCTCCAAGAGGACATGTTTGACCCACTTGGGGAAATCATGGCTTCCTTCCCATACCACCACTCATAGCTGAGGCTGTCACAGGTCATAGAATCACAGAATGGTTTGGATTGGAAGGGACCTTAAAGATCATTGAGTTCCACCCCTCTGACCTAGGCAACGACATCTCCCACTAGACCGGGTTGCTCAAAGCCCTGTCCAACCTGGCCTTGAACCCCTCCAGGGATGGGGCATCCACAAATGGTCATGCCAGAGATGCCAGCATCTGATTTCAATGTGTGTCACTTGGATTCCTTATCAGCACATGCAGAAGCTGGTAAATCAAGTTTCTAGAGACATAATGTCTTGATGTCAAATCCTGTTTCTCTGGAAAATCATCCCTGGGAAGGTCCCAGCATGCAGCTCCAGGCAGCAGCAGCCCTGCCGTGCTGTGTCACTGTGTTTCCCCTGTCGCGCACCAACGCAGGAACCTTTACAGGGCTGGCAGGGAAAAGATTTTCTATGTTGCCACTTCTCAGCCACAACTGAGAAGACTCAAGGAAGGAAAAACTCCCTCATCTCAGTGGGTGACCACATGCTGCCCATGAATTCAGTGAAGACATGGTCCTGAGCTAGAAGCAAATGCTTTTTCTGTCCTGTTGCAGACTCCTTGCCTGGTGCTGGCCAGGATTGAGACAGCTGAAAGCCTGGTTTTAGAAGCTCGTCTCCTGGAGTGATTTCAGTCCCAGAGAGGTATCAGAGACTCAGGATTTATATTTCCTAGATGCCAAGACTTTTCCCTAAGGCTTGTGTAGGTACAGCTATGCGAAGCTCACAAGCCTATCTGTGCCCATGAACTGCAGTCTGCAAAAAACCCGAGACAATTTGTGTTGCCTGAGCACATGGTGGGGCTGAGGTTGTGTGTGGGTTCCTTACGTTCACTCCAGAACTATCAGGCAGATTCGAGGTGCTAATTTATTCAGTGTGGAAAGAGGACTGCCTCTCCAAACCTTGAGCTAACTGGTCTTTCCCCAGGGAAGCTCTGAAGTTGCAAAGGAGCTGATTTTTATCTCTACTGATTATACTGAGAGGCTGGGAAAAAAAAAAAAAAAAAAAGAAAAAAAAAGAAGGAGCTCTTAACTTAAAAAGTTCAGCTAACTGTTTAAAGTTAGAGGTGATGATCTGAGACCATAAGGCCTAAAAATGGTTGGCATGAAAAAAATCCAAGTGATGAAAAAAATCCACATCCTCAGTGGCATTGCAAGCTTTCTAGCCCTGGTTTTATTTACACAGGGGTTTTTATTTTTTTCCTGTTGGCTCCAACACTAGGGAGCTTGTGTGGCAAATCCCTAGCCAAGGTAAAGCCTGAACCTTGCTTTTGCAAGCTTTCAGGTTGGCGCTGTAGCTGCAGAACCAGCTTCCCTCAAGCAACAGGCAACCCGGCACATCTGTGGCCACCCATCAAGATCTTTAATGGGGTGGCTTTAAAACCAGCAGGCAACTGTACTGCCTCTCACTCAGTCCGAGTAAAGAAAAGCTGCTGCCGTTTTCTATGCTAATTTTATGGTTTTCAGAAAGCCCATTTCATTTCTCCTCCTCCTCCTCCATACACTTCTCTCTCCCTCTCTCCATCTCTCTCCTCCTGTGGAGGTGCCAAAGCCTCCTCCGTCAATTTGTGAGAACTTCTGCTTGAAAACTAGAGCAGAGAATCGCCCACGTAACCGGGCTGGCATGAAAATATCGGAGGCAGAGACACTGACTCAAACTGACTCAAGGAGTTTCCCCGTGTCAGGGTGAAAGAAATGGAGAAATGGGAGCCTGGGATCGACTCCACCAAAATCCCTGGGGCATGAGAGACCTGGCCAGCATCTTCTGACTGCGACCAGTGAACTCGCTCGTTAGGAAGGTGTTCTTGGGTTTGTTTCTGCTGCCTGTTCATTTTTTAATTTTATCTGGTTTCTGCTTGCCTGGGACTTGCAGCACTCCCATCTCTACTTTTTTTTTTTTTTTTTCCCCTGAAAAAGAACTCAGCAGGGCAGGCTTTCTTCTAGACATTTCCAGTCGCTCGAAATGAGGGATTATAGGACGTAGTTGAATTTCCACAGACTGAAGCAAAGCAGAAGTTTCCAACCCACCTGGCATAAGTCAAGTAGCTTAAAAAGGCGATCTAAGTGTAGTTTAAAGCCTTACATACTATCTAGTAATTAAAATCAGTCCTGTACTGGATTCTTGTACTTTTTAACTATTTTCCTGAATTTGCAGAGCTATGCCAAGGATGTTTTCTGTGCTGGAGATGCTTGTTGAGAACCAAACTGAAATCCACACACCCTTCTCATGGACTACAAAACTCTTCCCAATCTGTCACCTCCCGGGTGCTCCTAAAGGCTGACAGAAGAATATTCACTCTTGCCCCAGACTGAATCCCACCCTGGGCAGGGAAATGAAAAAATCTCCGTATCTCATAAACGACAGCAGGAGCTCCGCAATCCTCTTTCTCTGGGCTTTTTGGAACACAATTTGCATATTTAAATAGCCTACTTCTACTCGTAATGAGCGGTGCTTCATGTTCTTTCCTTTTCCTCCGCCAGCACCCTGCAGTCACAAATAAAATTAGGTTTCACTATTCAAACCAAAAATAAAGAATAGCCCGATGCCCTAAAAGTTAACAGTCCAAATACTTAACAGCCCACATAACAATCTAAATTGCAATTAATTAATCAGCCATAGGTAATAAAGCCAAGACCCTTCAAAGGTATTTTGACTGTTTATTTAGTTTAGTACCTCTGAGGAACTGACTTGGATCCAAAAAGTATTTTGTTATTCTCCAGTTGTAACATTCTGTGTTCAGAGCAGGTCCTGGACCGTTCTTGCATCTGAAAGAGGAATTTTTGCCTTTTCCCTTTCTTTTTTTTCTCTTTTTTTGCATAACACATGACTAAACCCCGTTTTAGGACACTGTTTAGACAGGGAAAAGAAATCCTAACTCTACATTTTCCAGGGGCTTGCTGGATGACCTGAACAGAAGACCTGCCTTGATCCTCATATCTGCTCTCTGAAGACCAACACCGTGTAAGACATGTACAATGTCATGCTCTCCACGAGAACTAGGGCCCTGTGCCTTTCAAAATCCAAGCAGCTCCCACTGCAAAAGGCATCAGGGTTGGATTTGCAGCTATAAGCTCAGTTTTTGGAAAAGCTGACTGTTCAGGTGAGCTCTTAGGAATAGATGGAGACCCCTATGGATGGCCAAGGGTTGATTCCCAGGTCATGTCTGAGGCTCTTTGGGGCAGAACTTCTCTTCGACTTTACGTATTTAATGCAGGAAAGACCTTGGTTACCCCAGGCCCCCTCTGAAGTCAATGGGGACATTCGGTAGCTTGGAGCATCATTGAGACTTCAGCTGCCAAGACGTTAGAGGCCAACCTCAGCAGCTCAGATGGGCTGAGAAAGGGCAGAGCTGAGTATAAGCAGACCTAATCTGCTCTCAGAGGGTCTGCACGGCAACTCCTCTGCACCCAGTGTGGCGAGGACTGCAGGATGCATCCCTAAATGCGAGCGTGGGGGGGTTTTCATCACAGCCTGGACTCTAGGCAGGTGGGCAAAAACGTGTTGTTACCTTTACGACCGCACACAAGCTGTGTGTTGGTGGCACAGTGCTGCAACACCTCCAAGAGCTCTGCACTGCAGCACAAACCAAGCCTTAATGTCTTTACGCCCGGAGTAGTAATCGCAGGATTATTGCTCCCATAGCACGCAAATAATAATCCTTTCTTTTCCCCATCTTGTAGCTGCCATGTAATTTAGAAAATTAATCTTCAGGGCTGGCAGTGTCTTTTATTGTCTGTGTGTGCTGCCTGCCTCTGTCTTCGTCACAGCTAACTCTCTCTGTCAGATCTCAGAGCACTTTCAAAAGCTACTCTGGAGTACTTTGCCCAATTTTCTGCTGGGTGAAACTGAGGCATGAATAAAATAATTGCCTTCTCATCAAGTTAGTCATTGGCAGAGCAAGAGGCAAAGCAGATGTGCAGTCCAATCAGCCCAATTAGGGCTGGATCACCTCTCCTATGAAGACCAGCTGAGAGAGTTGAGGCTGTTCAGCCTGGAGAAGAGAAGGCTCCGGGGAGACCTTAGAGCCCCTTCTAGAATCTGAAGGGGGAGTACAAGACAGCTGGAGAGGGACTTTTTACAAGGGCATGTGGTGATAGGACAAGGGTTAATGGCTTCAAACTGAAGGAGGGTAGATTTAGATTAGATATTAGGAAGAAATATTTTACTCTGCGGGTGGTGAGACACTGGTCCAGGTTACCCTGAGAAGCTGTGGCTGCCCCATCCCTGGAGGTGTTCAAGACCAAGGTTGGATGGGGCTTGGAGCAACCTGGTCTGGTGGGAGGTGTCCCTGCCCATGGCCGGTGGGGTGGAACTCGATGATCTTTAGGGTGCCTTCCAACCTGAATCATTCTATGATTCTATGATATATTACAGTAGGTCATATAAAAACATAAAAAGAAAGGGACAGCAGAACTCCATGGGAATGCCAACTATCACAAAAACAATCAGCAAAACAGAGAAGGTGATGCTGGGAACATGCATGCCTCACCCCATGCTCTTTTCATCAGAGCAGCTATATTGACACTGCAACAGTGCTTCACAGTGACTGCAAATCAGAGATCTGGGGGGGGCTTCTGCCTGACCCCATAACCCACGGCTGAGCAAGCACCACATACGCAGTAACCCCTGCTGTGATCTGCATTGAGTAATTTCAGTGGGAACTTTCCCAGGTATATTAACAAATCTCATCGTGGTTCTGCGCATCACTACAGTGACCATATGCTTTGCAGGGTTTTGGTTTTTTTTTTCCCTTTTCACCTTTCTTCGGTTGGGTTTGATATTTTTAATTTTTTTTTTTTTTTTTCCCTGGAGGAGGGGGTTTGAAGCTCCTGCTGAGGATTTCCCAAGCATTTTGCTGGCTGACCTATCAGTGCAGGCTCCCGTGTCTCAGCAGCAGCGAGACACAGCTCTGGTGCTGTGCGGATGCGTGCGGAGCGATCCGCGCCAGCGGTCCTCGGTGGGAAAGGTGGAGAGAGGTGTCACGAGGACGGGGGAGAAGGACAGCAGCAGCAAATGGGACTGAAAACATTGAGAGAAGGAGGCAGAAATCGCTAGGAAAAAAAAAGCAGAAAACGGGAGCTGAAGGGCACCGGCAGAGCTGGGAGCGTTTGTCGGGCTGGATCATGGATGTGCTGAGGAAGAGAGGGTTATGAGGGTTTGACACGTGTTGATTGATCAATGTGGGGGCTCTGGACCTGAACAGTGGTGGGAGGAGGGAGCTGCAGGCGTGTGGGCTGGGGGAAGGTGCTGGCAGGGCAGCAGCCCCCACGCTGCCTGCCACCCCCACCACATTATTCATCCTGTACCTTCCCTCCCTGCCTCCCGGTGAGCAAGAGCCACCGAGCACTTTTAACCCTTCTTTTGAGCCAAACACAGGGAAACTTGACAACTTTTGGCCCCGAGGTTTGAGTTGAAGCTGTTTCAGCCAGGAGGGGAGAGCAGGCAGTCTGGAGAAGGAGTTGCTCTCATTACTTCTAGCAGCTTTATGGTCTCTGGGGATTTCTTTATATCCTGTACTCTGAACATGGGAGCCTGATTACCAGCATCAGTGCATTAAAAAGAGGGAGGGGGACATTAAAAGAGCATGACCAGCAGGTCAAGGGAGGTCATCCTCCCCCTCTGCCTTGGTGCCCTGTGTCCAGTTCTGCGACCCCCAGAAGCACAAGGAACTACTGGAGAGAGTCCAGCGGACGCTATAAACATGATCAAGGGACCAGAGCATCTCTCTGATGAGGGAAGGCTGAGAGACCTGGGGCAGTTTAGCCTGGAGAAGGAAAGACTGAAAGGGGATCTCATCAATGCTTATCAATATTTAAAGAGCAGGTGTCAAGAGGATGGGGCCAGACTCTTCTCAGTGGTGCCCAGTGACGGGACAAGGGGCAACTGGCACAAACTGGAACACAGGAAATTCCATCTGAACATGAGGAAAAACTTCTTTACTTTGAGGGTGCCAGAGCCCTGGAACAGGCTGCCCAGAGAGGGTGTGGATTCTCCTTCTCTGGAGATATTCCAAACCTGCCCGGATGCATTCCTGTCCAACCTGGTCTCGGTGAGCCTGCTTTGGCAGGGGGTTGGACTACATGATCTCCAAAGGTCCCTTCAACCCCTACTATTCTGTGATTCTGTGAAGTGCATTTACACATATTAACTTGAATTTTCCCAAGCAACATGGATACTTCTAGTGCTTTAAGCTTTCCTGCTGATCTTCACATGATATCCTCCCCCCCAAATCTTTTCCAGCCCTAAAAATCTCTATTATTTTATGGAATCATAGAATGGTTTAGGTTGGAAGGGATCTTAAAGATCATCTAGTTCCAACCCCCTGCCCTGGGCAGGGACACCTCCCACCAGACCAGGCTGCTCAAATCCCCATCCAGACTGGCCTTGAACACCACCAGGGATGGGGCAGCCACAGCTTCTCTGAGTAACGACTGTTTTAAATTCCGGGGAATTCTTCAGCTGGCTGTGGTTTATCTGTTTAACAGCCCATAATGAAGTTTTATTCCAAATGCTTATCTTCATTGTGGCAGGCTTTTCTAGGCTGCCTGAGATAACGGTGCCAGTGGCCGGTCAGCAAGAGAGAGGTGGTGGGAAACACTAAGTCCTCTACAGGGAGATGTTTAGCACCAGCAGCAAATACAACTCACTTGTCCCACTCAATGGGACTAAGGCCATCGGATAGGTCACATCTGTCACGGTGCTAAAACCTTTTACCCCTGCTGCCTCAGCAGAAGTAGATTCCTTACATCCAAACCACCTCTTGGGAATGGTTCCTGCCCGCTTCTGTCCCCTGAACTGTGTCTGGACGTTGCCTGGGAGGGCACGATTTGGCACATTTAAGCAGCGTGGAGGAGCACTGGGCAGTGACCAAGCACAAGCACTGGCCTCACTCAGATTTCCAGCACGCTTGTTAAACCATGAGTCTAGCACCAGGTCAAATTATTGTTTAGCAGGACTGCTTGAAAACTCAGCCTGTGCCATCCCACTGCTCCCTGACTCATGCTCTGTGCATCTGGTATCTGATTTGTTTCTGCCCTTAGTGCCCAGGGCTGCATTTCTCCTGTGTGGTAGAGGAGGAGATCAGAGCAGTTCAGCGTAGCCACGGTGCATAAGATGTTCTTAAACCTAAGGGCAATGCCTGGGATGTTTTCATAACAAAATGAGGATTCGAGCATATACTAAATTTGATATAATTTAATTCTGCACACAGACCATGCAGGGGGTTCTGACCTACTCTCATCCAGTTTGGGGACCAGGAAAGTCATTCCCAATTTAGATGTAGACCCCCGAGCCAGAGGATCCTGCCTGAGTACATCAGGTCTGCAAAGGGCAGTGATGGGTGAGTGGCTGTTATGTAGGTTGGTAGAATCATAGAATAGTTTGGGTTGGAAGGGACCTTTAAAGGTCATCTAGTCCACGCCCCTGCAATTAACAAGGACATCTTCAACCAGATCAGGTTGCTGAGATTTCCTGAGCTATGCAGGAGAGCAATGTATGTTCTGGTCCTACCTGCTAGTGGGTGGTGATTGTTGATAGAAGTATTTGCCCAGCGGGCCCCATGGTATCTCTTCTAAGAAGGTCGTGATATCATTGACTTACGCACAAGTTATTATTCAAATCCTGATCAAGGAAGTAATCTCCTGGAAGTGCTGTGGGATCTGATAGGTTTATATTCAGAGATCAAAGATCACCATCAGAATGAAAGGGAGAAAGAAGAGGTCTCTGCTCAACTATGGAGGGGAGACCAGATGACTATTTGAGTTGGTTTTTGAGAAATCAATAGTCAAAGGTTCACTGCTTCTCACTTCTCTTTTTTTTGGACAATTGGCAATTCAGGTCTTGTCTCTGGTGTTTGTCTGAATGACTCCACAGATCAGGAATTAGTCAGAAAGAGATGGAGAGCAAAACACAAAATACAGCTGTGCCATTGTAGAACTCTTTGGGGTGCCTGCACGTTGAATGCTATCATTTTATAAAGGTCAGTGTAAGAGAATAAAAGTTTCCGGAAAGGGTAGAAAGCTTCATCAGAGATCTGGATAAACAACAGGTGGACACACCAGAGCTCTTCAGCCTAGAAAAAGACAAGACCTCCCTTCCTTCAGGTATTGATATACATTGATAGGATCCTGCTTCCTGATCCTTCTCTTCTCCAGGCAGAAGAGTCCCAGCACTCTCAGCCTTTCCTCATATCAGAGATGCTCCAGTCCTTTCATCATTATGATGGCCTTTTGCTGGACTCTCTCCTGTACGTCCATGTCTCTCTTGTACTGGAGAGCCCAGCATTGGCCACAAAAAACTACAGGAAAACACTGCTGAAGCCCGGGTTTGAACCAGGGACCTTTAGATCTTCAGTCTAACGCTCTCCCAACTGAGCTACTTCAGCTCTGCTGTGGTACTAATTTTCACCAAACCTGTTGGAATATAATTATCTTTTAGACTTACTGTTCAGTCTGGCTTGCTGGACAGTGAACTCTTTTCCTGTCCCTGGGGACCAATGAAAAGGGCCTGACTCCACCTTCTCCACACCCTCCCTTCAGATACTTATAGACATTGATGAGATCACCCTGAGTCTTCTCCTTTCCAGGCTTTCCATGGGACTTTGTGCATGGTTTAACTACAAAGGGCTTCAGAAGCAATGAGAGAGACACACAAAGTGAGTTTCATCAGAAAGCATTACACACAGGTTGCCCTAAAACCATTCTTCTTCCCCAGTTTGAGAAGTCTTTAATCTACAGATTGCTAGGAGCTGGGAGAATAGAGCAGAGAGACTATTCTGTGATTTTCTTCTTGACACTGTAGTTGTTTCCTTGAGTTCACTACTGTCCCAGCCTCACTTCGTAGTCTGCTGGGCAGAAGCAGTGCCCCTACAAATAAAGCAGCCAGGGATTAGTGACACCCAGGGGAGGAAAACCCCTAAAGTCTTTGGGACGTGGGTGCAGTTTGACCTGTGTATTGTTCTGCAAGCAATTGAACCATGCCTTTCATCTCAAATACAGTCCCACCATAAGAACTCTGTTTACGTTGCCTAAATATACACAGTCTGTACTGTTTGTGATACCTTAGCCTATGCTAGATGTCCCACAACTCTTACTCCAAAGGACTGTAGACTTTCTTTAACCCATCTCACATCTTTCAGCCCTGAGGTGATGGCTTGAATGCCCCTGGGCTTCTCAAAAAGCACCAGGCATCTAGGAAAAAAATGTGGCTTGCTAGGTCAGATCAATGGTCCATCTAGTCCAGTTGTCTCTCTTTGAAAATGGCACAGGGAGATATTCCATAGGATACCATGTGACGTGGCTGCAGTCCATTCCCCTTGTGCCATATTCAAGAAGTTGGAAAGAACAACTCCAGCTGGTCATTCAGCATCTGTCTCTGGATCTATCACCAATGTTTAAGCCTATGTTTAAACACCTGGACCAAACATCAACTATCAGAGACCAATAAGGTCAACAATTATCAAAGATTTTCAAATGAGAATGGCTGTGGTGGATAAATATACAAGAAAGGAATAATTATTACAGTCACATTTTCACTGGTAACATCCCCCCAGGCAGGTTTTCTCAGAGGCTGGACTAAGCTGACACTCCACAGAGCCCACATCATCTAAGCCCTGTTGGCTCTAAGTGAGTGGGTGACAAGGAGCCATCTGCAGGCTTCTCCCTCAGAAAGGAAGACCTGCCAGGTCAGCTTCTGTGGAAGCTTGGCTCACCTGTGACTTAGCTCTGTCCTTCCAGATGTCCCATTTTTGCTTCACCAGCTTTCTCCTTGTCAAGGAAAGTGACAGCAGAAACCAAAGCACTTCTGTTTCTCACCACCTTTCCTCAGACAGGAAGAAATGATCCCAACATGGGAACTGTGGTATTTGACAACCCACTCGGCCTTGCTGGAAATATTCAAACTTCAGCTGGGTACAAAATTCCTGCTGAAAGATGAGCTACGCTACCACTTTGCAAATGTTAGCAGTGCTGGTGGAAACGATGAAGTGAAGGATCTGGTAAAGAACAAGCCTTGAAGGAAGTGCTACATTGCAGCTAAATTAGAAATTTGAGAACTGACTTGCTGGGAAGTTGGCTAATTCAGATGGTGAAACATCACAACTGAAAGTCTATGAGCAAAGTCATCAGAAGGAAGACTTGTGTTGCCAGTTTAACATGTCATATGGGAGCAGTTGGAAGCTTAGACTTTCCCTCATTGAAGAGAAAGAAATTAAACCTGTCCTTCTGGCTCAATTCAGACCTAAGGGTTGGAGCTCCACAGACAGCTCTGCTATGGGGAGTGAATGAAGTGGAAGAAGGAGTGAAGTAGGGTGACCACTCTGGCTGCCTTGTGGCAGGTCAAATCACAGCTTTTAGCAAATGCTGCTTTTTTTGAACCAGAGCTGTGGACCCCTCTCCCTACCACACACAGTGTTGCACTGTGCAATACAGAGATGGAGGAAAACTGCTTTGACAGCAGTTGAAAGACAGACGTATAGCCACTGTGACCTCCTGCTGGAAATATACCCTGTCTTCATGACACTTATTTCCTGCACTGAGACTGTCCCTGGTTCCTTCTTTGTCCCCACTTTGCCCCCCTATATCAGAAACTTTCTAATAGGTAGCCTTGTACTTCACCTTTAATTTCCTTCTGGTGCTCTGGTCACCTGTATGTCCTACAGCCCAGAGGCTCTGTAGAGCGTGGGCTCCCTGTACTCAAGGTTCCTTGTCCTCTCTCACCCGTCCTGATTCTCCCCACCAAAACTCCTGTTTCAGTCACATCTTGAATTCTGTCTGTTTTGTTTTGGTGTCCCCATCCCAGGAAGGATGTGAAAAAAACCTAACCAGTGCAAAGGAGCGATAAAGTCACTTGCACACAGGGAATGGCTGCGTAAACCTCATTTATTCAGTCTGGAAAAAGAAAAGGTAAAAGGAAGGATAGGATCTAGAGAGTTAGATTAGCAGTTGATTAATTATTGTGTCTTCTGATGAAGGGTTATTAGTTAAAATCAGCAAGTGCCAAGCTTAGAACAAATTAAAAAGAGGAGTTTCCTCACACCGTATCTGGTTATCTGTGCAACTCCCTGCTGCAGGATATTACAGATCCCCAAATTGTAGACACATTCAAAAAGTGACTGAGCAGATTAATGGAAGGAAAAAACTCCATGAAGAGCATGCAAATACGAAACTACCTACTTTGGTTCATGCAGTGCCTGAGCTACAAATCTCTGGAGATTAAGAGAGTATTTGGTGATATAACACTGCATTCTTTTTTTCTGTTATTATACACTTCTATAGACATTAGCTCATGGAAAATGCTGCAGACTGGGCTTTGAGCTAGATGTTCTTTTGTACATCTTTTCTGGCACCTCCCTATGCTTATGGCCTGGCTTCTTGAGACATCAGGAAAGCGTCAACCTGTTAAACCATGTTGGCACAATGGGCAGAGACATGCTGGAGGTGCCATTTCATGCCATCAACCAACTGTTTGATCTACCACTCCCACACAGACGTTTGAGGCTTTGGCCATGTCAGATGACGAGAGTTCCCTCTGTCCACACTTTTCCTTTTCCCACTCTTCCAGTTTTCCTGCCACTCAAGGCACTGATCTGCCTGTGCTTTTTAAAATATCCATCTGGCGTCGGCCAGATGCAGCCTTTCAAAAGTTCTTGCATTACACCCATGTAGAAAGCTACCACTGAAGGCTTATCCATACAGTTGATGTGTCTGGCCATATTGAGAGGCATGAAACTGGTCTTTGTGGGCCAGACTGGGTTCATCACCTCTTGCTGAGCACACTGTTTTTGTTTGTTTTTTTTGTTTTTTTTTTTTAACGGGGTTCAACACATCAAGCAGATAGAGGTGAAGAGAGCTGACCTTTCCTACCCAACTCAGCACATCAGATTTGCCAGAAATCTTAGGTTTTATTGCAGATTTCCTGGCACCAAACTATGCCACTGATGGGATTTTGTCCTATTTCTCTACTCTTAACCCAGCTTTCTGCACCAGGGGAGTGACAGACAACTGCAGGGTCGACATGCTATTGCTTTTCACATACTGACTTTGCTCTGATGTGTCAAATAAAGCACAAGTTCCTCCTTTAGGTTTCTTGAAATTTTTCTGTCTCATTACACTGAGTGGGCTCCTGGTTTACTTGAAAAACATTTTTAGTGATTATCTCTATTTTGCTGTTACCATTTTCTCTTCCTTCTCTTTTTCCAGACTTTTCTGAAAATGATCTCATTAAGAACATGGAACTCTTGTTTCTGAAAAAGGTTCCTTGAGGTTTGCAAAGGTCTCCCAGCAGGAAGGCTGCTTGTCTCCATTTTCCCTGCAGTTCAGCGGACCCCCAAGTGAGCCCATTAGCAAAGATGGTCTGCTCGGAAAAAGTTCTACAAAATATGCAACAGCAGCAGCAATAGCTCTGAAATGTAAGGCTCCAATAGGCAACAAACTATGTTTGCAAACCTCGTCTTTGATGGCAGTTTAATATGTTAGGGAAAGAATGAGATAATGGCACAAAGGGGACTGTCAGTGCTCAGTACCTACTGCAATAGCTGTGGGAGGATGGAATATGGGGCCTGAGATAACTCAATTGTTATTCTGCAGAGATAAACGTATCTTTGAAAAACAGAGTTAATGAAGCCCAGCTGGTCAAACTATGCCTGTCACATAGCCCTTTCCTTCTCCCTTCTTAAGTCTGATGTCTAAAAGATGCTGAGATTGTTAGTTCATTCTTTTGGGGGGGGTGTGGGGGGTGTCACTAGTGGTTCTTTAAAGTTTTCCTTTAAGGTTTGGCTCTTTAATCCAGGCTATGAATAACAGCACTGCTGTCATTATGTGCAGTGTCCCCAACTTTGATGCATGTACCTTGGATGAAGGGATGCAGAGTGTAGTCCAGCTCTGCCTAAGAGAAATTGCTTGGGTCTGGGCAAATATTTGCAGTCTGCCCTGTACTGAAATACCCCCACACTCACTGGTAGGGAAACACAGCAAGAACAAAGCCCAGACCTGCCATTTAAGTTGTCCCTGAGTGTGAATCTCTCTTTTCTGTGAAAACTACATTTCTGTGTTTGCTCTAGTGAGTCTGTTATACAAAGAGAGAGACCTGAGAAGTCTTGGATAGATTTCTCTCAGAGTGGTGTGGCAATATGGAAAAGTAGAAGTCTGTGTTAATCAAATTCTTGTTTCCAATCAGACAAAGGAAGATATTTGAGGCAGAATTTTCTGGGCTTTATGGGGGAACCTCAGATGCTGTGTGGAAAAGAGAGGGCAATGGCCATCTCCTTGGTTGTGTCCTGCATGGACCCAGGCTGACCAGACAACAGGAGAACACCGAGTCTGAGAGTTCTGTCTTGGAGCTAAGCACTGAGAGACACAAGTCTCAGCCTAAATTTGTTTTGTGCCAATTACTGAATATTGCAATTCTGCAGTTATTCTCAGTGTACAAGTCCCGTTGCTTTTCCCAGGCTTAATAACATTTGTGCTTCCTCCACAAACTCACAGTGCACTATGCTTTCCCCAGATCTTTCCTTCGAGATGAATCGCCCACTGCCATTTCAACCCATCAAAACTTCACTTTCAGAAGGATAAACCAAATGCACTCAGGAATTACTTTTTAATAACTGTCAATAGACCAGAGCAATACAACGGGTACTAAGAAGGAAGGAAAAAAAGCACCAAGAAAACCTTTGTAAAAATAACAGGTGCATTAAAGTGTGTGTGGGTATGTAGGTATATTTGTAAGACAATAATACACAAACCAGGTGGCGTACCACCTCATTAGCAAATCACTTTTTCTTGCCAAACAAGCTTTGGTGAGATTCCCTGAGAGGTTTCCCAGAAACTCACAAAATTAGTAGTAAACAACCTTTCTTGGGGGTTGGAAAATATTTTCTGACTCTGCCTAGCATCCCAGCCCCCTTCTGAAGTTTTTCTCTGTTTTGCAAAACATCCAGAAGTTATTGGGAGGTAAAGTAGGGAACAAAGGAGGGGGAATAAAAGGAGTATAGACAGCATCCACTGTAATTGGCTTCACATTGAAAAACACAAGAATGATTGCTTGGACAGTGATGGTATCTTGATGTATAAATGGGTTTGTTACTTAACTCTGGTGATTCATGCTGTCAGGCACAGGGATGAGGCAGCTGCCAAATTTGATGCTGGGAAGGAATTTTCTCTCCCAGAACAGACTGGCAGGGAATTTGCAAAGCTGAGGGGTCAATAAAATGGGCCAGATAATGTTATGATGAACACATGGTCAGGCAGGGGGAACATCCTGGAGCACAACAGCACTATCACGACCCTACCTCAAGGTACAAAGCACATCCCAAAAATCAGTGCACAACCCTTTAGCCCTTTCTCCCACAGCTCCAGCAGACCTGTAATCCACAAAGGGAGGGCTTTGGTGGAGACTAAGTAAAACTCCTCCCCTGTTTCCTATGCATGAAGTGTGGGGCATGGATCTTTTCATATTTTTCACATCATCTATTTAATCCGTGTTTCTAAATAAAGCAAAACTGAAGCTACATGAGTCTTAGCTGTTGGGTGTCTGGGGTAGGGTTGTTGTTTTTTTTCTTTTTGTTTTTAAAGAGTGTCTAAAGAATGTGCTCCAGCTGCCTGGAAGAAAAAAGCCAGAAAGAAAAAGAGAACAAAGGAAAAGAGTAGAGATATTTAATCGAGATAATTTTAGCTGTTCTAAATGCCACAGGCAATCCAAACAAATATTTAGAGAGAGAAGATGAGGAAGAAGAAGGAAAAAGTTCTGTGCTGGGTGTTCAGTCCCCAAACTAAGGGGAGGAATGTGTCTTTTCAGAGATCAAGCAGAACCCCACCTGGCAGCTCTCGGGTAATTGATTTTTGAGCTTCCATGGTCTTCTCTGCACTCTACCAGGCTGCAAGGCAAACTCATCCAGAGCTAATAGGGTCTGGTGGGAAATCCTCTGTTTATGGGTCTGAGCGAAGAAAGAAGGCTCTTTCAGGGTAGGTGAACAGGGGTGTCCAGCTAGGATGATGTGAATTCAGATCCCTTCTTGAGGGGGAAACTTAGGTGAACATCTGATGAGGTGTTCTGGGTCAGGACAAGACTTGGTCACTCCTTGTGAGATTCCTATGCTTTGTGTGTGACTGAATACGTGCAAGCAGGAAGATGGTTTTAGCTCTCCTGTGAGTTATGGGATACATGTCCTGGGGTATGCATTCCAAGATTTAAAGCTGGCAGGTCTCTAGTTCGGTCAGGCCTGATGAATGTTTGATCAGTCATCCAGAATGGTAAAGCTCTTGCAGAAGATGGTTAGTTAGCTGTGAGGAGGTCAGAGCTCTTCAGTTGTGAGTAAATCACAATTCCTGTCCTAGTTAAAAGAAAGGTGCTTTGAACACGGTTTTCTGCAGCTCCTGGGAAGCACACCCTACTCCGTGGTTATTCTGGACAATGACAACCTTTCTGTTAATAGTGTACATGATAAACATGATTTTAAGACCCCTTGTGTCCACAGGTAGAGCTTTAGGTAGAGGTTGATGTTGAGTCAGCTTCCTGCACGACTGCTGGCAGAAACATGGGGGTACCCTGATGAGATTACGTTGCCCTCACAAGACTTGACATAGCAGACAAGGGGTGCACATCCCGCGCGTGAAAAACTTGGGGAGGGAGTTGGAGAGTAAGCAGTGGATGGAAAAGAGGAGTCTGCGTGTGTTCCTCATGGGGGTCATAAAACTCCAAATC
>JAHREE010000461.1:609468-663274 GCA_033628505.1 Tringa tobata | reverse complement strand
CCAGGGGAGGCTGCCAAGATCTGGGTTGCCACAGACACCGGCCTGGCTTTTCCTCCAATGAACGCCGCGCTGAGAGTGCGAGAGGAGGCAGGGCACCACCCACGTGTTGAGCTGCGTGGGGTATAAGTAGATGGAAGAGCCTGGACTAGTGGCAGTTCAGAGAGGGAAGAGAAGCAGCTCTTTGCAGCTCTAGTCAAAGCGTTTTCCACTCGCCAAGTTTACCGGAGGAGAAACCACCGGGATTTTTGCAGCAGCTTCCAGCTCCTGCGTGCATCTCTGTGTGTTTTTCGACTCTCTGCTGTTCCAGAATCTCAGCTCCGGACGAGCAGGCAGCGGGTACGTGTGCAGGACTGGGACATCTTAGCCAACTCCTCTCCTTGCTCCTGGAGCATCTTGGCTCTCTCTGGGACACTCTGAACACGTGAGACCGGCGTTTCCAGCTGGGGACGGGGAGAAATTTGCCTACAACTCTCTCTGGGATCCACGGGGACCGAACGGCTCGCTCTGCGGTGATATCTGATTTTGGTTGTGTTTGTGTTGAAAAGTCCTTTGAGGGGGGTTTAGAAGTCTCTGTGTGTCTTTCGGGAAGTGTTGTGGTGGGGTTTTTGAGAGGAAGTTCTAGCGCCAGGGCTTACAACCCAGTTCTGTCTGTGTTTGACACTCGCACGGTCGGAGCCATGCAGCTGGATAATGTCACCAATGCGGGCATCCACTCCTTCCAGGGGCACCGTGGAGTTGCCAACAAGCCCAATGTGATCTTGCAGATAGGGAAATGCAGGGCAGAAATGCTGGAGCACGTCAGGAGGACCCACCGGCACCTCCTGACTGAGGTCTCCAAGCAGGTGGAGCGTGAACTGAAAGGCTTGCAGAAATCAGTGGGGAAGTTAGAGAATAACTTAGAGGACCATGTCCCGACTGATAACCAAAGATGGAAGAAGTCCATCAAGGCCTGCCTGGCCAGGTGCCAGGAAACCATTGCCCATCTGGAGAGGTGGGTCAAGAGAGAGATGAATGTTTGGAAGGAGGTCTTTTTCCGTCTGGAGAAGTGGGCAGACCGTCTGGAGTCCATGGGAGGCAAATACTGCCCTGGGGACCATGGCAAGCAGACTGTGTCTGTCGGGGTGGGTGGCCCAGAGATAAGGCCAAGTGAGGGTGAGATTTATGACTATGCCCTTGACATGAGCCAAATGTATGCACTGACCCCTCCTCCTGGGGAAGTGCCCAGCATCCCCCAGGCCCACGATTCCTACCAGTGGGTCTCTGTTTCAGAGGATGCTCCAGCCTCTCCGGTGGAGACTCAGGTCTTTGAGGATCCCCGGGAGTTCTTGAGCCACTTGGAGGAATACTTAAAGCAGGTGGGTGGAACAGAGGAGTACTGGCTGTCTCAGATCCAAAACCACATGAATGGCCCAGCTAAAAAGTGGTGGGAATACAAGCAGGACTCTGTCAAGAACTGGGTCGAGTTCAAGAAGGAGTTCCTGCAGTATAGCGAGGGGACTCTGACTAGGGATGCTATCAAAAGGGAGCTGGATTTGCCTCAGAAAGAGGGTGAGCCCCTGGACCAGTTCCTTTGGCGCAAGAGAGACTTGTACCAGACCCTCTATGTTGATGCAGATGAGGAGGAAATTATCCAGTATGTGGTAGGCACCCTCCAGCCCAAACTGAAGCGCTTCTTGAGTTACCCCTTGCCCAAGACCTTAGAGCAGCTGATCCAAAGAGGGAAGGAAGTCCAAGGCAACATGGACCACTCCGAGGAGCCCAGCCCACAGAGGACCCCTGAGGTTCAATCAGGAGATTCTGTGGAGACCGTGCCTCCCTCAACCACTGCTAGTCCTGTGCCGAGCAATGGGACTCAACCTGAGCAGCCCCCCAGCCCACCAGCTACTGTCATATGAGTTAGTCCAAGGGAGGCAGTAATCTGGATTACATGAAAGGGAGAAGGGGGTATATTTAGGAAGCTTCTCCTTGGAGAGAGGTTCCGGCTGAGACAAGACATGAGGTGCTCAGTCCAACAGCCCATAGCAGAGGAATTGACTTTGCTTGTGGGGGGAGGGAGGAGATGGGGGAGAGGCACCTTAGGATGTGGTTGCCCACCTCATCTGAGCCATGCAATACGGTGGTGCTGGACACATTGCTTGCACCACTGTGGGGAATGGACAATTTCATGAGATCCCTGACAAGAAATTAGAGACAATTCCCAACTTCTGAGGCAGCCGCTTAGCGCTGGCAGCTTTCAAGGACTTCATACGAGTACAGCGATTGGCTGAGGGTTCCTACCCATCTGGATCTCTCCTTCTCCTTCTCTCCTCCCTCTTCTGATGAGGTTTCCCTGTCCTGAGGAGACATCTTTCTTTTGACCCTTGCTTATTTCTGATTTACCACTGGGCTTCTGTTCACTTGGCAATCTCCTGTTCTTACTTGCTCCAAAGGATTAAATAGTTTTTTTAATATTTTTTTAGAAGAAATCCTATGACTTCAGGAACTGAAAACTTTAAGAATCTGGATTATTTTTAGTGTTTTTCATTTCACTGCACCTAATACCTGCTTTAATGTTTTTCCTCTCGAGAGGCTCTTGCTGGTTTATTCCAATCAAGGCCACTGCAGTGCAGAAGCAAATTTCACCCTTTCTCTGCACATTATACTGTGCATTCAGCAGGAAACAAGAGTTTCAAATTAAATTCTGAGCACATTTATTGAAGGGGCAGTTCTGCCTCCTTTCAGAGAAGAGAGGGTATAAAGGTGGAGAGAGGAGGCACCAGAGCTATTTTGAGAGGCTGGGGGGAGGTAAGGGAAATAAATCCTTATACTTTGAATGAAGCAAAAAACACAGCCTAAATCCAGAGCAAAATATCCCCAGAGCAGCAAATCGTGTCCATGCTGATGTGTGGAGAAAAAAAGAGCTTTTGCCATGTAAAAGCAAAAAGAAGTGAAGAGAAGAGCTGTGTGTCCTAGCACAGTTTCAGCCTGTGCATCACAACAAGGAGTTTCTGCTCACACAGATAGACTCAAAATGCTCCTGGGAAGCCTGGCACCCTGTCCTGGAGCACCTGAGGACAGCGTGTTGTCTGTTCACAAAGAACTTTCTACAACATCTCCTTGCCATGGACGGAGACGGACTTGGACTCTGTGACATTTTCCATGTCAAGACAGTAATGCTCAGCGTCCACCTTGCTTTGGCTAACGCCTGATGATAGGACTTTGAGACGAAACTGCTGTAAGACAGATTCAGGAAGTTTGGCTCTTCAGAGCTTCTTGAGGCTGGACACACCTTGAGCGTCATCTGCATTCACCACCAGACCAAATAAGCAACAACTCTGCAAGAGATGCAGCAGGGATGCAGCAACAGCAATGCCCCTGAGATGCTCCTGGCAATACTTCAGCAGTGACATGTGGCACCGGTGGCTCAGAAGACCTTTGGCGTGTCTCCTTCCAAGGAGCTGAAGGTAAGGCAACTCTCTGACATTCTCCTCTCTGTGCTTCTCAGACCCAAAGTAGCCATAGCCTGCCCAGTAGGAACCTTGCACTGGGATTAAAAAAAAAAAAAGACAACTTGAAAGGGGACATGAAGGATTTTAAGTGACAGATAAGGGTTGGGAGAAAGGGAGAGGGAGAGTCAGCCAAAGGGAAATAAAGGACAGTGAGTGGGAAAAGTTTCCAAACAGGACAATAACTTGCACTTGCTGATTAATATGGGGAAGAAATGGGAAGGTGACGTGAAACCCTGGGCTTGAGTCCCCAGCTGTGACAATACATCACAGGTCCATGCAAAGGCCAAGGGAGATGTGTGTCTGCTCTGCACCCTTGCTAGAAGTGAGTTGGCCTCAGAAACAGCGGGGGGGCTCTCCTCTCACTTGTTCAGAGTGAGTTAGTTTGGCAACGGCTGCGTCTGCAGAGAGAAGGAAGCATTTCTCACTAATGACCTGGGATGAGTGGTGGGGGAGTGGGTGTCACTGCTGAGGATGAGCTGGCCGTGCATTACAAGCATTATCTTCTCTTGGTTACAGTGAGTCACTCAGATCCTCCTCTGAGAAGGAATCACTTCACAGTGCTCAGGATTTGGAAGGAAAGCCAAAGAGAAAAAGCTTCAAAACCAAGGATTCAGCCTCAGACCTGGTCTCAGGATCCCCAGCCACCAACTGCTGGATCCACTGTCCACTGAAGGAAGGACAACACAGGTAACTACCTCTCACCTTACCCTTGTGGGCCTTTCTTAGCCTTCTCAGTGCCCTGACTCAAATATTGAATAGCCCCGGAGCAAATATCTGTGCTGCTCTTGAGACCTCAGCCCCAGTGCTTGCAAGAGGCTGGCATGACCAGATAGGTGGGATTTCAGCTTCTTGCTGTAGGAACCCAAGCACCAGCCCCAATAATTGATGTTCTGGGGACCATACCATGCCCTTCCTTCTGCTTTGGAAGGCAAATTGTCAAGCAAATTCTTTGACACCAATACCTAGTGGTGCAGGCACCTAGTGGGCACAGCTGAATTTAACCCCATGTCCTGGGAATTCCCCTGTACTCTCCACTTTAGATATCTAACCAGAGCTGCTGCATTTTTTTTTCTTTTACAGAGATCCTTGCTGCTGTTGCTGAGTTTCCTTCTCTGTGTCCAAGAGTCCTGCTTTCTCAGGGGAGAAGAGAGTGCTGTTGGAGGACAGAGGGCAAACCATGCACCAAAGAGCCTCCCACGCAGTGCAATACCATCTTCAAGGTGCTGAGAGCCAGAATGAAAGGGGGAAGCCACAACAGGACAAAGAAAAGTCTGAGCTGGTCCAGGTATTCCAAGCACAGAAGAAAACATTGAGAATGAAAAGATAAACCAAGCAGGAGAACAGAAGAACCAAGAGTGGGCTTCAGGGACAGCAAGGATGCTGGGCTTGTACTGACTGTCTGTTGAGATGATACCATATCTCTGCAAGTTGGGGCCACTGGGACTCACCTAAAGAAATCTTCTCTAGATTAACAGTTTTAGAAAAAAAACTTTCCTTATTAACTTTGCCAAATGACTGACCCTGTCTAGGCTACGAACCCTCCATGCTCTTAATGCTGTAACTCATTTTTCCTGAGTTGAGGGTAGCTTCATTTCATGCGGGTATTAGTTTTCAAACCTCAAAGGGCTCTGGAGGTTCGGAGAAGCATCCTGTGGTCCAGAAGCTTGTCTGAACTGCTTGAGCCTGCACAACCGGGCCAGCTGTCTTGCCAGAAAGGAGAATCTTGTGAGACAGTAGGTGCTTCCTGGATCTGCATGGGCCAGAGTTACTGCAAGAACTGGGGTTCTTGTGCTGGCTTTGGCATGACTGTTTCCATCCAGACCCAGGGAGCACAAAAGACAAGAGCTCGAGTGAGTTGAACAAGGCAGTTTTGGTTCACATCTCAGCTGAAGAGGTCCAGTTGGTTCCTCTCTCTTCCAGAGCCAACTGTCCCGAGTACGAGTGTGTGCGTGTCAGTGTGGGTGTATGTGTGTTGAGCAATCAAATCCACCAAACCAAATTCTGTGGTGTTTTGTTGCATTTGAACTAAGCCAATGGAACCTAATGCACATTCCAACAATGCTCAGCAAAAATGTCCAGGACTGGAAAATTATGTAAAACCATGTCAAGGCAGAATTCATAGGCATTATCCCAAGGTCAAAATGATGTTTGATTTTGAGGTGCTTAATTTCCATAGTCCCTTTCAAGGGATCTGTCTGCCTCAGCAGGCATTTTATTTTTCCATAGACTTTGCTGCCTTTTTACTGAATTAGCCAATGTGTGCTACTTGATCAATTGGTCCTGAGGTTTATACATTTTCAGCTGACTTTTTGGATTGTGCAGAACTGAATCTCCTGGACTGATTTTATTTCAGTTATTACTCCTAGCAGATTGGAGCTTTACTTGTAGCACCCTGGTTTATATCACCAGTCTCTCCAGGAAGGACTGGTAATTTATTTTCCTGGGGCAGAGTCACGTGAATGAAGGAGTGTGTATGTGTTGTGTCTGTGAAACTTTAGCAAATTTCAACCACTGGATTTTTTTTTTTCCTTAGGAAATTTTACATTTGACTCTGACAAAACTACGTCAGAGTTTTTATTTTTACTAGAGATATTATTAATCCAAACAACCTTGTACAAAAGGCAAACACATTGAATCGCACAGGTTATAGAGGTTGAAGCCAAAAGGTCTTTGTAAGCCGACATCACTTGCCCTAGATCTGACTGTATCAGGCAGTTTATTCCTCATGTGTCATGTTGGAGTTACAAGATCACACCAAGCCACTAGAACCTGTCAATAGAATAGTGCTACACTCTGTTTGCTATTGTAGCAAAGCCTTTTGTAGATTTATACAATAAAACTTTGAAATATCTGCTTCAATTGCCTTGTGCCTACTTTCTGGTCTTTTTCCCTTGGTTCATGGGAGACTCAATTATCTATTGCCCTCTGAAGATTTGGTCTTGTCAACTGTTTGGGTTTATTTGACTCATTAAATCTTCCTTCTTGGCAAAAGCAGATGATTGACATAAAAAATGAAATGTACTGGGCCTTTGCAGAAGAGGGGTTGGATATAGAAAATACGGAGGTGGTTTAGAGGGGGTTGTTTAGCATCTCAGATTGAGTCAAATGTAGCCCATGAGGCTGAGAGAAACGGTCCTTTGTGGGACTGTGGGTTGTACAAGGCTCTTGTTGGATATAACTAAGAGAAAGGGTAATGAAGCAGAGGGCATTCACATTTCCACCTATGCTTGAGAGGTAATAGGCATGGAAGAGTTGAGGCAAGTTAGGGCAAGGTAAAAAAATCTCTAAACCTGACTCATCTCTACTTGATAACCAAAGAGACCCAGCAGCTATATCAGACTGATGCTTTGCTACCTGTTGCATTCCCCTGCTGCAGGGTAATTCTCCATTCCTTGGGTTTGTGAGCTATAAAACCTCTGGGTCATTGGGATTGGAGGAAGGGAACGTAGCAGGGGATGTAGCTCATTTTAAATTGAAATGAGGATTTTTACAATAGGCTGGACTCAAAGTTCTAGCACCTTCAGCCCATGGGGTAGAGGACTCGGCTCTGCCTCTGTAAATCCCTCCTCTTCAAAAAAGGTTTTGCACTCAGGTGGATTTTACCCCCATTCCCTGGTCCATCCCTGGTCTCCAACAAGGAGGAATTTAGGACTAAGTCCAGGATGTGATGCAACTGGTAACATGTGCTTGGATAGGTCGGCTGGGGAAACAAATGGATTGATTCCTTTCACAACAGGCACTAAATGCTCATTGACAAATGCACTTCCCAGATATCCCTGTTGGACTCATGTTGGAAAGGCAGAACATGGTCTGGTGGCCAAAGACGCCTAATGGACAGCTGCTAACCCTTGCGTCTTCACCTCTTTCCAGCTCATTCAACCACAAACTCTTATCAAGAGTAATAAAGAAAGCTTGAAGATGCAGTTTGGGTCCACAGCTGAACTCTGTCTTCGTGCCCTCAACTACTGTTAACAATAAAGAGATGAAAACAAGCGTTGAGGGGACACGCCAGAAAAAGAGGTGTAACCAGTGTCACCCCATCCTGGGGCAGCATAGGAGAGACTGGGCAGGAAAGCAAAGTTAGACTTTGCATGGTCTAAGGACATGGCCAAAGGGTTGAGTCTTCTGCAAGGACCAACCCAGTGCCTTGCAGAGCAAAAAGCAAGAGCTGCTCAGCTGGAGGTGCTGAGCTCTTCCAGCAGAGGGGGGCAGAACTCCATTGTATGCCGTGGGAATTAAAATTAAAATATGTTATAAAGAGAAAAAATCCGTCCTCGTCACCATACATCCCCACACAGCCCACTCCCACAGCTTCAGCGATACAAGATCAGTGGTTGCTTTAGTGGAGGAGGTCTGAGGACAAGGAGAGAGGGATAGATGAAGGGTCGATGCGGTGAGGTGACAAGGAGTGATGGCCAAGTTATGGTGGAGGAAGATGGATGGGATGGGGATGCCCTGCTGAAGAAGGTGTGAAAGGTGGACAAGACTTGGAAATTCCTGGCTGTGATGGATAAACTCAGAAGGTTTCCAATTTTTTTCCAGAGCCTTCTGGATTTGAATCTAATAATTGTTATTTACTTTCGTTCTGACAGTTCCAGATGAAAATCCCTAAAGAATCACTGGGCCTACACTTTAATTTAATGAAGAAATGCCTTATTACTCCTTCTGGCTCTATTAGGAGGGAGTCACCTGGGATAGAAATAGCCCAGCAATGGATTAACTGCCTCAAACTTGTTGAAACCTGCTCCGAAATCAAAGTGGGAACTATCCCTGTGCTTGCTGAGGCTACACTGATGAGCTCCTTAATTTGTTTATTTAGGGTAGCTTAAAGAAAGTGATAAGATGGACCTTGTCAGAGCATTCCATTCGTATATGAAAATTATGATATCTTTTTTTTTTTTCCCTTTTACCTCCTTTTTTAATCAAAGTGATTGCACCGGTCAGTCATGTAAATCATATTTATTGACTTTTCAGGCAGGTTGTGTTTGTGAACAGCCTAACTGCTCTCCTGGAGCCACTTTTCCCAGCAAAGCAATGGGTAATTAGGAAGGTTGTGAAACTTTCATTATTGACACAATCGGCTCTAATGGCTCCACTTATCACGTCAATATGATGCTCTGGTGAGCTCTGGGTGTCTCACTCTGATCACTGAGCGAGATGTTATCTTAGATCTACTCCCGCAGATATTAATTCCTACTAAAAACCAATTGCAGGCAGGTGACATACTTTTTACAGCTAACATCTAACCAAAAATTGAAAGAAGGATTGCTATGTGCGAAACCGGGCTCAATTCAGCAGTTTTAGGAGAAAAATAATAATAATATAGGTGATAATTATCGAAGGGGCAGGCATTTTCATTACCTTTTAGGCTACTTTTAGGAACTTTTAGGATTCCATTTCTGAAAGTTGAAGAAGACCCTAGTTCCATTGCACTCACATAGGCACAAACTGAATGTGCTCAGGCAATATTAGCTAAAAGAATTGAAACACAAGCCATTAGTCCCTAGAAAATCATATTTCATTTAGTCCTGAAGCTTACAGAACAACTTGGTGGCATAAAGTGCTTCTTTTTTTTTTTTTTTTTTCTAAAGGAATAGAATCTTGACATTTTCAAAATGAACCTTTTTGACTTTTTGTTTCTAAAAAGCATCACTTAAAAACTGACTTCAAGTTGAAAAAACACAAAAGGAAGAAGGCGGGGGGGGAAGAGGGAAGAGAAAGGTTAGAAAACTCAAAAAAACATTGGAGTGATCTGTTTGGGGACTAAGAGGCATTTGCTGAATTGGTGCAAGAAAAAATATCTCTTTTCATCTTCAGTTTATTCAATTGAGATATTTGGAGAGTTTCTGCTCTGACTTGAACTCGCCCCACTTTGCCCTGTCCTGATTTGATCAGTCACCTAAAAAAACTCCATTATTTCCCTTGTTGCCAAACAGACACTGTCTGTGCTACTATACTGCACGCTTCTGTGACACAGAATTATCTGGGTGTCACTTGAATAGCGTGAATCCCTTCCTTATCCAAATCGAAGTTATTTTTCCAACGGGGCTGAGGAACAAGAACAATTGGAATTTCCAAGAGGCTCTGTGTGGCAAAGCCATGATGCTGTGCTGTGGAGGCAGATATAGACTAACAGTGAAGGGGGGAAGATTGTGGCTTGTATTATCATCTCCCACCAGCTCAGGATCTCAATTACGTCCTATCCACCCCCTGCACTCATCTAGCCCTCTGCCCAACTGGCCGTGCTGTGTCCCTGCACCAAAACCATTGTTATAGGGAAGCTGACAATAGTCTAAAAGTGCCCTCAATGAAGGCAGGGACCGTAGATACCAAGCAAAGCACTTCTTCCCCACTTTGGCTCCCCAATTACCTTTTCCTTGCCCAAAAATTCTCTTTAGAGACTCACAAGAACTATGGGCATTTTTTCATGCCGTATGGACTAATTGATCCTGGAAACCTGGTGAGGAGAGGGCAATACCAAAGCAGACTTTCTAGATAGTACAGGGGTTCCTTTAGCACTCTTCTGGTGGAGAAAGCTCTGGGAGGGACTTTATGTAACCAACCTTATCCAGGAGAGCAGAGGAAATCATGGGGTCACTCTATCACCATTCACGTAGCTAGCTGACTCCTGGGCTTGTTAGAACCTCCAGTGGTCACCCTTCTGCCCTGGTCCCCATAGCTTAGTAGACTTCTCAGCAACCTGACAGTACTCAAAACTGGGCAGAAAAACTGGCTCACTTGCAATCAGTGCACCATCCAAAAACACACTTTCCAGGTTCAGTCCTGACCTACCATGAAACCAGAGACAAATTTACCCCAAGGACTGCCCTGTGCCTAGGCAGCTTCTGGGGCTAGCATGGTTAGAGTACCCTTTAACAGTGGCCAAAGGCACTCAGAGGACTTGATGGACGCTAACACGTCCATCTGACATGGTAGCTGGCTAAATTTTCCAAGTAAACAATGCTCTTCTTGGTTATAGAATAAGGTTTGGCTTTGATATAAACCTGGAGCAACACCTAACCACAATATCCTCTTCTACTTATGTTGATGAGAACAACTGCTGAGTTGCTGTGCACGTTCAGGCTGAGCTTAGACGCTGGGTGAATTCCCCAGCCAGTGAAAGGCCAACAGTTCCTTGTTACAACCTGCACACCTTGCAGTCCTAGTGTCACTGGGGACACTCTGGGCTGTGCGTGTCCTGGTTTTCCCAGAGGAGGTGGAGGTTGGAGAGAGGGATTTCCTACATGTTTGAGGACGAAGGCAGGAAAGAAAACTGGCTGCAGACACCTCTGACCCGAGTAGGACTCCTACTGACGTACTGCTTCTGTAGCTCACATCCACCTAAAGGACATCATTCTCACTTGATAGGTGTGGAAAATGAGGCACACAGCTGAACCATTTGCAAGTGTGAGAAGCAGAAGACAGTGTGGGGTTTCCCAGGACAGCACCTCCATCGCTGCTCTGTGCTTCCACTGCTCAGCTTCAGTTCCCTCTGCAATCACTACCACTCATTTCTCATGGCTGTTTAAGGTTCCTAAATCTTCTTGCAATCAAGTAGAAACCGGACCCTAATTTACCCTGTTCCAACAACCCTCATCAGGGAGGCCTCCTCTACACAGACTTTCAGAAAAGCAGATCCAAACTCAGTCAAAGCACGGCTGTAAAGGAAATTACTTGGCAGACTTCTGGACTTGTATATTCAATCTACTTCAGAATTAAGGTGACCTTAATGCAACGTGGCTCACTTCCCTTTGGCTTGATCAGACAGGCATGTCTGGAAATGAGTTAAGCTTGGCTGAATTAATGCCTCCTTTGATCCTCATTAGGTTTGTACATACCAAGTGTTCAGGCCAGCCTGTGCTAGCCACCAGAGAAGTCAATCCCATGAGCTTTCCTGCACTTCTCCATATAGGCAAATGCTACAATGGGTCTGGCACTTCTCTGCCTCTCAAATCCCACAGGGAGGCATGGTTTCTAAGGCTGATCACATCCCATAGTCCTTGCTTGAGCTGATAGGCACCGTGGCAATTGCAGGAAGCTGCCTTCATCATAGATGGGACCCCGGGGCTCAGTCACAGGCACTGGTATTCAAGCCACCAATGACAGTCCATCCAGAAGCAATGGACTGATGGGGAGGTGCAGACACCCCAAGAGTATCCTAACAAGCTATAAAATAACAACCCATGGTGCCCAGAGAGGCTGTGGATGCCCCATCCCTGGAAGTGTTCAAGATAGGCTGGATGGGGCTTTGAGCAACCTGGTCTGGTGGGAGGTGTCCCTGCCCAGGGCAGGGGGTTGGAACTGGATGATCTTTAACATCCCTTCCAACCCAAACCATTCTATGATTCCATGAAAATGGAAGCATCTAAACCTCCTTCTGTAGGATACTATAGAAGTCTCCTTCCTACAGAGATGACTTCTTCTTCCTTCTCTGTTACAGAGAGTGCTGAGGGGACTGGAAGGCTATAAATTTCACAGAATCACAGAATCTTCTAGGTTGGAAGGGACCTTAAAGATCATCTTGTCCAACCGTCAACCTAATTCTGACAAAAAATAAACACCCACAACAAACAAAAAGCAACATCATCACTAAACCATATCTCCCAGCACCAATCAACCCATCTTTTGAACACCTCCAGGGATGGTGCCTCTACCACCTCTCTGGGCAGCCCATTCCAATGTCTGATAACCCTTTCGGTGAAAAATTTTTTCCTAATATCCAGCCTGAACCTCCCCTGGCGCAACTTGAGGGAAAACTCTTTGCAGAGAAACTGCTGGAAAAACAGGCATCCAAGCCCAGCCAACTTTTTTGCTGAGACCCACTACCAGCAAATTCTGTTCCCTGACATGATGGGCACCGTCCTGAGATCCACGCTACTGAGAGAGTAGACACCTTCTCTTCCTCTTTTCCACTGAAGGTCAGACCCACGGGTGCCTCTCCATGACAAGGTCACTCAAATTTTCCCAGGTTCTGCTTGCACAGGGCATCTACTGCATCCCGGTCATTACAAATGAAATACAGATTCAACCTTAGATCAGCAAGCACACAGACTCACATAACATTTCATGTTGTAGGTACAACCCAAGCATCTGGAAATGCAGACAAATGCCATGAAAACCCAGGAAGTTTTGTTTCCTTTAGGCTTTCTGTACATCAGATTTGAACAGCTGGTAAATGTAATTTTTCAGAGTATGTCACATATAATCTGTCAAGATCATGCAAAATCCACATTTTTCCTGACAACTCTCCCTATTTTTTGTTGGTTTTACTTTAAATCATACTAGATAAAGAGGGTGGGCTCTTTCAACATCTCTGCTAGATGTTACCTGCCGGGATCGAGCTCGATGACCCCAGAGGAGACCACTAAGAGTCAATGCAAAACAGTGGGACAATGGTACAGCTGATTTCTCCTGGAACCACCCACAAGAAAACTGGGATGTTTGTCACCTGTATCAGTAGAAATCACTGTCTGGCAATCCTTCGAGCAAGACAGTGGAGCTGTGCTGGCTAACAATATGCAGTGTGAAACAGGGTCTAGAAGCAACAAAAAAAACCCCAAGAAGAGTCTTCCTGGTAATGTTATTTTTTTTTTCCTTTTAACCCATCCAACTACCCAGAGATGTCTCTTCAGGGACTGGACATATTTAGTGCCTACTGTCTAAACCCAGCATCACACGGCAGTCATGAGACCAGACATCAGGCCCATTCAGCATCCAAGAAAGAACTGGCTTCACTCAATGGACCCAGTTCACCCCAACCCGTGCAATGTATTCAGGGTACAGAAAATAAAATCCAATTGTCTGGCCCTTTCTGCACTGTCATGGCTTTAGGTGACCACCGTTTTCTGCTTTTGTGAAAGAGCCTTCCAAAACTACCCACAGCTCATTCCCTCGCAATTCTAATTGCCAGAAGCAATCAAGCCCTTTTGGTTTTCCCTCCTACTCAGCCTTTTCTCTAACAATCAGAGTGCAAACTAGCCATTTGTCTGCAGTTTTACCTGGTCGCTGAAATCAAGATGTCATCACAGACTCCAAAGCTGTCAAGCCAGCACCTTTGCCATGGCACGAGAAAAGCTTGAAAAAAAGAAAAGTGAATAATTTTAAAAATAAATAAAATGAGGAAACCCTGAAAAGCTCAGCCCCCTGCCATGAGGGACTTTAATAAACATTCAGAGCTTGTTTCTATGACGCTAAGGCTCTACCTCTCAGAAGGTACAAAGTGTCAATCAGGATTTTCGCTGCTGGAAGAAGGGACCCATGTCTCTATGGAAACGAGACGGAGGTGACGGTGCCTATGGAGAGGCTTTCTGCATAGATTCCCATCCTGACAGTTTACATTTGCTGGAGATATTAATAACACTGTAGTTCTGGAAAAGATAAAAAAAAAACATTTTAGCTTCCCTATAGTGCAGACCCTGATGTTGTCCCTCTCCCCTCTAGCCTCAATCAAGGAACTATACCCTTTGACTGGTTTTACTTATTTACCACCACAGTATAAATCAATAAATTATTGATACAGGTAAAAAATCAATCTAATGAGTTTCCCTCCATAGAGGATATCAGGATATAACAAGGATTTGCAACCTCACAGGATGAATTTAAACAGGGAAATACAAGCAGAGGTGCTGCTTTGGGAGTACACAGGGTCCTCCAGTGCAGCATACCTATTTCTGGGGGAACACGATAAAGAAGTCTCCTCAGTACAAAGTCAAAAGTGCAAAGTACAAAAAGTTGTATCCTGACTGCATCCAGCTCTGACTTTTCTGAAAAAAAGCCCCAAATTTGCCTGTTAGGCAAGTGGTCTCAGGACCCTGCATCATCTCATTTTGAGCATCTCCCAGATCTCTCTCATGGTTCCTTTGCTGCTGCTTTGCTTTTCTTGTCATAAGCCAGCCAGGAAACAAAGCCATCAGAGCCACTCCGTGGGTGGATGGTTTCCCTTTCTCTTTTGTTGCTCAGTTGCTTGTTCTTGGGCTAGAGAAGAAGAGAAATTGGTAGACTATTCCACATCCTGACTGGATCTGAAGCGTTGAAGGGATGAATTCACCATTCAAAGTTCATGAGTTGTTTTATGCCTGCCATTGTGGAGTCTGGGATCTGAAATGGAGTTTGGCCATGGATGTGGTTGAAAAATTAGAGACAAATCTTCAAATTAAAAAGCTCCCATGCAGTAAATATGTTGAGGATAGAACTGTGGAGTGTCAAGGGACCACCAAGGGGAGATAGTGAAGGACCAAGCATGAGACTTAATAAGCTTGCTAGACATAAAAAGCAGTGTGACGTGGCTGTGACTACTGTGCAGTGACGGTGGAGTTGACTGTCCACTAGGACCTTGGCACTGCTCCTCACAGACTCAGTGAGTCCCTGCCAAAACTGATTATAAGTCAAGCAGGAGCTGCTGCTCCTGAGGTAGTGGTTTAATAAGTGTCCCTGCAGGAAATGTTGATGATGGTGTCGACTATGAATCCTGCTGCTCTTTGGTCCTCCAATGCAATGAGTCATAACCTGTCCCCTGCTAAAACTTGGCAAAGACTTTCCTGTGGCTCATCCCGTGCTATAAGAAAGAAAGTGGCCACCTGCCCATTTCCTGTGGTTGTCTTCTGCAAGAGTCAGATGTTTCTTGCTAGTATATTCCGTGGCACTGCAGAGGGAAGTCTGGGAAACTCTGCTTCACTTGTTAGGGGATCACGCAATCACTGAGAGTTGTAGGGTCATTTTGCCCACCTGCTTCAGGGGAATATTATTTGTTGCCATGCTGCAACCCACAGATCATGTTCTACACCATTTTTAAAGCTCTTCTAATGGTGGAGACTTCACGTGTTCTCCAACCAGTTTATCTCAGGGTTTTTTTACCAATGGCTAGAGAGAACAAGACAGCTCCTTCCCGCTTGCAGAAGCCTTTTCTGTGCTGAAGGGCTGTCACTATGCAGGCTCATGGTGCTGAGAGACTTGAAGTTGTTTAACCTGGAGAAGAGAAGGCTCTGGGGAGAGCTTGTGGCCTTTCAATACTTAAAGAGGGTTTATAAGAAAGATGGGGATGGACTTTTTAATAGGGTCTGTAGTAATAGGACAAGGAGTAATGATTTTACACTAAAAGAGAGAATATTTAGATTAGATATAAGGAAGAAATGTTTTTCAATGAGGGTGGTCAGACCCTGGCCCTGGTTGCCCAGAGAGGTGGTGGATGCCCCATCCCTGGAAACATTCAAGATCAGGTTGGATGGGGCTCTGAGCAACCTGATCTACTTGAAGATGTCCCTGCTCATTGCAGGGATTAAAGATCCCTTCCCACCCAAGCTGTTTGAAAATTCTATGGTTCCTTGTCACCCCCCAGGGTGTAGTTTCCGAATATGGGAAATTCAGTAGCAAAAATTGGTGTAAAAATTTCCCACATTCCTTGCTACAACTGATGCTCTCTCTTTCAGAACCAGGAGGCTCAGTTTGTCTCCTTCCCTGTTCCCTCATACAAGTGTCCATGGGACCATGCTTTAAATAGGGTTGCTGCTGTAATCCAATCTGTTTTCTTTGTATGGATTTTATTAATTCATTAAACATACTTTCTGCACCAGGACTTCTTCTTTGCACACCCATTTCATGTCTAGTCTGTCCTCCCACTCATCAGGCTTATTTTACACCCAGTAATGTCCTCCTTCGAATTATATAAATCTCTCAGCTCCACTGAGACCTGCCCTAGGTCTCCTTAGTAGGTTATTAACCAGAGAGAGCAGCTGCCATGGAACTGTTACTTGCTCCCAGAATATCTGGCATCTATGGTTTTGGACAGTATTTGTCTGTACCCTTCAGGAAAATCCCTCTGTTGCAATAGCTAACACCCTTTTTGAGGAAAAATGGACCTCAGAGAGTAAGCTTCTCCCTTTCTATGGCTGAATTTCACTGAGGAAATTATGTCACTGCAGAAGACCACCACTGAAGAAAATTCCCCAGCTTCCACCTGTATCTGTTTTCTGCATAATTCGAGAATATTCTTCTTTCCGTATCTTTTCTGGGACTCATTTTTCTGAACACTGAAGCTGAGTTTCCAACAGGTGCATTTTCAAATGACAAAACCAAAAGATTTCTAATAGGAGTAAGCTCAAATGTTCACTAGAGAATTATCTCCACCCCAGGACATGTAAAATAATACAGAGGCCAACTTATCCCTCAGGCAGGACACTGCTGGGAGTGCAAGGGACATGAATGGGTTGAAGAGCTAATCAGATCTGAGTGCTTCCATGGCTGCTGTTGCTAAGGAGACTGCTGCCTTGGCATCTGCATGATGAGTACTCCCCTACCATTAACTTTAGAAATTAGGCTCCCAAGTACTAAGTGATGAGAAGAAAGGAAGAGCAGAATTTTAAAAGGGAAAATACCCTTATAGTGTCCAACAAGCAAACAAACCCAAAGCTTTTTTTTTCCACACACTTTTGATGATGCAGGGCTTTCTACACCAGTGCTGATGGAGTCTCTGAGTCAAGATGTGGAATGAGGATGATGAAGAGAGATGCTGAATCACTTTTTTTTCTGTGTGCAACAACTATATAGGTCAGTAGCTGAGCCTCTCTGCGTCCAGGCTGAGTTCATGACTTTTCTACTCTTCCCAGCAAGACATCTCAGCCCTGATCTACTCAGGGGGCTAAAGAGGAGGAAAGGTCTCCACACACATTTACCCTCCACTTCAGAGCCTTACACACATCAATAGAAAAATTCACACTGTGTGAAACAGGCTTTGGGTCAAGGCTCTGCTCTTTTAAACCTCTAACAAAGAGGTGACTACATGTGTGCTGTAGATGTGGGACTGACTATAACTAGTTCCGGACTCAGCAGAGGTGTAGGACAGGTATGGTTGTGCTTGTTGGGAGAGATGAAGTAACATGACTACAGAGAAGTTACTTAGCAATTCAGACCTTAAATTGCACCCCAAAGGGCTTTCATACCTTGGAGAACCAATTTCTAAGAGGTTTCTCCAAAAGGGTCCTGGCTCTGGAGTCCATCAGATTGTCTTTTCCTACTCTCCTGCTGTTACTACCCTTCAGGACTCTTCTAGAAAAACAGCTATGTTGGTTACGAGTTTACTCCCCAGATTTTTTTCCACTTATCTGCAGTGACACGCTGAGCGTTTTAAAATGTCTCTAACAAGTGAATCCAAATGTATCCTTGGAAAAAACCACTTTGGACTCTCCAATGTATGTATTCATCATTTCTTTGGGCTTGAATTTTTCAAGGGAAAACAAAGTATTATTCTGCAACTTCAGCCTGCCTGGATTCCCAGTTTTAATCAGACTCATCCATTCTTTCACCTCTCATTCTCAGCAATAGTGGCCTAATTTGCATCTTGCCCTTTTTCTGTAATGACATAGTTAAAGCATTTTCTCATTATTTCCCTGACTTTATCTTCTGTCATTAATGCTGTCATGATGACTCAGTTCTAGACAAGGATTTTTGCCTAAGAAACTCAGGTTCCCACTAGTCCCTGAACTGCTTAGTTGCCTGTTTGATCTCATGTGAGATACTGCTTTGTTGACCTGTTAGTCACACACCAACTCAGCTCTACTGAAACATAAAGCTAATAGCATTGGGCTTGCATTGTAGCCACCCTTGAACAACTCATGAGGAGCTGCATGTAGCCAGACGACCATTGGTTTCTCCCTCCTCATCCTACATGGGGGGAAAGAGGAAATAGTAGTTTGAGAACTCATAAAAAGAGGCTGAAGTTTGTCTAGAAGTTAACCCCCTGATGCAAATTAGATCACTTGGTTTTCTTTCTGGACAACAGAAAGAGAAAGGCAACTCCCAAAGACTTTTTGTCCTATCTCATGATTTCGCTTAAATATGCAGTGAATTTTGAAAGGTATCAAGTTCTCAGCTTTTCAAGAGCTAAATCTGGATGAGAGAAATGCCATTGCTAGAGCTGGTTCCTGTTGAAACAAACCCCTCTCTCATCTTCTCATACCTTCATCTATTCAGACTGTGAGCTCCTGAGGTTCTTATACACACACACACATAAAAGGTCCCTTCCAAACTAATCCATTCTATGATGATTCTATGATGATAATTATGATTATATATGTACACACACACATATACACACAATACCAGCTGGTAGAAGGCTTCTATGTCTGCCAGACCTCCAAGCGCAGTTGTAACACACATAATGTCTTTCATTTAATAGCTTTCCTGTCACAAAAGATACCCTACTTTATTTGTTTTCAGTAGCTACAGGGCCTAATTAGAGGACTGACTACTCAGTCTTTGGCTCTGTTTGTTAAGATATCCCAGTTCTGGTCAACCAGTGGCACATTGGAACCCCCAACACAAGAAGGACATGGACCTGTTGGACTCAGTCCAGGGGAGGCCACAGAGATGATCTGAGGCCAGGCTGAGAGAGTTGAGGTTGTTCAGCCTGGAGAAGAGAAGGCTCCAGAGAGACCTTAGAGCCCCTTCCAGTCCCTAAAGGGGCTACAGGAAAGCTGGAGAGGGACTCTTGATCAGGCAGTGGAGTGATAGGAGAAGGGGTAATGGTTAAAACCTGACAGAGAAGAGATTTAAATTAGATATTAGGAAAAAATTCTTTCCTGTGAGGGTGGTGAGACACTGAACAGGTTATTTAGAGAAGTTGTGGCTTCCCCATCCCTAGAGGTGTTCAAGACCAGGCTGGATAGGGCTTTGAGCAACCTGATCTAATGGGGTGTGGAACTAGATGATCTTTAAGGTCCCTTTCAACACTAACCACTCTATGATTCTAAGTTTGCACTACAAATAGCCGGTATCCAGGCCTGGCTACGTGGGATTGTGAAAGATGATTGCAAGTATCTCACTCTCACAGCATAAGATTGCTTCTCCAGTGTGAATGGATGTGTTCCTTGCCAGACAAAACCAATACAATTGAGGCTTCAACATGACAAACATTTAGTTCTGGCAGGGACTAAGAATTGCCTCAGTCTACAACTCTCCTCCACGCCCCTTTAAAACAGACCAACCCAACTCTCCTGCTTGGGGTTTTACAGCCTACTAATAAAATCTTCCGGAATAGCACCGCGGGCTGTAGGCTTCCCATTCTGTCTCTGAGGCATTCTTTGCTGTGGGGGGATTTTATCTGTCTGTTCCTTTGAAGCTCACCGTCTGCTGCCTGTTCCCATCGCGCTCTGCTCTCTCTGCCTGACGTATGTAAAGCTTGAATACTCTCCCTTACAGATACTGCCTGCACACTGCAGCCTTTAAAAATAAATCAAGCCGGGCAATAGTCATGATTAATGGCCTCATGCAAAGACAGAGAACCAGTCAGTAATCCATTATCCACAACACCATGGCTGAATCAACACATAGCTCTGTTTTTCCTTTTTGTGTGTGCATTGCCATTTTTTGCTTTTCTTCTTCAGATGGCTCTAGCAGTCCATCGTTACACTCTGAAACTCTTCCCTGCCTCCCCCTGGGACAGATGGAGCTTATCAAAATGATAAAGGGGAAAACAGGCGACTTTAGTTCAGCTCTGCTAATGAAAGAGCATCTCTTGACTTAATTGGGTATGTGCATGAGGAACAGGGCCAGCAGAAGAGAAAAGAGATAAAGAGATCAGAATGCTCTTTCCAAGGGGAGAAAGAGAATCTTACTCCAGTCCTAGAAACTATAACTTCTGTCCACTAATAGAGGCCAAAACTAAGCAGGGAGAGCCCCATGGATGCCCTCAAGCTGGACATCCCCTAGCAAAAAGCCTGACAGCAGCAACACCAGATAATAAACGATATCATGTGACAGGCTTGGACATCAGTGAGCCAAGGTCCAGATCCAGCATTTCTTGTTTTTCTCCCAATTTCGCCTTGTCCTTGACTGGGGTGTAGAAAGAGCAACATAGGAGCAGATAGAGCTGCAAAGGTAGCAGTACCTGATTCTGAATGTAGATCTGGATTAAATCAGATGGCAATTTTTTATATATATATAAATTTATATTTTGCCTTGTTCAGCCAAGGTAGCCAGACTCAGCTGTATATATATATGGTTAATATAACATCAAAGAGACCTGGTTTTAAAAGACATTTCAATCTAATGGGTGGAAAAAAGGAAAGACACAAGAGCTCTGAAATGAAGCAGTGGCCGGGAGGTGAAAACTCATCTGTTGTTAGCCAGAATGCTCTTTTTTTTGGGTGTATCCTAAATCAAGTCTAGCTCTTGTTGCTTTCTGAGTTTTCCACAACATTATATATATATGTGTGTGTATTCTCTTTCAGCTCCTTTAGAGAAAGTCATTCACAGTGCATAGTGAAAAGACATTTAACATTGAACCAAAAATGTTTTGAAGACAATTGATATTCATACTTATGGAATTGTTATGGGTTTTCATAAATTGTAGAAAAAATACACTTAAGGTTAAGATTTGTGTTCAAGGAAAGAAAGAATGAGAATCTGGCCCTGGAATTCTCTGTTGCGAGGTTTTCTTGAGGAGGAAGCAGAGTCAACATGTAAACACACTAATGAGATAAATACGAACAGGAATAATACACTCTGTTCCAGGCTGGATACAGACATTCTCAAGGAAAGAAAAATACATGTTGTGCTAATAATTTGTATGTCAGTACCCAACACACACTTCCAGCTGGCATCTTATGCATATGGAAAGATGGGGACAGTTTGGTAGAAGGAAAAGTTGGTAAAGCAAATTATTGTTATTGCAGCCTTGTTAAATTTGTCAGAGCTGAGAAGAAAAATGAATAAAATCAAGTTCACTCTATTTCCAACCTGAACTTTAGATTTTCTTTTCTAAACGACTGTTCAGTTATTTTTCTCTGCCACATAATCCTCCATCATTTTATGCCTATTTTAACTAGTGAGCTTTCTAGAAAGTCAGTGATAAAACTGGATTTGATTTTAAATTAGGTGATGGTATGTCATTGCCACTAGCTCTTCATATAATATTTTAAACTCCAAATAGAGGCATGAATGTGAGCTCAGCTGGCAATTACACAGAAGGCTTTCCTTGCAAAAAATATTCTGTGTTTACTCTAGGAAGTCAATTCCCTTGCCATCCATAACCTTCTTGACCGGTAAATGCAGGACAACACAATATCCTTGGTATTTTAAATGGTATTCGACAACTGTTTCTTCTTCACTGGCTGTAACAGAACATTTATGAAAATATACAGCCAAAGCTCACCTCAGCTGTAGAATTCAATAGGGGTAAATTCATTCTCTGTAGGGCTGAATCAGGCTGTTGGTGTAATATTACAACAACAAACAACAACAACAACAAAAAAAGAGCAAAGAAGAAAAACAAAAGGAAAGGTGGACTTTCATTTTATGAACGAAGACGTAGGTTTGACTCGTCTGCACTAACAGAGATCTTGGCAAAGTGCAGGGTCATTTTGAAGTGATTCATTCAAAAGACCATTACAGATCATGGGCTTCATATGTGAACTGCTTTTATCCAGCCCGAGGAAGGTGCAAAGCTAGAGAAGACTTTCTGACTTCAGAACAGCCTCTCCTAACTTTTGCAAATTTTGGCCTGACCTACTTCCTGATACAGATTATTAAATCCTCCCAACAATTCCTACGTGCACCCAACAGAGAGTGCTTCAGCAACAATGATCTTTTGAAACACTCCCAACCTTTTCAGAAAGACCTAACTGATAGAAAGATTTTCTATCCCCATGGTTCTTTATTGTGATAACCTATGTTTGTACCATATTTTTAGTCTTCTTGTATCTGTGCTTGGCTTCCAGGCCTTGGATTTGGATCTAACTTTATGTGACAAATGAAAGATCCCCACCCCATTGAGCTGTACCTGCTCCCTCTGTTCCTCATGGACCTGTCTTACTTAAGTCCAGTTTAGCGCTGAGTTATTGACAACTGCCCCATCTCCCAACACATCCTAAGACAAGTAAGAGTGAAAAGTTACTGGGAAAACCTACTGGATATAGAGCCAGAAATTTGTGCTCACAGCCCAGAAAGCCAACCGCATCCTGGGCTGCATTCCCAGCAGTGTGGCCAGCAAGGCAAGGGGGGCGGATTCTGCCCCTCTACTCTGGGGACATCCCCTGCCCTGAGCTGCCTCCAGCTCCAGGGCCCCCAATATCAGAAGGACATGGACCTATTGGAACGGGTCCAGATGAGACCACGGAGATGATCTGAGGAATGGAGACCCTCTGCTGTGAGGACAGGCAGTTGAGGTTGTTCAGTCTGGAGAAGAGAAGACTCCAGGGAAACCCTGTAGCCCCTTCCAGTCCCTAAAGGGGGCCTATAGGAGAGATGGGGAGGGACTCTTTATCAGAGAGTGTAGAGATAGGATGAGGGGTAATGGTTTTAAACTGAAAGATGGGAGATTTAGATGAGATATTAGGAAGAAATTCTGTACTTTGAGGGTTCTGAGGCACTGGAACAGGTTGCCCAGAGAAGCTGTGGATGCCCCATCCCTGGAGGGGTTCAAAGCCAGGCTGGATGGGGCTTGGAGCAACCTGGTCTAGTGGGAGGTGTCCCTGCCCATGGCAGGGGGGCTGGAACTCAATGATCTTTATGGTCCCTTCCCACTCCAACCATTCTATGATTCTATAATTCTAAATCTTGTTGAAATTATTTAGCAAGAGTTGTACTTAGTCAGAGTGGCCTTCAGTTTGTGCATCCTGTTTCTAATGGGTGAATGTAGATGAGTAAAAAGGGATGTCACTTCAGAGTTGTATCCCTCCCACAATAAATGGGATGTGAAGGAGACTCTCCTGGATGCTTCACAGACCAAGCACTGCACGGCTTGACACTTCCTGAACTTCGCTTTTTAATTGCATAATGTGATCACTGTCAGCTCTGGCCATCCCAGGTGTGCTCAGCTGAAACGTAGCTCTTCCCCAGAGCTGCTCACCTCCGTAATAGCCCTGCCACCTCTCATTAGCACCTTCCCAAAGGTAATCCAAGTGGACACCGCCATCCTGGTGCAGCCCAACATGGGTCGTTTCCATGAAACAGCAGAATTGATTATGAATGAGCCCTGGAGAAATCCACAGCAGAAAGAAAATAGAGAAGAAAATGGGGAGAGGCTTTAGAGCACACCTCATGCACCTATAATATGATTTCTCACCAAAGGGAATGACAGCTTTGATGTGATTATTTTTTTTCCCTTCCTTACAGTAACTCTCAGGCTCTAAGCACAGCACCTTCCACAAGGTCTTCAATGAAGATAAAAGCAAGTTGTAACTCACTTGCTGGTTTGCAAAAAGGTAAAAATCAGCACGGCACCATGTTTTGATATTCCTCTGGACTTTCCAGACTGAAAGCATATTTTGTGAAAAGGCAGGAAAAGACAGTGAGCCATAACTGCTTCTGGAGGAGGTACTTCTTTTTCTGGTTATAGCCAAGTCCTATAGGCAAATTGCCTGTGATGCTATTAAGTGATAAGGAAAGAGAAAATTATACGTGTATATGACCTAAGAGACCCTGTGGACAATGCTTTATAACTTACATATTGGAGACTTTCAAGGAAACTTCTCCCGGTTGCAAAAGCAAGGATCCCAGGCTAATCAGCTCAACCCAATATAAAAAAGTCATGCAAAATTTCAAAGTTTTTCCTCCCTACTTCAGCTGGCTCACATCATATCACAGGGTCCCCAGGCAAAGTCTTATCCCCAGGTGAGATTCCCTTAGACTACTGTAGATGCTCTCACGATTGTTTTTCTATATAATTAGGCTCTGGGTTGCAATGATGTTAGACGTGGAGAGTGTGCAGCCTTTCTTTAGCAGGCAGCTGGGACAGAGGATTTCTTCTTAGGCAGCAAGTGAGTGTCTGGGGATATTTTAATGTGCCTGTGTGGCCTGAAAAGGGACCCATTTACAAAGCAGCTCTGAAAGGGACTTATCACGAAGGAACACCCCAAGTAATTAACACAGTTACTTCTCATTAAAATGTGCCCCTTGAATGCAACAAAAGGGAGCCTTAGCCCCACCAGTGAGACAAGGGGATTGCCCAGATGTTGGCATCCTACAGCAAGCTCTTGCTTAAAGCTCCAGCAGGCATTTTGCAATTCTCTCTCCCAGACACCCTGTCCAAGTCCAACACCTATTTGTTATTCCTGATTTGCCCATTGGGAAGTCAATGCTCAAAGCTGATTCTCTGTCTTTGCCTCCAAGGACACTAAAATTCTTAACCTCCAGTATACTACCCTGTCTCCTTTAAGAACAACATCTAACCACACTGTTGACCCACCTGTAAATTAGGATTTTGCAGGTTTTTAGATGCCTGAGGGTGCAGAGAGACCCACACTTGCACTGTTTGCTTTTTTTCTGGTGCTAATGGACTCTAGGAAATTACCATTTCTGCCTGCCGTCTCCAAGCGTGGACAGAGCCAAAATCTCCTTGTGGGTCTGCACCAAGTGCCTATCCCAGAGCAACAGGGCAGATTTTTTTTGTGTTTGCAGGCTGCTTTGAGTTGCCTGAATAGAAAATATTTCCCGGGAAGAAGAAAGACAGACTTGGATGAATTTAACACCATGGGAATAGGCAGCAAAACAGTCATCTGCCACTTACTCACTGTGTGGCCAATAGCAAACGCCGTCACACCCAAGTTCAGCACCTGTGAAAGCAGAAGAATATGTGATTCATCTCTAACACGTATAAAGAAATGCATTTTAAACTTCTACCACTCTACCATCCCTCAACAGAGGGAGAAAATCAGGCATTTTAAAACATGATTCATCTCTCCTTGTTTAGCTGGCTACTTTAGGACTAGAGGAATTACCCTCTGGAAGTGCCTGTTGATTGCAAAGGGAGTTCAGGGTGACTGACACAGATGGCTCTATTTGTCTGATGAATCTCTCCTAAAACTGCCTCATTACGTGTGTACGCAGAGCCTGGCACAACAGGACCCCAGTCAGAGCTAAATGTTACTGTAATATCTATAATAATAAAGAGAAGCTGCTGCTGGGTGCAAGCTGTGTATTTGGCTTCCCTGTGTGCTAGACTGGTATCTCAGTGCTGGGGTTGTTCCTGTTGGCATTCCCCTTATTTACCACCAAAGTAGTCTCCAGAGAAAGCCATGGAGAGCACACAACACACAAATATGGGCATGGTTTAGAGCATGCATTGGAAAAATTCATTAGAGCTCTGCAGGAGTTTTCCAGGGCAGGTGGGCACCGCCACACTCTCTCTCCAAATGTTTTTGTCCGTAGCATATATCAGTAAACAATGTGTTTCTGGACACAAGGATCTTACCCATGGGTAACAAATAGACTTCACTACTCACTGCACCCGAAGAGCCAAGTTAGAAGCAGGTGATTCTTTTCCCCTCGATTTAGAATGATTAAAAGAGGTCTTGAAGGCTCTACACTAAGTCTTTGCATTGACTCGGTGGGGTGCATCTGTCTGTAGGGTCCCAACTGCAGGACAACAGTGTAAAGAGCAGCCCTGAGCAAGCACTTGTGCTTAGGCTGTCCCAGGTATTGTCAGCTATCACCGTGTGAGAACAACTACTCCTCTGTGGAAGGTGAAGACACAGATATTAGTATCAGCTCCTTCCTTCCCATGTGAGCTTGCTTCATGAACTGAGCCAAAATCCCTCTCTTTTTCTTGAAAGCCATTGAATTTTTTCCTTGAACTACTGTTTATTTACAATCAACTGCGGTGTTTAACTGCAGCACTGCACCTCTTCTGTGCCCTGGGATTCGCTTTGTGGCATGAACTAAAATGCTTCTTTACTCCATTGTTCTCTGTGCCAATTCCTCTCACTTTACCTCTCCCTCTCCTCCCCCACCATGATTCTTTCACTCAAGATCAGACCCACACACTTGGGCTGGGGGCTGTGTGATCTGGACTTTATTGAATGAATCTCTCTGAACCTCTTATCACTGCTCCCAACACGCTGCTTATGAATATGCATATACTCAGCTACTGCTCAAGAGCTATAAAGCAAGACTATGGTGCCAGTCAGCAGCTGCTGCCGAGCAGAATTCCAGCCTTTGCAATTATACCCAGAGATGGGTTGTGTCAGAACAACCCTCACTCACAAGTTAGGACGTTTCTGATTTTTCAGTCGTAAGGAGGGATTTAAATTCTCATTGCCAGCAACAATATTTCAGGTGCAATATTACTCCCCTTGCGAAAGCGGTGAATAATAAGGTGCCTGTTGCATCCCGTGCATCACAGCAATAATAGCTCTAAATATAAACAGTGTGGCAAGGGATATGGCAGCAGCCTGCAATGAAACGAAGTGATAAGCATTGGGCTGCAGTACTGCTGGGCTCAACCAGTCAGCAATAAGTCTGCTATCCTCCTCCACGCACAAATGATAAGCTTTGAAGACAAATTAAAGAAATATTGACTCTACCTCTTAGAGTGGAGGATTCAAAGCAAGGCCTGTACCCCAAGCCTAGAGAGCCTCCTCAAAATGGTATCAGTCACAGATTGTAGGAGACGGCATGCTAGGAAAGGACACAGTGCTACGTCACCTGCTTTGGATGAACGCAGTGTAAAGACCAGTTATCTGACCAGCTATCCACCTGGAAGTTAGCTTTGGGTCCAAGGGTAGGATGGTAAACCTTGCATTTCAGCACTGAGACCTGAAGAGCTTCACCTCTTCTCCCTCATACCTTCAACCAAATCACCTGCTTGTACTCCAGCTTGTTTCATTTATTTGCTTTCTGTAAGAAAAGGAGAAGAAGCTTTGCAGCCTTTTTTTTTTTTTCTGAATTCCCAAGCTATATGTCAGAAATGGAAAATTTACAAGACTTAAGATTAAATAAAAAAGCCAGCAAGACCAAACTTGCGGCTGTCTTTGGCATGTGACACCGCTCTGTGCTGCCAGCTCTCCTCTGCTCTCCTGCACAGGTGATTGGTTATTACCTCTGGAATCAGAATCAGGAGAGTTTTGGACTTCCAAAAACCTCCTCTGTTTTCAGAAACTGGAGCAATGAACAGCTGATTTTTGATTCAGGTGTTTCTCTGTCAACCTCATCAGACAATCAACTTAGGCACCTCCCTATCAAAAAGGATGTTTGAGGAGCATTTTTGCTTCAATAAACCAATGTCTTTCAGTGAAACACAGTTTTAACAGCCACAAAAGCTGATCAGGAGAGCAGTAGCAAACTTCAGGCCTCTTCTTTGCACTATACAACCAGGGGGAAAACTAAGGACTGGATTCAAATTGTTTACCGGGGGATGCCTGTCTGTAGTGACTGAGTAGAGACTGCTCTCTTTAGCAGATTCATCCATCATTCTCAAACTTTACACATAATAGTAGACTCTTGCACATCTACTGGCCATTTTCAGTAAGTGGTCTGAGTATGGTCTTAAAATTAAAGAGCATTAAATTCTGCCAGGGAACATGAGATCAGCATATATGGATACTAAAACTGCATCTAGAAGCAGAATTCACAACATGAATAGAAGAGACAAGGTCTGGTTGAACTGCTTTACTTCAGTGTCCATCTCAGTTCCCACTACAGAAAATGGTATGATACCGTTCATCTATAAGTGATTTACACCCTTTTACAAATGACTTAGCCAAAACCTTTGACAAGAGACAAGAGCTGGAAATGATCCACAGCTGTGAGTGAAATGACTGAGGTTATTTCATGCCTAGTTTGACAGAGGGTCATCAGCTAGAGATCACTTCACTAACAGCCCAAATTTGACCAAGCCCAGGTACCCAAGTCCATTTGCACTCTGAGTCAAGGTATGAAGTAAAATATAATAGCTTAAACCATCTTCAAGGTGTTTCAGTCGAGGTGAATCTCAAAACCCATCCATGCTCAGCCGACAGAGGACAACTTAGCAATGCATTGCATGGCACGTCCCTACTATTGATATTAATGACCGAGAGACCAAGGGTGCTATGTATTATTCCAGCACACTTGGTGTACCATTCTTTTATGGATCTTTTTTCACTGAAATTCACCTTCAAGGAAGTATTTCTGGCATCATCACGTCAGTCTGGTACAGGGTTATTTAATTTTGCATTTGCTGGTAAACAAGTAGAGACAAGAATTTCAGACAATGCTGTCTCCCATCATTTTGGAGTTTCAGAACCACCCTTGATCTCCTTTTCTTTTGCTCCTAAAGATCTGATCTATGTTTCATTTAATATTTAACAAAGATTCACCCAGCTTCATGCTACCTACTGTCAGATGAAAGTCTGCTTGGTTCCACCAAGCATTCCAGCTTTGCCTCGCTGTGCTCCGCTGTTTCATCTCTCCCTGACAGCTCTCTTTACACTCAGTGCTACAGTGCCATCTATGAGGTCACTGAATATTTCATCCCTTCACCTCAGAGCCTGTCTGGGTGATCCATTGTCCTTTTCAATCTTCCAGGGATTTCAGGTTGCTTACTGATCATTTTATCTTACTTACCACATTAGGAGCTGAGTTTTGCCAGTCAGATCTTCATCTAGGTGCTGATCAAAGTGTACCATTTCCCTGGGCACAGCGGTATTTCACTTTGTGGACGGGAGCAGAGGTGCAGGACAATTTGAACAAATTTCCTCTTGTCCTTTTCTAGGAGGAAGCTGGAGATCAAAATACAGTTTAGCACTATTTTGATGCTATACATAGACTTGAACAGTGGTGCTGAGGACTTTTATCAAACATTGGAACAGGCTGCACAGGGAAGTGGTTGGGTCACCATCCCTGAAGGTATTGAAAAGACAGATAGACGTGGTGCTGAGGGACATAGCTTAGTGGTGGTTTTGGCAGTGCTAGGTTGATGGTTGGACTCGATGATCTTAAGGGTCTCTTCCAACCTAGAAAATTCTACAGTTCTATGACTTATAAGTCTGTGTGTTCCTGGGACTGAACAATGAAAGCACTTCCAGAGCTACAAAACCCCTTTCAGCTTGGCACTGATGTCTGGACTTACTTTTCTTTTCTGGTTCTACAGCTTTACTGTGATGGAGGACTGGAGTCTCTGGACTGTGGTCAACAGCAGGAGGTTTATTCTCTGCAGCTGAAGAATCACGTAGAACAAAGACCTGAGCTTGGGACAGGCTTTCTTGATTATGAAAACTCTTGGAGAATGGATAAAATGAGAATTTTCATCTCTGTGGACCTCAGAGCATTTTGGGTCCCTCCCTCCTTCCATCACTCCTCCTCTGAACTGATGACCTTATTTATCCTCATTTAACTTGAGAGGAAACTGAGGCATTGATATGCTAAAGAACAAGATAAAAAAGTAAGAGATATCTATCTAAAGAGCCAAGTAAGCAGAATTTAGACATCTCTATTCAAGAATTTTTTTGAAAAAAGGTTTGCTGCGTATGAGCTTAAAATGTCCTAATACTCAGGTTCTGTTGTCTACAGTTCATTATTCACCTAATCCTGAGCTAATGAGAACTGAAAGCAGCAACCATATTAGATGGGACCCAGATGAAATGATCTTGTAGTGCAAATAAGTTTGAATTCCATGAGGCAGTTGAGCCTTCTGAGGGATGGCACTGAGGAGCAGCAGTGACTGCACAGTCATATCTCATGTGACCAGCTGATAAAAGACAAAAATTAAATGACTTTCCTTTTTTCTTTTCCCAAGACCTTTGTTTTCACAGAAATTGAACTGTCTGGTGGAAAAAAAATCTCTTCCAGGATCATTTCTAGAGGAAGGGAGTTCAAAATAACAAACTTTATTCTCAAATAGGAATGCTTGTTTTATTTATCTTAGTTGCAAAAGACAAAATGAAAAGAAAATGTCACTTCTGAATGAAAGGCTTCTTTTTCCTCTTGTGGCATTAAAATATCACAACTTAACTCAGTCTTACACACACAGCAACCAAACTAGCTTTGTAAAAATTCTCACCTAATTAAAAAGGGAGGTATCAAATGAGACAGAGTCATGGGTTCATCTATTTGGGGACAGACAGTCCCAGTGCCCTCCTGCCAAATAACAAGTCTTGGAGAGAGGGCCCTGCCTCGCTGCTGTGGAATCTGTTGGGGTCTGACACACCAAAATCTGTTGAAAACTCTCTCCTTTCTCCTTTTTCCATGTATTTTCAGTGGTTACTGTATAGTGACCCCCATGCAAAAGAGAATGGCAGATAGGCGACTGTTAACTGAAGGAATTAGCTTTTACTAAGCAAGGAGACAGAAGGACTGGCTCATAAATCTAGTGTAGGTGGGCAATGTGGCACCTTGGGCCTCAGGTAAGATGATTTTGTGAACTCCATGCCCTGAGATCCTCTCTTTTCACTGGAATAGTGTGTGCTGGTTAGTTGCAGATGTGTTAAAAGAAAAAAGAGGGGTCACTAATGGCTGACAATCAACAAACACCATCTTGAAAACATTCTGCAGCTCCCACCAGTGTTTTTTAGTCTTCTTTGAAGTATAGATATAACAAAGGGTTAGAGTTTTTTAGACCCAAACATGGAGGCATATGCAGACACATGTACAAACACAAAAAGAGAATATTTCTATAATGCATAGGTAGGAGTTAAGGGGAGAATGATACAGCACAAAGGGAAGTGCCCCAAAACAGTGCTAGAGGAAGGAGCATCTCTTGGGCATGTAACAGGGATTAATCCTTTCTGCTGTTTCTCTATCCATTTTCAGATCATAACTTTATCATTGTCTTGACATGGCTTCCCAAAACAAAGCTCTCAGTAAATTATATTGCCATGACCAGGGCTGCCATCTAACTGCCATCTCTGTGATATCCTAAATGGGCAAGACCCCTCAAGAAGTCATGAGTCACAACTGCAGCAAGGGAGATGGAGACATGAGGGGAAACACCCTGCAAGACACTCAGTCACTGCATGGGTGGGGAAAGAGATGAGCTTCCATGGGCTGAGAATTCTGGGGAAAGGTTGGGCTAAAAGCTCTCATGCTGGAGTGGGAAGAGATGACCTTCTCTGAGCTGAAAGGATGACTCTTAAAGTTTTGAGCTGGTTTTAAAACAAATGACAAGATTTGCAGTGAAATCAGGAGTTGGCCTGTGAGGCACTGACTTAATTTACTGTCAAGTAAATCAGGTTTAAGCATGGTGGTCAGTTTTTTTTTTTTTTCTATTTCCCTCCACCTATGTATTTGCTTCTTAGTGTGAGTTAAAGTTAAGCCACTCCTCTGGGTTCTTCCTTGCCCTATTTCTTGTAACTCACAAATTGAAAAGAAGGAGAAGAAGGAAAATAACCTGGATTTACAAATTAATCACAGGACAGTTATAACTACAACCACGTTGAAGGCACGAAAAAGGTGAATGTGATGCTAATATATCAGGAGAGATAATTGTTGTAGAGAAAGAAAAGCTTTTTTATTTGTGTAAGCTAAGAGTTTACACTAATGTCACGTTTGCCTTCACTCAGGCGAGACGAGTGGAACATGAAATGCACGCAGGAAAAGCTTGCAAGAACTGTCAGTGCTAAGAGGAGCTTCTTTTAATAGAAAAGACTCCAAGAGCCTGGCTTGAACTGAAAACTGAGTAGGAGTATGCCTGGTCTACAGACTTTTCCTCTAGACAAGCAGCAGGGAGGAGGAAGAGTTATTTTAGCTGCAGGATAAAGCTGGCACCAGGACAAAGAGCTAAAAACTCATCTCCAATGAATGTTGGCTGGAAATGCAAACATTTCTAAGCATCAAAGCCAAAGGAGGTTTTGGAACAGCCTCCCAAAGCACCCAGCAGGTTTGGGGTGGTATGTGATCCTCTTGTGAGCAGGACTATAAAAAAGCCGTAGACTTCAAGGAGAAGAAGACTCTGTCCAGTCATACATGTGTCTGAGAAAGGCGTCAAAGCCAAATCTCTCTGGAAATGCATTGGAGGAATCCTCAAAGATTTGGGAATTCTCTTTTGTGTCGTTTCTGCTTTCTTTCTATTCATTCTTTATGGATCCCGTTCCACAGTGACATGAATCCTTCCCCAGAGCTGGCTGCTTTTCAGTGCTGGGTGGGAATATGTGAAGGCTAAGAATTTCCTTTGCAAAATGTCCTGGAGATGTGAAAATGCAAATAGGGTTTTGTTTGCAGCTTGTAAACATTTGGAACTCACAGTTTCTCATTCACAAGCTCACCTGTGTTTGCAGGAAACAAATTTGCAACAGTGTTTTCACTTATATAACTATATAGTTATAATGTTGCTTTTTCATGTTTTGTTTTTAGAATGTAATTTAAAATCCATAGTAGCAATGGCAGCAATAAAACCCTCTTATTTGTGTAAGGTGTAGCTGAACATTTTCCTGCTGCTCAGAAGCACAGTGTCTCTTTGGGGAGTATCAAAATAAGTCTCAGGACACTCTCTAACTAGCAAACTTAAACAAATTCTGCAAACTGAACAGTTTTAAAGTTCCTCCAAGGAATATAATAGCTAAAGTGACTCTCATTTAAGGTGACTCATCTGCATGCTGGACCTGCATTGCTCCAAAGAACAGGAGTCCAATCTGGGGAAGGTGGAGATGGTTAACACACTGGCCTGTTTTTGTAGATAAATTGGCTTTTCAATCACGGTCCTTATGGAAGGACAAGAAGTCTTTTGCAATTTCTCAGATTGGCTTGTTAAGCCCCTGCAAGAGCTAAAACAGTAAAACCTGGACAGTTAAAAGATTGGGTGGAAGGAGCAAGAGTCACTCACTGTGTGAAAAACCTGAGTAATTTGGTTGTCATTGTCTTCTGTGCAAAGACTGCATCAACCACTGTTATTCAAAAATATGTTTGCAGGAAGGGGAAGAAAATTGATATTCTTAAACTTACTTGATGTTTACTGAAGGGAAAAAAAAATACTATGGATAGGGTTTTCATCACCCAAAGCTTCACGTTCATCATCATGAAAAAAGGGAAGGAAAAAAGCAGAGACGTGTTGTCTGTTCTTTCTATTTAGGGTGTACAATTCTGAGGTGGATGAATGACTCCTGCAATGTGGTATAAAACATCTAGTGCAATGAGGTCCTTTGCTATCATACCTGCTGCAGGAAATCATATTGCATTCCCTATTTGCAAGTAAGAAATAACAACTTGACCAAACTCTCTAGAAAATGTCTTTGCTTTTGCACCGTACTAAGTAAGAGGGATCCTGCCTCACCTACAACTGCAAAGCACTGCTGCAAGAAATAATAAACATTCAAGGATGGAAAATACCCTTTTTTCATCAAATGAAAGTTTTCACGCAAACAGTTCGTATCTGTCAGAACTCTTCAAGTTGCAATTAAAACCGGGAAAGCCTGAGAACTGGATTGAAAAGATTTTGGAAAGAGATAATTTTCAATTTTAAAAAGTGAGCATCTTTTATTTTTGGCAGCTATATCCAAAAGCCTACTTTGTTTTTACAGCACCTGAAGACATTCCAGGTGAAAAATGTAAGGAGGTATGGATGGTTTTTTTGATGGGAAACCAGGAACTCTATGTAAAGAAATACTGAAGTATAATTGAGTTCCTTCCAAATCAAATTCATTCAGCTTTTCTCTCTCTCTCTCTCTTTTTTTTTTTTTTTTTAAATTCTGAATCCTTTTGAAATGGGGAAACCTCCAGAAATATAAGCTGGATTTGCACATCCCTTCTTTTGTGTATTTGCAAAACCCAAATCTAGCTGACAAGCATTACAAGCAACAAATTAGTAAAGAAAATAAACCAACGTTCTTTCTACTCTCTGTATAAATAAATCCCTAAGATTTGCAATGGAAATCTGTGGTAACACTCGCTGTAAATATAAGTACAGGGCAGAGAATATAAAAGAAGACTTAGATATAATCCACCATGTGCACAATGACAGGTCTCCCTGGAAAGCCATTCATGCTAAGCAAAACCAGCCTTAACTGTAGCTCACCATAAAGGCAGTGACACCCTGACATATGTTAAAATGCTCTGTAATATAACACAGTGTAAATACAGAGACATACTGAATAGCCACGACACCAGATTTTGGAAAATCCTCTTCTCTTAGCAGATTAATGTATTAATTCTGTAATGAGGAGCCTGGTAGCAATGAATAACGTTTCTATAAAGACATGAGCACTGCTGTGGCACACCAAAACATGACCTTTTTTATGGGAAAAAGTTGAATTCAGAGGTTCCACTAGTTTTTAAAAAGATGTCTGCTTCTGACAAGGTTGGAGTGTATAAACCAAATGGAAGGTGAGCCTTATCGCACGGAGGCGTGCCAACTCACAAACACACACACAGACACACAAGATAGTGCATGTGCACATAGCACAACATTTCTAACCTTCCAAAATTCCATTTGGGGAGATTCCCAGATTCATACAGATTCAGACACTCATCCCCACACACAAACACATGCATTTGGCATCTGGAAAAGGGTAGATTTAGATTAGACATTAGGAAGAAATTTTTTGCTATGAGGGTGGTGAGATACTGGTCCAGGTTGCCCAGAGAAGCTGTGGCTGCCCCATCCCTGGAGGTGTTCAAGGCCAGGCTGGATGGGGCTTTGAGCAACCTGGTCTGGTGGGAGGTGTCCCTGCCCAGGGCAGTGAGGGGTGAAATTAGATGATCTTCAAGGTGCCTTCCAACACAAACCATTCTATGATTCTATGATTCTGTGCTTGCAGCTGTTTGAAAACCCCATGATTACTCATGTGCACAAGCCAGGCCACACATTTACATGAAATCACTGGCAGGAGAACCCATATGTGTGTCCACACATGCACACACATACTAACAGGCATGTAGACCCCACAGATGGACTCCAATCCATGCCACTCCAAGGCCATCACAAAACCCAAGGGCTGGCTCTTCTCTCAGCGGTAAAAGTGAAGAGAAACACTGGAACAGACAATGCTGCTACACAAAGAACTGTTTAGCAAACTGGAGTGGGAAACTGGGATAGTCTTTAAAATTCCTGAGAACCGGCATAAAGAAAAACTCATGTATTTAATTGTAACAGAGCCTGCAGGAAAAACCAAGACTGCATGGAAAATGGTCGCAGCATTTCTTTATTTTTCTTGTAGAACATTTCAGGGTTTCTTCAGAACTGGCACATTTTTCAGCTGAAATGTAAAAATTTGAGGGCTTTGGTAGAATGAAAAATGTCAAGTGAAGGTTTGGGATTGGAGTGAAGGGGAAGGAGGGTTGTTTGTTTTGTTTATTAAAAAAGACAAATCCCCTGAAAGATGACATTTCTCATAGAAATAGCGCATCTTCAAAACCATCCAAAGAACCTATTTTTCCCGAGGTGAATGTTGAGATCAGCCTGAAACTGAGTTTGAACAGCAAGTGCAAGATCTACTTGAGCCACAGGAGGTTCACCTGCCCACCTTCCTTTTACCCCTTAGGCTGAAATGACTCTTTGCTTAAGCTGTTGGTTTTCCCTCAGCTCGCCCTGACTCATGCATCAGCCTCTCTGCAGCTGTGCCTGGACCTCCCACATTTTTTCAGTCCAGTTGTGTAACCTGTCTCCTGCTGCAGCCTCCATGCACCTCATCCGACTGCCCATTGGAGAGAAAAGGCAGCCAGAATGGCCTTTTTCTGGATGTTTCAGCTCTCCCCTTCTCAGATCATGCCAACACAATGCATAGGTTCTCTCTACAGTTGCAACACACAGGATGCTCTTATGATTTTAAAAGTAGGCATTATGGTTTCATACCCTTCCAGAAGCTTCACCCTGTTTCTGGAAATGGGGAAAGGATCTCTCCCTCCTGGGGGTTGTCCCCATCTCCTTATCTTCTGTGTATTCATACCTTCTCCATGTTTACCTCCTTGCAGAGGATGGGAGGGCAAAAGTACATGCTTAACACTGACCTGATAATGTCTGGCTTCCACTTCCAGTTAGTGGATATTGTACAGTCTTTGTTATTAAAGATCCACTTGCTATTCAAACCCTGCTCCCCAGAGATCCTTCTCTGCACACACTGATCAAGTCAGTTCTCCACCTTCTCCTCAGAGCAGAAAGCAGCCTGAACTGTCTCGAGATCTTTATTTGTAATGCATGAGGCTGAGGTTAAGAGCAGATGCATCTCATTTAATTCTAATGTGACCAATGTGGAGTTCACCCAGTTTTTCTGGCCTGGAACACCAAAAATGGACATTATCCCCTTTTCTCTTTTCATCACCTAAAAGGCCCGTTTTCTAGGTGGTTGCAATATCCTTCCTGATTTTCTCTGAATCCTTGAATGCCTGCCAGTAGCCATCACAACAACTGCAGTTGTGATCCCATCTGAGCAACAGAGAGAAGTCAGAGCACCAAGTTTTGTCTTCCCACCTTTCCCTGAACCTGGCAGTGAGACAAATGAGTCCAGGTTGTGCAAACAAACGAATCACACTTTCTAGGATGGTCTAGGATTAATCAGGATGGGTTGCTTAGTTAATCAGTTCAGCCAGAGTAGAATGCAGTCTGGTGTGCAACATGAAATGAGGGTACACTATGACATAAAATATTGCCACAAAATAGACTACATTCCAGTCCAATCCACAGCAGTGTAATTTAGCACACTGCAACACAATTGGATGCAAAGCAGCTTGTTACAACGCAATATGACCTGACATATTAATCTAAGATACAATGCACAATACAATATAGATTTCTATTTAAGCCTGAGGAAAATGGCAGGTTTCCCAAATTCACTTCCTATCCTGTGTTGCTGGAATTTCCCCTTTTATGTATAAGAAGAAGCCAAGAAGGAAAGTGCTTTAAAACTATGGAAAAAATTTCATGGGGACTGTCCAAGTGATGATACATGGCAAAACGAGGTCCAGAGTACAGCTGCAGACATCGCTGTTATCCATGCATCACACCTATTTTCTTGACCTGCTGTCAACACCTTTCACTTCTTGATCATATGGAAGACAATTTAGAAACCTCCATGCCCCATAAGCTCTGAAAATGCCAAGGATATCCAGAAAAGCTGACACGGTCCACTTGCGTAGGATAAAATGGCAGAGGGAAAGGTATTTAAAAATTACAGCAGAATTTGTGGGGGAAGGGGAATCTTGCAAGGACTGGAACGGATTCCTCTTCTGGCTGCTAATTAGGATTTGAAAAATCTCAGTGTGTTAACGAAGAGCAGTCGTGTTGAAATGTCGCTTGTGCACATTGTCATTTAACAGACTATCTTTCTGCTGAGGATTATTATGGGATATTAATGTGAAGTGTCTGAAAATCACACCGGAAGAGAAATCCTCTCGTTGAAACTGGAGAGCGAGAAGGAGTTTTCTGAATGGTGAAAGTATTAACAATGTGTTGAATACCTAAACAGGCTACAAAGAGAGAAAAAAAGGAAGAAGCAATTGGAAGTAAGTGTAAGATTAAGAGGTAGTATGAACCATCATCCCAGGAACTGTCATAACACCTGCTTCACTAGCGACATTGTCCTTGTCTCTAATGCTTTTTCTCCAGCACCTGCCCCTTTTACTTTAATGTGGAAAAAGGATAAACTGATTGCATTTAAACCCTAGTGTGGTTGGCTTTGACACATTAATTGCCTCCCTCCATGTCCTGAAAGCATAGCTTTGCTGCCTGCAAGGATCTCCCTTCAAGGAGCTGCATTTAAAACACTACATATATACCAAGTTTAGTGGGTTTTTAATGGGAAGGTGTCATTCTGAAATGCTCTGGGCTAATCAGAATCGATGCTTTGGACCGTGCCTTCAGTTTAACCAGGGTCATTTTATCTGCTCTTGAGATAGGTGCCAAAAGTCTAGCAAGAATCTGTCAGAGATTTGGGGACTGACGGTCCAGATTTTTTATTTTATATCACCAAAGGGCTACTAAAAAAATCTATAGTCCTTTGAATGACCAGCCCATGCTATCAAAAAGTTATCCGGAGGTGAGACACAAGAACAAATTTCCAGGGCTACAGCAAGTGTCCTGCAGGCTATGTTAACAGCTCACAAAAATCCTAGGCAATAAATACGTAAAAGGGAGCACTCAGATGTGACATATGTGGTGGGAATTACTAAAAGAACGAGATGATAAAATAGTCTTCAGGTATGTAAAAGCATTTTGCTGGGACCAAGGGAACAGTCCAGAGTGCAGGTCCATGGGGGATGGCCCAGGAAATGAAAGACTTCACACTCAAGGACTGGAAATAAGCTTGGAAATTACCAAAATATTTTCATCAGGATGGCTAATGAAGCACAGAGAATTGATTGCTGGAAAGGGTGGGAAGTGCTTAGTGTGGGATGGATAACAGCACATCCTACACAAGTGGATCAGGGTGGACCTAGGTGGACCTGACCATGCTTCACAGCAAAGTCTGGAATAACTGACCTCAGGAAGTCCTTTCCATCTGTGTGAATTTTATTATCAAATTCTAGCTTTGATTTCCCTGGGGTTTTGATCGCTCTCAGTCATCCGAATACTTTTCCATACTGTACCCCTATGAAAGCAGAGAGATTTAATTCCCTGCTTCCCAGTGAAAAACTGATAAGTGCAGAAGTTCATACTGACACTCAGCAAGGCTCATTTTCCTCACCAAAACTTGTGATGTTACTTTAATTTTTATTTATTTTTTTTTTGTCAGTTGAGGCTCTGGATTATGGATTTTGCCCTCAGGCTGTTGTTCTTGTTCAGGCAGAGGAATCCAGTCCAAAGTTCCTGTAAGTATGTGCAGTACATGTGAAAGCAGACCAATCACAGGGGTGTAATGCAGCTAAAATGTGTCATATTTTTAGCTCTCCCAGCCTAAGAAATCAATAATCCGTATCTGGAAAATGTTAAGATGGTTTCCTTCCATTAACAAATGGTTGGTGCTTGTTACAGATACAGTAGTTTAGGTTAGCTCGTCCATCATCAGGAAGGTTTCTATCACCTGCTCTCTCTCCCTCTCAAGAGTGTTAACATTTCCTAGTATCTCTACTTACAATTTTTGCCAGTCGGGGTTAACTGCCTCCAGCTCAGCCTGAAATTCTCCTTTGGAAGTAACTAGAAAAATTGTGAAGTTTCCAAACAGCAATCATTTTGCATTTCTCATTTTCTTATATCTGGCAGTGGGCAAGTAACTCCCCCGCCCTATCTCCCTCAAAGATGTTAAGAATAATTTTTTATTAACAGTGGAAAAAAATAGTTCAGGGAATGTAATTTCTTGTATGCTGAGTTTCTTCCAAAGAGCAATTTAACATGAGTTTCTCAGTTTGTACGCACATCCTTCTGTTCCCCTTTGAACTCTACTGGGAGAAATCTGTGCCAATATTGGTTGCACCGTGGCAATTTTCTACTTTGGGAATTCACTGAAATGACATAATGGTATAAAAGCACTAAACACATTTTTTTTGTCCCACAAAGCAAGAGAGACACCTGCAAGCAGGTGGGATTCCCTGTTTACTATAACTTTTATTAGCTGGCACATTTCCTGGACTGTGTATGTTTAATTCAGGCTGTTCCGCTTCAATTCACTGGCATAAACCAGAGAAGACCATAAAGCATCGAGCCACTAAGAGAAATATAGAAGCTCATTTTCTGTAAGCAGCCACTCCTTGATGTGTGTCTGGGTGAACTGAGCACTGTGAAAGCAACCTCGAGTTGGTAAACCAAGACATCTTGAGGTAGAGCAGTTACCACGGTCATATGTTTTGCGCTGCTGTGCAGACAGCCAGAATTGCCACTCAGTGATAGCACCCCAACGGCGTCAATGACACAAGAAGAAGAAGAAACAGAATCGGGATCACTAAAAATAGCAGCCTCCTTTAAATGCCAGGTTTCTTTTCTTTGTAGGAAGGACACAGCAAGTCTCCGAAGTCATCCTTCTTAGTCTTCTGTGCAAAACAACCAGTTGGATGTTTATGTTTGTTTTGATAGACCACTGAAGGAAGAAAAGGAAGCTGGAGTAGGAACCCTGCCGCTTCTTTTGGCAGAGGTTAGAGAGATACAACAATATAAGAACATAAGAAATAGATGCTTCTTTGAGCATGCTATATCGTTATGTGTTGTGTGAACTACTCGTGGATATAGTCTTCGATTATTAAAATAAAGTACTGTTAGCCTTCAAAAAGCATGACCTTTCTTCCTTGTATTTAGAAGATGCTACAACAATGAGGTTAGAGAAGGTTAATTCTTTGAACGCTATTTGCACTGTCTGAGACCAATTTAGGCTATGGACAACTCCACAGAACATTTTGTGTGAGCTCAATATAGGGAGGGGCACATAAGCATAAATACTGGCCTGTGGTGCTCCATCCTGATTCATTCTGGGATGCTTTGGCCTGTTCCAACTAGAGTTTTCTCACAACAGATCCAAGAAGGGGTTTACAGAACTGCACAGTCTAAGGACTATGTCCAGTAGATGTTTTGGATATAGTTGCCTTCTTTTGGGAGCATTTGAGAATACACATATGAGCTCAGGTGAGAAGTGTCCTTAGGGACTGAGGAAGAATCCTGGTAGATGCAACCTTGTGTTTAGATGTACAGATACTCTCCCCCTTCCCACATACGTGTCCTCCCTATGCACCATTCTCTAGCAAATGATTTGGTTATTTAACGTGGACTGGATATGGCTTGTGTGCCACCATGTTTTACATGGTTTTCAGACATTCTTCCTAGTCTGTTTGCAGGGATACTATCACCATCAAAGAACAATATGCTAGTTTACAAAAAGAGGTCTCCTTTAAAGGAATGCTATGGATTAGCTTAACTCTGCTATTAGCAGATGAAGAGGTAGGAAGGGAGGAAAGGAAAGGAAAGGAAAGGAAAGGAAAGGAAAGGAAAGGAAAGGAAAGGAAAGGAAAGGAAAGGAAAGGAAAGATTTATGGATAAAGTGAAAGGTTGTCTCTATAATACCGTGGGAACCAAAGCAATTACTCCAGTGAATCATTATTTTTGCATTAGACCAAAGGGCAGATTTCACCTGCTGGTGTCTCACAGGGGCTGGAGCATTTAACAGATGAGTCTCTAATACAACACAAAAGAAATTAGAAAAAGAAAAAAGCAAAGTTCACAAAATCTACCAATTAAGAGTCAACACAATGTACCAAGCTATTCAAATGATTGGGGACCCATGGAGATATTTATATAAATAAACTCACAAACATATACCTGTTTCTACAGACATTTAGGCACAGTCTAGTAGCTGTATCAACAGTATCTCTGCAGACTTTTCCAGCTATCCTCCAATTTTCCCTTCTCCACAATGCTGAGAGTTACCCTTGAGCTACCAAAACTGGATTCCTACCCTGCCACTTACTTAAAAAACCTCTACACCTCCTGTTTCACCCCTTGATTCACAGTTATAAAGAGCAGCCTTGGAATGGTTGACTTAAATTGTCATAGACAGATATCACTCATTCTGGTAACATCTCAGAGCATGAAACTTTTCCGGCTGAGCAAGGAGAGGCAACGTGCCGACCATCACTAGAACGTGGTAGAACTGGTGACAAGATGGCTGGAAGGGCTTGCAGAGACCTTTCAGTGCTGATGTGGTGGGGTCTAGAGTCAGACAGAGTTTTGAAGCCGAACTTTCCCAAACTGGAATTAAAGTGAGCACACAAAAAAAAGGCATTAAGTTGTCTTTGCATCTCTGAAGGTATTATTTCTTGAATTCAAGCTAGACAAATGTGCTGTTTACAGAAACATCTTGGTATCTGCTGGAGAAAAGGAGGAAAAAAATGGGTTTGGAAACACAGATGTCCTTTCACCACTATCTTAGAAAACAGGTCCTTTTGTCCTATCATTAGTCCAGCAGTTTCCAATATTTTCTGGATTGTCAGAAAACTGCATTTTGGGGTCCTTAGGGAGAAGTCTCTTTCCTTCCTTGCTTGGTAACACGTTTTCTGTGAGTTTCCTAGCTTCTCATCATTCTTGGCTTCCCCACCCGGCCAAGTCTCCCTTGTTTTATCTCTGTTTTCATGCCGCAGATGGAAGTAGAAGATTCCTTTGACAGAGTGTTCAGTAGATGATTAGTCAAAAGAACTGGTTTGCTTCCAGCTTCTCTGCCCAAAACTTTCTAAGGAGCATAAGTACCATGAACAAAGGAACACAAGAATTGCTCTTTCACACCAGGGACTCATAACCTTCTTTAACATAACAGCCAGCTAGCTTTTCAGAACAGAAATTTTGCATAGTGTTGCCATAGTGGCTTTTGTTTGTTAGACACCTAAAAATTAATCTCAGTTTTAACTCTGTATGTACTGGTTTATATCTCCACAGCTTCGGCTTATTCACTCTCATGCAGACTGTTGTATCATCCTTTCTCCTCATCAATGGGTTTTTTTGCCATCGTTTGCCAAGTACTATTCCATGTTTTTGCAGAACACACCACAGGTTGGACATCTGACCTACCAGTCATCCAGACCTATGAACTATCTACTGTTACATTCATAAACATGTGTTGTAGCCTCAATATGCAGCTATGTTTCTACTAGGATTTCCAAAAAGAGACTAGAGACTTGTCTTTCATCTTAGAGAAATGTCTGTCGAAGAAAATACGGTTCTTAGTCCTCCATTGAATAAACCAAGATTAGTCATCATAGCTTTTCTCTCCTATCCTTTGACTGGCAGAGCGTAAAATAGGATTTGTTATCCTTATTTGAAGAGGTAAATGATCTTACTCCTCTTTTTGAGTTAGCAAAGAGAGAAAAACAGTGATATTGTTAGTATCTGAGTTAATGAAGCTTATTTCCCTACATAGTCAAGGCTTGTTGATCTTGAAGCATGTGGAAATGCAACATCTGAGAACCTTTGAGATCTCTGCTCTTTTGCAGAATGGGTTTTAATTCAGGCAATCAGTTCAAAAGTTACTGGGATGACATACAGAAAGGGCAAGAGGCACTGACACAGGATGACCATGTCAACCAATAGTAAATCCAGCTCAAAACCACTTTAGAATACATGACACCCTCAGGAATGGGCTTAAGGAACACCCTTGGATCAGGCTATGAGCAAAGTTGGCCTCCTGCTCTCTCTGCCTGTCTTCCACCAGCTTATCTGAGCTGTGGTTTGCAGTCCTTGATGGAGTGTCCGAGACTGTGGTAACAAAATACTGGAGGGGTTTGGGTCCAGATCAAAACATCCATAATCTGATGTCCTAATGCATATGCCAACCACAGCTACTGGAGATCTTGTCAGTACAGACAGGAATGCCTGGAGCTTTAGGTGGGGTTGTCCAAGAACCCTCTATATTCAACATAAAAAGAACCTCTTCAGTTGGTCATTCAGCCCCTCTTGAATTCAGCTCATCAAGCCCTTGGAGTCTGTAATCTATCCAAATTATTCTGATTTGGAATGTATGTCATTTTAGTTACAAAAACATCCAGACTTGGAGCAAAGCCCCACTGCAGTTACTTACGAACTGTTCTGAACGAACAGATTGTTCCTGCAGAAAGCAGTTTGCAAACACTGTTAAAAGACACAGACAAGCAGACAGCCATGTTAGCACGAAAACCACTAAACCAGTGGTCTCAGCTCACAACCAATTCCCCCTCTTGTACAGTTTTCTACAGGCATTGGCCATGATGACCGTAAGTCCCCTCACTGAAATTCAGATCAAGCCAGGTCTTTAGCAAGAAGATGCAAACGTTCTTGTGAATGGTAGGTGTGGGGCATTGCTTCAGCTCTAAAAGGTTGATAGGAGCCTGAAATAGATTTCTGACAAAGGAAGAGGTTTAATAACATTTCCTAAAGCCACGTTAGACTTCCTAATATTAGCTTTTGAAACTCTGGTTGCTGGTATCAGCATCCACCAGGTCAAAGCTTTAGTAAGATCTTAGCCAAAGACATTTTGTGGTGGAGTTTCACAGCCAAGTTACCAAGCATGTGAAAAAGAATTTTTTTCATTATAACTCTCTAAAAAAATAGGTGGTTGCCAAGATCATCTAGTTCCTCTCTTGTGTATCCACTTTGCATTTGAATCTTTTAATGGCTTTTACTGTTCTCGTGTTTATTTAGCGGGGGAGGAAGGGGAAAGACATGCAAAGACTGCATGTTGTGATTCTAAAATTCAAAATGTTTCCTCAGAGAGGAAGGTAATGCCTATTCTCCATGTCTATCAGGGATAGGGGAGGATATCCTAAATTTAAATTCCAGCCACTGAAATTATGGTTCAATATCAAGAAAACACAACTAATGCAGAGGATGATGAAGTAATTAAGGGGAACACCACTTCAGCACCAGAGCTCATATTTGATAGCCCAGCTCACCAGCTTTTTTGCAGCTATGCCAGTTTATACCACATATGGAATCTTCTTCCATGTGAAAACATGGAAATGTTTTGTTCAAATAAAGACAGGAAACCTCACTGCATGGAGCTGGGAGGCAGACTAATTTTTGATGTATCCCACCAAGAAGTCACAGACTTAAAAGGAAAAAGCAAAGACACAGGATAAGGGCTGGAGTCAATTTTTCACCATGGGATAGAATAACAAGAGCGGTTTGTTCTCTCTGAGTGTTTATATAAAAGACCTGCCGGGTTTTATGCCATCTCATATATAACAAGAAAGGTACCTGTGCCTCCCTTCACCCCCAGAATTGAGGGTCACAGACACAGGAAGGGTTGGGAAATTGAAGGGGAAGGATATTTCTCTTTTTTTTTTTTTTTTTAAATGCCCTTTTAAAGAGAAATTTCTGATTCACATTTTTTTTGTGGGGAAAGATTCCTGTATCAGGATTTAATCGCTTTGCTATTGTCCCAAATCTTTTGCTGGCCAAAATCATCACCACCGTAATTTAGCTTTCAGCTTCATCATATTGTCCTCTTACCTTCTGCCATATTGTAACATTTTCCAGAATGCAACTCCTCCTGTCAATGCTTTGAGCCTTCAGAATGTCAGCAAAGGGTGCTGCAGTGCAGATGTCAAAGCCTCCCTGTCAGATCTGGAGCTTTGGGTTTATCTGGGCTTACTGGATCTATCATCTCTATCTCTGTGAGCTCCAGGGAATCAGGCTTCTATTTTCAAGGGCACCTACATCTTAGCAAAGCGTTTTGAATATTTAAGGACTGATTTGACAATGCCTTTCTGGATTTATTAAATAAAGTGTTCTTCTACTCTACAAGACTCAGTCATATGGAGCTTCTCAGAGTCCACCTGATAGGCTGGCCCTGGAAACCACTTTCCCTTCAGCACTCATGCCACTTGCAGACCCCTTTGCTATATAATAATCATAATTTTTGAAGTATTGGCCTTTAGTCTTTCCAAGACTTAGTTCCTTATCTCCATGAAGAGGCAAAAGGATCTTTCCTTTGCTTCTCCCAGTTGCACAGGTTGTAAACTTTCTGCATTCCCAAGATATCTTTGCCCAGTAGCTATATTTTTAGGACATCTAGCAAGGACTAGATGTTTCAAGGCCAGGTTGGATGGGGTGTTGGGCAACCTGGTCTAGTGGGAGGTGTCCCTGCCCATGACACAGGGATTGGAACTAGAGGTCTTTAGGACCTTTAGGTCTTTTAGGAACTAGAGGAACTTTAAGGTCCCTTCCAACCTGAACCATTCTTTGATTCTATGACTGTTACACCTCTGGCTTGGAAAGTCCCTGAACTTAAAATTGGTGGATACTAGTCATATGTTACTCCTATTTTTGTCCAGTGCTTATGTTTTTCCCTGGAAATCTGTGATTGCTCATTGCACCCTAGAGATGGGATACTGTACCCAGATGAGCCCAGTATGATGACTCACATTCTATAGTACCCTGACCTTGGAGGACATACTTGAGAGACATGCTAACTACCATAATAACAATGATACAAGGTGCATATATAATACTCACATACAGGAACATTCAAGTTCAACTCTGAAATAGTTCCCAACGGGCAGTAAAAGAGAACTCAGTTTCTCATGCTCTGATTTACTCTGACGCCTTATTCCTTTTCATCTCCATTCATCAAGACTTGAATGGGATACCAGCTTTAATAGATGCTAATTAGCAATATAAACCATCCACCATGCAAATCAATAGCAGAATAATACCGAAAAAGGCTGTGTCATAATAACAGTTGGGTCCAATGATTGAAAGGGGAAAATGCAGTTGGATTCTTAATACTTGAGTGCAATTAAGGAAGAAAGGAAAAATGATTATTTTCCTCATGTGAATTATAAGCAATTAAGCAGGGCATATAATAAAGCTTGGGACTGAAATCACTTTGGCTTTCTTGTGTCAGCTCCTCTACTCCACACTGTGTTTCAGGGGGCTGCAGTAGCTGAAACACAGTTGGGTGTGTTTATTGTCAGCTCTTGTTTGATTATGCACTCGAATGGGAAAGCACAGCTCTGACTAGCACAGATTTACTACAAGGAGAACAGGAAACAGGAGACATATTCTGGATTCAGCTCATTGCCATCATTTCAGTGGGTGCAGATGTTTTGCTTTTGCTTGGAGGATCGGTATGTGGTAATTGGGCAAAGAATGGTAATTAGTCAGTGTGTGTAGGAGGTGATTTGTCTGGATACCACCACAGAGAGCTAAGGGAGAAGGTCACATAAGGCAGAGAGGCTCGAGCAGACCATATGAATCCCTCTTAATTGGCTGGACAACTCTGGTTCAGTGCAGCAATGCCTGCACTGTAAACACCTAAAATTTGTGATATCTTCTTCCCCTCTCAAATCCTTCCTGCTCAGGTGAGTGGAAGTATTGTCACCCACTTGAAAAAACAGGCATTTTCCAGGGAAAATGAACACACTCTGAGATTAGATGCACATATCAGACCATACGATGGGGTTGCACATGTGTAGCCTGTCCCGTGACTGAATATAGACACACAACATGAAGGAAACAGCTGCCTTTTGATAGGAAGTTTCATTCGGGCATTTTTGTGGCTGTGGGATGATGGGCTACTTTGGGTTGCTCCTACCACAGCCTGATGCAAAGCGTGACACAACCCAAATCTGGCCCAAATCTAAGTCCCATCACATGGCTGAGGGAGGCCATTGGGAAAGTGGCAGGGAGCACGCTATGGCAGAGATTATTTTTTCCTAAAGTTGGACTGGACTCAGAGGGAAGAGGTTAGCAAAACCTGTCTCTGAGCAGAGGACAGAGAAAACAGAAGCATCTGCTGTCCTGAGATTTTCTGTAGAGTCAACAGGAACAGAAATGAAGAGCTGCAGAGATCCCAGTTTAGGAGCAAAGTTCACCTTGCAATGTTCTCACAAGAGCTGAATTTGTAGATAGGAGTGATTTTCTCCCTCCAGCATTACCTGTAGTCAGCTACTGGATATCCATTATATTGGAAGAATACTGTTAACATCTTTGTGGTTTAAAGAGGTTGTCTCTGTCTTCAGGGGAGCAGGACCAGGCTTGTTGGCCACTATGAGGATGTGACTATCTGAGAAATATCTTCTCAAGTATTGGCTCAATGCCCAATGTCTTAAGTTTTAAATGAACATTTCATGCTGTATGCTAACTACATCACGTTAAGTGAGAAAATCAGACCATGAACTGAACTTCACTTGGAGACAAGGCTGTCCTGAAGTCTTTTGGTCGAGAGGGAACACCTCTTTCAGCGTATTTAGATTTAATTCAAAGTGCTGGCTATGCTTCATGAATCAGCTGCTGACTTCATCTTGACTTCAGGAAACACAATTACTATGAATCCAAATGTTAAAGCTGATCAGAAAAGGTTTTTCTGTGAAGCATTTCAAGGTGATGTCCATTTGCAAGGTGTTGGAACAAGCATAGTTCATGTGTCTGTCTGTTTGTCTGTCTACCTACCTATTTATGCAGCTATTTTTCCTCAAGACCTTCAGAAAGCCTTCTGGAACACTTTGCATCAGCTTGGTGTGGGAACCTCATGTCATACCACCAGAAAAATAAAAAAAAAACCCAATACAGCCTTCTGCCACCCAGATTTGGCAAGTATGATATTAATTTCCTATAAAACTCCTTGTGAAAAACACCAGTTCCGTATGTATATGTGTGTATAAATATAGGTATTTTGTGGGTCTGTATATATATGTAAATATACATACATATATATATTAGGTCATTAAGGCACTGAATAAAATTTTTGGGAGGATGACTTTCTCTTGCACTGACCATTGCTCTGAGGAGTCTGACCAATTCATTCTCTGCCATTAACTCCCTGATATTTGGCCTTCATGGTCCTGTTTCTGAGGTGTCTCTAAAAGGGAGTCAGTGTGTCCAGAGTTCTTGGATCCCTTCTGCCTTTCCCAAGCATTAGAGAGGGCTCCAGCCTCAAGCCTTTTACCATATAATCCTTTTTTATTAAAAATAAGACTACAGATGGCATTGCTTTCCAAGTCAGCCACTGAAAGCCAGAACTGTTTTTTTTTAATCATTTCTATTTTTAAAAAAAAGGATGATTAATTATGATCAGATATTCTGAAAAAAAAAACTAAACACCAGATATTTCTGGAAAAGGTCAGAGTTCTCCACAAAAAGATAAAGTGTTTAAAAAGGCCATTATATAATAGAAATGTCTACAGTGGAATACATTAAACTCTTAAGCAATTCAGGCTATACTTTCTTTCACTTCCCACTGCTCCTAATAATACTCTTTGTTCCGCTCTAAACCAATCTTTCTCATTCTTTGTTGTTTTTGCATTCTGCAAATGCTTGTAGACAGTTCTGGTCCCCTTAGTCATAGATTAGACAAATTGTGCATATTGTTTCCTTTTAATCTCGTCTCCCTCCTGACTTCTTAAATACTTCTAGTTGTTCTACACCATCCTCAGCAGTTTACCAATACTCGCTTGATATTTTGATGTGCAGAACTAGCACGATTCCACAGTGGGAGTTGGATGACACCAGTACACTCAGTCCTCTTTGTTCAGCAACAGTTTTGGGAGAAGAATCTCATTGCCTGTTGCACCAGAACATATGATTTTGAGAAAGCTATTGCAAACAGATTTCAAATTAGAGACAAGGCTTGGGGCTCAGGGGATTCCTGGCAAAGGTTTGGTGCGTGGAGTGAAGAGGTCTGCAAGGGAGGGATCAATGGATTGATCTGGCCTCTCTCTTTGAAACTAGGTAGGTGCAGTGTGTCTGGATGTGTCATCAGGTAAGAAGGGAAAACAGCAACAGTATTCCTGCTGTAGCCTGACCATGACATTGAGACATCATTTAAGTTTTTGTATTTGCAGTTGTACTTGGGCTCTTGCAAGCAGCCAACAGCCTTTCCTTCCACAAAGTAATGTCTTTGGCTCAAAGGAATACTTTTTTTTCTTTTTAAACCTAAAGTTTGAAAATCATCTCTCTCCTGACTACCTTTGGGCTCTTTCCCCCCCCGGCCCTTACGCTCAGCACAGGTCCTTTAGTCATGCTGTCTAATGGGAGGTACACATCTGAGACTGCACAAAGTGCTGCTGTATTGTAAGAAAGTAGAGATGAGATGATTCATCGGGTCCAGTTTCTTTGCCTTTCAAGACAAACTGTTTTTCCTGCTTCTTATAGGAAGCAGTGACTGCCTCTGTTTGCTGGACTCCCCTCTTTGTCTGGGAGGTGCAGGGGTTTCAAGAACTTGCTACTGGCTTTTTAAAGGAATGGTGAAAAACAGCCAGGACCTGGGATTTCATTGCGATGGTGATAAGCTATGACCAAAAAGGAGCTTGTGACTCTAAGAACTATCTAAAAGTGGTCACTTCTCAGCTGGCTACCACTTTTCACCTGAGACACAGCAGCTGGCTGGGTGAACACTGGTTGTCCTTTAAACGGGAAAAAAAACTTTCAGTATGACTTAAATTGCCTACTTATATTGCCCTTTCCAACGGACAGCACGTACATGTGGCTGCCTTTCGCATCTCAGTTTAGCCAGGTAAACGTGTATAATGTTTGCAATCACTGTAACATTGCTCTGATTGTACCTAGACAAAGTGAAATGACGCAGCTCACTCACTTGGCTTGAAAAACCACACAGTTGTTTTAATAACCCCCTGTTTCCTGGCAGTTGAGTGAGATAAATGAGATCACCAAGGGGACTGGAGAGCACCACTGCTGATTCAAAAGAGTCTGTAAGAGGAAAGGGAGGAAGCAGGGGGATGTAGAAGATTGCAGGGCCATTTTTGGAGACTGAGAGCTGATAAATTGCTTCAGGTCACCTCATCCAACTGAGCCCAAAGGAAATGAAGCAGTTTCCACTGATAGCTGCTGCTCTGAAACACGAGGATAACATTTGCATTACCAGCAATGCACTAACACTGCAGTGCTGTATAAAAGACTATCAGTAAAAGACATAATCTCAAAAAATTTGCAGCATAAAAGTTATGAAGTCACAAACGCATTAGAAAATAAAACAAAAAAAAGCAAACAAAAAAAGGTTTTTCTGACTTTAATTGCTGCAGCTACTGTATTTTTGCCTTGTTGCTTTGTTTAGGTTTGAAGAGGACTTCTGTGCTTTATTCCCCTGCATGTCACTGGGAATGGTATGAGGATAAAATGTTGTCTTCCATTGAGTGTATCCTTCAAGTGTGTAGAGCACTTCCTTGGGCAACTAGGGCTTTCCTCTGCTGTCCATCTGGTTAGCAAGGAACAGCCTGAAGAGTTGTGTGTTGATCATACAAACTCAGTGATGAAGCCAGTGGTGAGAGCTTTTCAAGGCAGACGTAGGGTTGGCAGTTCTCTGCTCGCTTACACATCAGTAAGTGATCATCAAAAGATAAACAATTAGGTTAATTAGCATGGAATTAACCAGTGTAATACCACAAACCATTAGAATGAAAGGGGGCGGGGAGGAGGAAAGAAACACTAGAGTCAGAAAAAAAAGAAGAAAGACAATTTCTGGCATTTCCCCCTACCTCTGCCACCTCCTCTCATTTTCTTTTTATTCCTTGCATAAAGTGCTGGAATTTGTCCAACAGTCTTTGGATGAATCGATACTAACATATGCAGGAGCCGATGTCTGTGTGAAGCAACGTGGCTTTCCTCTCATCTAAAGCTCAGTGCAGGAGGGAGAAACTCCCCAGAGATGCTCTGAGCAAGGTCACTTGTTGACTTTGGGAGAGGCAGCAGGAGAACAGTGGGGCTTAGCTGGGACCAGAAAGGGGACTGAGGAAATTCAGCTTCAAATGGAATGAGAGAGATTTTATTCCCAGAGAAAGTGGAATTGAGGTAAGCAACAAATCTTTGAGAGTAGAAAGAGTGGCTAGCAAAATATATCTGAGAAAGAAAAAGCCACGCAAAAAAAATTTTACTCTTTATGCATCATATTTTAAGGAGATTCAGCATTAAAAGCTACTGCATGGTCCTTGGCACTGGTGAGGCTCTCCACAGGCTGGTAAGGAAACCCAAGGTATTGGGTAAGAGGGCTGATAGGTAAGTATGGCCACTCCGAGGATCTCAATCCAAAAGCAGAGCCCAAAAGAGAGAAGATGAGAGACAAAGAGAACTTGATGTCCTAAGGAGCTGTAGGGGCATTGTTGAAGGTAGACCCAGTGGCCTGATCTAGCATGAATCCTCTCTCATCCCTCACCTGATATATATACAAACACATCATTATACTTATATGTATATACATATATATACTTTTTTATGTATATACACATCATTATAGATGATTTATAGGTATACTATTATAAATATATCATTACAGAGGAGTATCATAACAGAGAGTATATCATTTCAGCATCCTTAATAAATTTATCCTGCTAAAGAATTTTCCAAACTCATAAGGAAGTAGGTTCAGCGTGTCTATAATTATGAGATACTTCTCCTCATGTTTCTGGCTGATGAAAAGCCATTACATGGCTATGGCTCATATGGTCCTAAGCCGTGGTTAATGGACCATGTTGAGAGACAGAGAAGATTCGCTGAAGCTTGACACTGCAAGTGCACAGCCTTGTGCTTTTGATGGATGTAAAGCACTGTTTTGTCACTGTCCATCCCAGGGATACGGCTTTAATGACTGGCACTGTTGTCTGCCATGACAACAGGTCATGAGGAGGGAATCAAACACCAGGGAATTGAGTACCAACCTGTTACCAAACTAATGTTCCTTCTGCCTTTTATTAACTTAGAGACAGATATGGAGAAAAAGAGCAGGAGGGCAAGTTGGGGGCCCTTGATGTTGACCTGAAAGGTATACTGGTCGACTCCTGCTCCTTGAGCTCTTTGAGGACTGGTGGCATCTGGATGTGGGTGGACACTGGTGACTAAGAAAGGTATTTTGCAGAGCTCCAGCTGGTGGGGAATGAGCTGTGTGAGGCTCGGAGTAGTGGATACAATGCCAAGGAGTTTCCATTGGGTAACCAGTCTACATTTGGATTGCTTTGTATGAGAGTAAACAGCCGGCACAAAACAACCTGCCAACTTCCCATCAACACTGTGTCCTTTTAAAGCGTTACTTTTTTGTTTTAACAGCTTCACACGCTCCCAGGCAGGATCGTGTAGCAGTTTTGAAATCAATGAGGCATTTGCCATTTCCCTCTCACCTTGCCCGCCTTTGGATTGGCACAGCTCCACAGCTCAGGTTTTATGCCTTTGGATCTCTCTCACTCTATCACGAAAGCAAATGCCACTTTGGCTCATCCTGGCTGGAGAAAGGAGAGGGGGCAGGGAAGTCTCTGATGCCCATCCTGGCAGATGAGTCCTGAACTCAGAAGGAGATTTCAGAGGGTAGGGGCAGTCACAGCCTACTAAGAAAGAGCAAGGGCAGACGTAGAGTCCAAGGTCAGGCACCTTGGAGGAGAGCTCCTTCACAAAAGGCCACTCATTCAGAGGGACATCTCCCTCTGAGATGTGTACCACACCAATTAGTACAGAAATCAGAAGATGTGCTAGATGCTCATCCCATGTCCAGCAAGTAGGATCTAAAAGCAGGACAGAGGCCATAGCTCTCATCTCCCATGTGAGATCCATGCTGGCTGGAGATGATCAGGAGGCAGGATCTGCCTGGGGTTCTCTTTCGATGACTAGGACCTTTTAAGACTAATACCCTGTATCAGGTTGGGAAGGTCTAAGCAAAAAACTACCATTTAAGAATCTTCTAGGTTGGAAGGGACCTTCAATATCATCTTGTCCAACCATCAACTTAACTCCGACAAAAATGAACACCCACACAACAAACAAAATGCAACACCATCACATCAACCACGTGTCCCAGGCTGAGCAGATCCTTGGCCTGCTCACAGCACACACAGGAACTGTCTTTGCTCTCTTCCTGCAGGAGCCAAAGACATTCCATGCAGCCTGTTGCCTGGACAGCTGCGTGTTTCTGCAGCAGGTCAGTTTGGGTCGGTTTATTCCGTTTGAGCGCAGCCACGGACCGAGTGGAGACCACCCTGGATGTTTTATTCCGAGTCAGACCAGCCTGCCCGGTCACCACTTGCGCTCGCCTGTTACGCACCGCACTCTGAATAGGCTGTAGCTGCCGCCTCACTCACCTGTCACACACCACACGCTGAACAGGCTATATCTGCCGCCGTCTCGCCCTCTGTACAGCGCGATCCAACCCTCGCCTCGATGTTACATCGGTTCTCGCCGCCGGTGCTGCCCCTTCGCCGGCCGACCGCGGTTAAACCTCCGCGCGGCTCCTGGCCACGCCCCCTCCGCGTCTGATTGGCTGCCGCGGACTTCCGGTTTCCGGCTGAGGCTCGAGCTGTGAGCTGGGGTTCCCTGAGCTCGG